>OX453078.1:14996729-15596729 GCA_949699795.1 Spicauda simplicius | reverse complement strand
TCAAATAGATATTTTATACAAATTTTCAGCACGTTATTAATTAATTTAAATTAAAAATAGCTGCGTTGGTTATATCTTGATGATAAATTGATGACTCCGCGGTGCGTGACTGAAAACGCGCGCCGAATGCATTATTCCCGCCATTACGTGACTGTCATTTTGAATTTATTATCTATGCTATACTAATCAAAGATGTACATTGAATTGTGATAAATATTATTTCGTTATTTTTTTTAACTTTCGGCGAGCTAAGCTAAAACTATATTTCTGTCATATTTAAGTCATATTTCGTATAAATTTCATATTCCGTAGGTAAGGAACTTCATAAAGAACAATTCTATCTGAAGTCAATCACAGAGGCATTGCTACCTCCAAAGACTAAGATGGTCGCCACTTATAAAAGTAACCTGCAACCACACCAAAAGGCGAGAACCGCTAGAATTTAGTGAGGTACCTCCCCGGTCGTACCATAATCGTTGTACCATTTAATTTCCATATTATAAAAAACCCCTTCCTACCCCAAGTAGAATTCGAACCCAATTTCGAATTTATTACATTGTTCTATTTACCGCGCCGTTACCATAGTCCCACAAAGGCATAGCTCATGAAAATTCTTTGTCTAAGTACGTCGCAATATGGACAAAGTCCTCAAGACCTACTAAGCACTAAGTTTGTTATCTTATGAAATCGTCGCTGAGTGAGTAATTATTGACACACTGCCGACCTTGGCGGCAGCGTGGGTCGCATTGTGTACCGCCTCCATGCGCATATGCGTTGCATACTAGTGTAAGAAATTCCTACACTTACCTAGGAATCATTTGTAATTGTCACGAAACAATTTGTGAGGAATATTTCATTGGGCTCCTAGAACAAAATTGTATATAATAATTACCACTTTACTGTATGAAACTTTGTAGAGTTCAATAGGTGATTGTAATAGCTATTTAGGAACTAATTTAATAAGTTCCTAAACAGCTATTACAATGGTTTTCTATAGATCGTCTTTCTTGGCGTAAGTAATCAATGTTATTTTTTTCTTTTATTTGACTGAAGTAGCAAATGAGCACGCAGTCCACCTGATGGTAAGTGGTCACTGCCGCCCATGGACATCTGTAATCAACTTCATATAGAACATGGGTTCCATCTGAAGTCAATCACAGATGCGTCGCTACTCCCGAGGACTATGATGGTCGCCTCATGTGAAAGTGTGCCGGCAACCACACCCTTCTATCGAAACGCAAGAACTGCTTCACGCTAGAAATAGGTGTGGCGGTGGTACTTCCCCGGTCGAACTACACTGGTTCTACCACCTTTAAATGTAATAATACAATGTTTGTGTGTCTACAAAATTTCTGCGCTTCGTACTGTAATTGGTTATTTTTCATATACGATTTTGTTCGAGGGGCCTGTCGATTTTCCTCCCCGATTGTGTCAGACAGAGCATAATGTTTAATGGTAATGTTTTTCGAGCCTATGTATCTATGATTGTGTGTGTGTCTATGTGTTTGGCACGCGATCCAGACCAAACAGCGCAACAGATTGGAGATTACAGCATATGACATAATATTGGAATTGATTCAGTTTGCAGTGACATATACAATTTGGGTATCAAATGAAACCTAGTCAATATAGTATTACAAATAAAATAACTAGTAAAGTGAGTTTGGGTCATATCGGACATGGGGTAAAACCATAAAATTGAAAATGTAGGCATCTTTTATCAAATTGACAACGTCACACATACATCATTTTCATGGCATGGTAGTGAAGTGACACATAAAAAGGAAATGGCTGACTTAAGTCTAAGATTTTAATCGTACGGTTTTACGCCATGTCCGATATTATCCCAACTCACCCTAATTAATTAATTATCTTTCTTTTGCCAAAGAAAATACCAAATCATTCAAAATTGAAGACAACATGTTTGCTCTTTGTAAAAGAAAACGATGACTTTGAGCGTTTTTTATTAGTTCGTCTTGTCTTATATTGCTTAGAAATCAACATGCAAATACTGACGTGTCACTCGGCACGTTTTGAAGGCACGAACGAAGTAACAAGCACCAAAAATCCAAATAGAATAGTATCCACTGTTGTGAATTCAGCGCGCGCCCAAAACTCGTGACTGACTTTCTGACTAATCGAATGACGAATGGTCTTTTGTTATCTACGGGACGAGTGCGAGACGGCAGCGATACGATTGTCCCTGGAGGCTTTTACTGTCTACGGTTACATTTTTACCAAGGGGACGATATTACTGCCCAATGACCAAGCCCCGATCCTTCATAATCAATAGACAACATATGAAATGAAATGTCTTTATTTTGTATAGGCCTTTTTTTTTTTTTTTTGTTATCGAGGGGGAAACCTTCAAAAGGTACCCGACGCCGTGGGAGCAACGCCGGGTTATGTGGGATTCTTACCTCACTAAAACCCCCCCGGTGGCCGTCCTCAGCGCTGTGAGGAGAACTCCAGGAACTCCCAACGGACCACAACAGGAGTCCTCCGAGCGCGATGCCCCTTTCGGGCTCTTCCCCAGTGAGTATTTGAACTCACCGTGTCTCCTGGTGCTTACGAAAGCATGCGACCACACATACTGCCGTCCATCCCGAGGTTACTGGCTGGGCAGTTCGAGCTCCCACTCGAGTCACCCGTAACCCCAAAAGCCCCCTTTTTTGTCGCCTTTTACGACAGGCAGGGGCTACCGTAGCCGTATTCTACTCCCCGGCTACAGGGAACAGAGCCGGGTGGACGTCATCTACGTCTGCCCCGGCGGCTCCTTCGCCTAGCGGGATCTGCACGTTCCCGGGCTCTTTCGGCGCCCTCCTTCGCGGACATGACAAAGTCGCAGAAGGAGGTCACCGCGTTCCACGCGTCTCTTGAGCGCACCATCGCTGCGACGACGGCCGCCGGGGACAAGTCGGTCCCGATTTTGCTGACCAGGATCCGCCGCTCTGACTCCCACGATGGACAGTGTTCGAGCGTGTGCTGCGCAGAGTCCTGGTCGTGTCCGCAGTGGTGACACACTGCGGACCTCTCTCGGCCTATGCGGTTCAGATACTCACCGAAGCAGCCATGTCCGGTGAGTATCTGAGTCAGACGGTAGGTGACGTGACCTCCGCTCCTCATCCAGGCCCGGTAGCTTGGGAGGATGGCGCCGACGGCTCGTTGACGCGCGTTCTGCGGCTCCCGCAGTCTGTCGCGCCAGCGCGTCAACGCTTGCCATCTGGCATTCCGACGTAGCGTTGCGACCGTCTCATTAGAGGGTTCAGCCCTCTGGCGGAGGACGCGTATCTTGTTAAAGATGTCTGCGTTCATCTCCGCCAGAATGTCCAGGGGCGGGAATCGCGCCAGGACATTTGCCGCCTCATAGGATATCGTGCGGTACCCGCGTGCAACTCTAATCGCAATCGTACGCTGCGCGGCGAGCAGTTTCGCCGCGCGGCGCCGGCTCCCGGTTAGTCTGTGCGACCAAACCGGGGCGCCATAGAGCGCGATAGAGTGCACGACACCCGCGTAGAGGCGGCGGACTTCTTCCCTAGGTCCCCCGAGATTCGGCAGCAGTCCATGCAAAGCACGGACCACCTTATGAATTCGGGGGACGAGACGGTCAAAATGCTCGTCGAAACTCCAGCGGCCATCGAGCACCACCCCAAGGTACTTCATGTACCGGCCCACCTGGATTTCGGCGTCACCTACTCGCACTGACATACTAGGGGGTTCCTTGGCCCGCTTTAGACCATGGAACCATAGCGCCTCAGTCTTCTGAGGCGCTATCCGAAGCCCTAGTCCGCAGATGCGCGACACAACCTGTGCCACACCCATCTCAGCCAATCGAAGAGTCCCTTCGAAGGACTCGCCTTCCGAGAGGACGAGGGTATCGTCGGCGTAGCAGACGATACTCACACCAGGTGGAAGCACCGTCCGCAACACCGCGTCGTATGCGAGATTCCACAGGAGAGGCCCAAGAACCGAACCCTGTGGCACCCCGCACACCACCTCCCTCTCGTTGACATTCCCGTAGCGGCCCGGGTAGCAGACGCTCCGGTCCGACAGATAGTCCGCCAACACGCTTTGAAGGTAGGCGGGCACTCGATGATGTATGAGTGCCGCCTTTATCGCGTCCCAGGGCAGAGAGTTAAATGCGTTAACTATGTCAAGGCTTATAGCCAAAACTACTCTGCCCCGAGAGACGGCCTGCTCTGTGAGCGCTCGGACACGTAGGATTGCATCCACGGTGGAGCGCTGCCGTCTGAAGCCGAACTGATTGTCGGACAGGTCCGGACCACTACTCGCCAGGTGTCTGCTGACGCGGGTGGCAATGACCCGCTCCAGAAGCTTGCCAGCCTCGTTTAGCAGACATATAGGCCTGTATGCTCCTGGTGAATCTGCTGGACGACCCACTTTATGCAGGAGCACCAGTTTTGCCCTCTTCCATGCCGCGGGAAAGTGGCCGCGATGGAGGCAGGTGGTAAACAAACGCTGCAGTCTCGCCCCAAGGATCGTCAACGCCAGCACCCAGGCTCGACCTGGAATTCCGTCGGGACCCGGGGCGGTATTGCGTTCCGCCAGGCGCTTGACTGCGCACTCCATCTCTGCCTCCGTAACGGCCAGCTCATCAGACCATTCCGCCTGGCTCGGCGTTTGTGTCAGGACACTGGGGCTGTCCAGAGTTCCGGGAAACAGGGAGCCTACCACTGTCGAGACGAAGACGGGGTCAAGGGTCTCCGTCAGTGGGGGCACCCACGGGCGCAACTTCCCCATAACCATTCTATATGGCCGTCCCCACGGGTCTCTGTCGAGCCCCTCCAGCAGTTCCTTCCACTTGCCGGCCTTGCTGTCCGCAATCGCCGCCTGGAGCGCCATGGTAGCGTGCCTGTACTCGCGGTACCGCTCCTCTATCTCCTCGGCCCCGGCAGTTCTACGTCTGCGGGACCGAGTGTAGAGGCGCCGGGAGCGCACACATGACGCTCGCATTCGGGCGATGTGTTCCGACCACCAATAGGTCGAACCACTGCGGACAGATCTAACCCGCGGCATGGCTATGTCGCATACCGTCGTCAAATCAGACTGCAGTCTGGCGGTCTCCTCCTGAGGGCTGAGCAGGTTGGTATGCTCAGCAGGTCTGGTCCATTCCACGACGTGAGCAGCAGCGAGAAACATGTCCCGATCGAGGCGCTTAACTGCCCAACGTCGGAAAGGGCCGTCGTTTAGATGACCGACCCGACCCGGGGTATCGAGTACCAGGTCGATGGAGATGTGGCGGTGGTCTGATAGAGTCACCAGTTCCTCCGCCACTCTCCAGCCGGTCACACAACGCGCGGCAGATGGAGTCGCCCATGAAAGATCCACGATCGACTCCCCCTGCCAACGCACGCAAGTGCTGACGGCCCCACGGTTCAAAAGCCGTAGGTCCAGACCCGCCGCCCATTCCAGGACGGTATTTCCTCTGACATTGTCGCGGCGGCTTCCCCAGGCCCTCGAATGGGCGTTAAAGTCGCCCAGGACGAACACCGGCCGAGGGAAGCAACCGCGAATGCAGCTATCCACCTTGTCGAGGAATCTCTCGAAGACCGGCAGACTGCAGTTTGGGGAGACGTAGCAGCCCAAAACCGCTACGGGGCCCCACTCCACCGCAACCAAACCTGGTTCCGCGTGTAGTTTGGAGCAAGGGGGTTCCCCGTTGCCGCCTCCCCAGTAGATCGCCACGGACCGGTCAACGTCCCCGAACCAACGCGGATGGTCGGGGACGTTGTAGGGCTCTGCAACCACTGCCAAGGAGACAGAATGCTCTGCAACAGTCTGCAGTAGTAAGTCCTGTGCCCCGCGACAGTGGTTGAGATTTCCCTGGATGATTTTAAATGATGGAGAACTAGACATTATTTGTTTCCATCATTTCCATGAGTGGGCGATGGGACGACGCGCTGGCCGAAGCCTGCGCAGGCCCATTCGCTCGAGCCGATCCGGTGCCAACCCGCTCGGTTTCCCCCCGGCCGCGTTTCTTCGGCGGTGTGCACTTACTACTGCCCAGCCGGTGGTCAGACCGCCGACCAAGCGCATCGCACACCACGCATTTAGGCGTCTGTGCTACGCATTGGTTGGCCTTGTGATTGGGCTCGCCACATACGTAACACAGGGCACTACGGTCCACCGGACTCTTGCAATGAGGCCTGGCGTGTCCCAGCTCCAGACACCTGTAACATTGCAGAGGTCTGGGACTGAGCATCATCACCCTGGCAGACACCCAGCCTACTCGGACCCGAGCGTCGTCAGCCAGCTTTCTAAGCGCTGCCACAGGGCAGCGGATCCAGGCCGTTCCCAACCGCGAAGACGCCCTCCTTATGGGTCCAACCTTGACCTCCGCAGCGGAGCACCCACAGGCGGCGGCGATTGCCTCAGCGACGTCGTTAGGCTCGACTGAGTCGTCAAGGTCCATGACCCTGGCCTCTGCCGTCTTCGTAGGCCGGGCTACCTTGACGCCCATCTCGCCTAGCACCCCCTGGAGCTCACTGGCCAGCGCGTTAGCCTTGACGGCACACTCTTCTCCGGTGATTTCCAGCAGGAGTCCTCCATTGAGCGCGCGCTTCTGCCGAACGTCGGCGATGCCTAGGTCCGACAGTTTTATGCGCTCCTTGGCGGCCTTCATCGCCTGGGCGTATGTTACGCCACCCTCCTGCGGGACGGTGATCGTTACCGCCGCGGTTTTCGGCACTTTAGGGAGCCGGGATTTCTTTTTAGTATTCCTCTTTTTCTTTTTCTTGGCCGCCTTCCGGGCCTGGGGCTCCAGATTTTTGTTGGCCTGGCTCGCTACTGGTCCTCGAGTGGAGGTCGGTAGCGGTTGAGCAGCGGCTTTACGGGCTTTAGCCCGAGCCTTTCGGTTCACCACTACGCTCCAGCTCTCCTCTTGCACGCCACGCAGCTTTGGCGCTGGTGCTGGAGCTCGAGAGGGCGCCGACTTCTTGTTGCCTTTCGGCTGCAAAGTCGTCGCGAGCCCAGAGGGTGTTAACTTCTGCCCCAATGGAGGCCTTATCGACCTGCCAGGGAAGAGCTCCGCTTTGAAAGCGCCAAGCTTTTCCTCTATAAGCTTTCGCGAACCTCACCATCAGAATCTCTTCGGTGCTTCGAGGCTCCGACACAGCATTGACGGAGTCCTGGGCCTCTTGAGCAGGTTCTCCCTGTTTTTGAGCCCGGAGTTGCGAGAGCTCCGCCGTTAGGGACTCCATCTTACGGTTAAGCTCGGAGAGCTGGGACCGCAGCTGGTCGTTTTCACTCTTTAGCTGAGCAACCGTCGTCCGTTGCGAGACCTTAGAGCGCGGAACGCTCGGGTCCAGAAACCCGTCGTTGTCCCTTACCGATAGCGACTTGGTGGACTTTTTCGCCGGCCGCTCGTCACTGCTGCCCATAGCCGAGGGCAGCCTCTTCCTTGAAGCCACTGAAGTGGCCCTGGACAGATCCGACATTGCTGACATGAGGGAGCAGTCCGACTCTACATCAGATGAGGCAGCAGATGAGATCCCTCGTCTAACTCTGCTCCTCGTCAGTCTTCGCTGGGTTGCCTCTACCTCCTTACGCTCTCCTTCCTCTCTCTTCGTCTCCTCATCTTTATTTATTTTTTTGGGGTTTTTAGAATCATTCATTTTTAGTCCCACGAGTCTGGAAGTAAATACATCGGTCCATCCGGGCAGTGACTCCTTACCCGGATAAGCCTAAGTGTAACCCGTCACCGGAGTCGGCAGGTACCAGTGACGGGGGTCACACTAATGACTGACCTACCCGTCAGCCACGCAGCTCCTCACGGTGCGCCTCCGCTTGAGCTTGGGGTGATTTTTTATAGAGGATTTCTTCCTCGCGGTCCGGCCGGTTAAGGCAAGACCCTCGGTCCACACCCGAGGCCGCGAGACATGATCCACGACACCTCGGATGGGATTACGATTTGATGCGACGGTGGCTGGAATTGCCTGCCCAACGGTCGGTTAGTACACGTCGAGCCCGCCCTAGCCCCCTCCACAGCGTCCTCTGTTAGAACAGAGCACACGTGGAGAGACGCCTACTCGCCAGGTTATCCGCCATCGCTCAGTAACTGGTCGACGGATCAAGAAGTTACTGAGCGATGCCCAGAGTGCACCACGAGGAGGTTACCCAGCCTAGCACTCCATTTTGTATAGGCCTACGGGGCACTTACAAATTGTCAGTTACATTTTTTTCCTTACACTACCACCGGATCGGAATACGACCTCAACTGAGTAGATCCGGCAAGAAACTCGGGTTTGTCTTTTTTCTTATTTATATTTATTTTTTTAATATAATTACAATCATGTTTTTTACATGGTATGATGTATATAATATGACTTCTTATTTCTATAAATCTTCAGTGTAGTCACCAGAAAACTAAAATTCTGGATCCATTCATAATGCACCAAAATTTGCGTTAATTATTTATCAAAATTTGCTTTCTTATTTATAAAATTTCTCAGTTTAGAAACAGACAATATAAATAATAAATTATGAAATATCATATGTAACTGAATTATTTGTCTATATCCGCGAAGTTAAGGATGTCTATGGAAAGGGTCGAAATTCAAATAGCCCACATGTATTTGGGCCATAGAAAAAATATTCTGCAAGTCTGGGACGATCCGAAAATTATTAAACGGTATAGGTAGTAGGTACTTCTAACTAATAGACACGGTTCCCATTTCCTTAACTAAAACCGCTTAATGCTGTCATAATGGTCGTAACCGAATCGTCTCGTCTCAATCACCTGAACTTTCGTGTTATGCAACGGAAGTCCTCATTTTTTATAGCAACCAGTAAACTTTATTGTTGTTCGTCACAAGATTTGTTTCCGCAACCATAGACAATTTTGTTTCTTTTTTGAGTAATTACCACTTCCGTGCGTGGTCAATATGATGTAAAAATGACTTAAAATGCTTAATTTTTGAGATTATTTTAGCTACTGTAGATGTTACACTACAAAGTACTTTATTGGTATAATGCAAAATTTTGTATTTTGTTGATGGTGAAACTGCTAGGTATTAAATCTGTGGTTGTATTTACACGCTCTACACTCATAGCCCCACAATACACAAACACCCAGACCCAGAACATGAATCTAAAACTCATCCTTCTGTCTGGCCGGGAATCGAACCTGGGACCCATTGTGCGTCAGACCGATACGGTAACCGCTCCGCCACGCGGGTCGTCGTATTGTCACATGGATGTTAGCATAATAACAATGGTATGATCTGAAGGGTGCCTTAACACCCTTCAAACCAGACGTTTAGGTTAGAGGATTAGCTATGAATTTGTAATTATCCTATATGACACATATTTTGTAGTTGCGGTATTTTCCAAAATCACTTTCATATGATCTTCTATATTAAGTTTTCTTGTATTTGAGTCCGCAAAATCAAAGTGCTCAAGGGATTGATTAGGATTTTCTCTTCAACATTAGGTACTATGCACGAGTGTTTTATATATTTGTTCTTAAGAACAAATTTTTACATTCTTATTAATGTTAGGTAATCTGAACCACATTGAAGTTGCCCTCAGTTACTTTTCTCGATAAATAGGATAGACTGAAATCACTTCTATCAGTACGTAGACCTTTTCTTTGTTTTCGAGGGGAAAACCTTCAAAAGGTACCCGACGCCGTGGGAGCGATGCAGGGTTATGTGGGATTTTTACCGCACTAAATCCCCCCTGGTGGCCGTCCTCGGCGCTACAAAGAGGACCCCGGGTTTCTCCAAAGGAACGCAACCGGAATCCTCTGAGCGCGTAGCCCCATCGGGCTCTTCCTAGATGGGCGGCTGGGCCCACCGCTCCATCTAGTCTTTACGACGGTATGCGACCACACGTACCGCCCTCCTTCCCGGGATCGCCTGGCTGGACGGTTCAAGCTCCCACTCTAGCCGCTCGCAATCCCGAAAGCCCCTTTTAGTCGCCTCTTACGACAGGCAGGGGATACCGTAGCCCTATTCTGATCCCGGAACTACAGGGACACATAGACATAAAACCTATGTCTATAATTAATGTATTTTTCAACACCAGCGTAATTTTATTATGCTCAAAAAGAGCTCGTGTTAATGATACTTTGAAGTGGGTCACGAATGAATCGAGCGTGGTCAGTTGGCCTACAGCCACAAATTTGTTCTTCTCACGGAAACTGGCGAAACAATTAAAATTTAATTATATTGTCGAGACCACTTTTAAAAATCGGTCATATTTCTGATAACGTTGCGAATTACATGCGAATGGAGTTTCGGCCTCATGGTTTGAATTGTATCTTATGTTTTTTAATTAATTGATTCACGGGCTTTTTTATATAAATAAAAAAAACGAAAGCACATGAGCGTGGAGTTCACCAGATAAGCGGTGATTGTCATCCATGGACATAAAAACTTCATATAGGGGCTCTATCTAAAGTCAATCACAGGTGAGTTGCTCCTCGCTAAGACTAAGATGGTCGCCTCACATGAAAGCAAGCGGAAAACCACGCTCTGCCACTGATTCAGAAATAAGTGTGAGGTACCACCCCTCACCGATCGGACTACACCGATTCTCCTCCGCGTATCATTCACTCACAAGCTCGGCATCGTGATGCCATCTTCAGTCTTTTCCTTTATGATCCGCCATTCCAACACACTGATTCTACCACCTGGTAAGTAGACATTAAGGAAGTCATCTCATTTAATCACCAAAATCTGTCGACAACGTAACTCAGCTCTCAGTGCATTATCTCAAAGTACCAGGGCACCAGAACTGGCAGACAATAGGGCTAATTGCTTGACGAAATAGTGCGATCCTTATCTCTCATTGTGTGCGCAACAGTGACAGCTATAGCAGGTGATCGTATCTGCTAGGAAATTAGCTGACAGCCTGCTGAGTGGTTCTAGTCTGTTGTTTTCGTTAAGTTTGCGTAACTATGTGAAAATTTATAGATATACTAGGGATATGGTTTTAATTTGAACTTTATTTTTTACTGGGTTTTTCTCCCGGGTTTGTCCAATGTAGTCATGTCTATAAGGCATCCTATCTGTTAATATAGGTTACAAACTATCTGACCGATAGTTTTTGAGTGAAAGAGTAACATACATACATACATTAATGGTGGTAGAAGCAGTGTAGTTCGACCGGGGAAGTACCACCGCCACACCTATTTCTAGCATGAAGCATTTCTTGCGTTTCGATGGAAGGGTGTAATTGCTGGCACACTTTTATATGAGACGACCATCTCTGTCCTCGAGAGTAGCAACGCATCTGTGATTGACTTCAGATAGAATCCAAGTTCTACTTGAAGTACTTAGCTTACAGATGTCCATGGGCGGCAGTGACCACTTACCAGCAAGTGGACTGCATGCTCGTTTATTACTTCAATCAGATAAAAAAATACATTAATAAAGTAAGATTTCTTTGTGATGTAAAAAAATGTTAGTATTGATAATTGTTTTTGCATATTTTTTCCCTTTTTTAACAATTACAAATACAATGCAGCAATTAATAAATCAATTAAATAAACTTTTGTCATATAAATAACATTTTTTCTACGTTATTTATTACCAAGCATAAATTGCTTTTGTATGAGGAGAATTTCAGTTATTTTGACATTTGTAACTAAGATTTTAACAATAGAAAGATTAATCATTATTAGCTAATTAAATATTTACAATTCCTTATTAGTATAATGAACAGTCAACATGGATATCGTAGTTGCCCTTAACATTACATAATTCAAAATACTAAAATAATACAAGTAAAGTCCATGAATTTATGTAACTTCTTCAATGTCTTCGCGGGCCTTGTTAAGTAATTAAATGCTATATTACATCTGTTTACTCCTACAACGTGCAAAACTTGAAATTTATTACATTAACAGAATCTAATAAAACTGCAAATGTATAAATAACTTTCGTGAACGATTTTTGTATTCTCTAACTAAACTTACGTACTCGTCCCACTTTGGTTCAGCGCTTTCCAATAGCGAATTTGTTAATCGGCTCATTTTATTGAAATCAGCGCCATCTTTTGTTCAATAGGAAAATCTTTCTGTATGTAAATAGTGTACTTTTTTTCAATTTTTTGATACAGAACGATCCAATTTTTTTAATGTAATTTTACAGTTATAATCTTATTTAGTTTAGTTAGATTTATTACAGTTTTATGGAACTATTCGTTGATATTTATTACACACATAATTTCGATACGTAACAACAAGCCATTAGTTAGTAGGTACTTAATCAATCTAATATATCATTGCATAACTACTAAAAAATAAATAATAACTGCTAATTATTTTTAAGAACGTGTCTTCTACAGTATTTTTTCACAGCTTTTAAAATCTGTTGTAGTATGTAAGTATATTAGTATCATAAATGGAATGATATTTAACTGAATTATCAAATGACATCTTCTAAATTTAAATAAAAAAAAATATTTTTACTAATCATTGCTGAGCCAAAACTGCGAAAACTAGAATTCGTTTAATGACACAGACACAATACGCCCACAGAGGATCGTAGATTATCTATATCTACCACTGAGGCGATTAAGTAAAGATAGAATGTTTGTATTAATGTTTGCCAATACGGCTGGCATTTATAGTTAAGTTGAGTAAACTATAAAGATGATACTCGCGTAAATGTAGATCTAATAGATGTTACGCGAGCGGGGAAAGTTCCGCATTCTGCTAACACGTGTTGCATGCGCTAATCATTATACAGTGGAGAGCAGATATAGAAACGTATTTATTTGCCACACTTCCGTACTTGGAGTTATTTTTATATATAACGTTACTTATGCTTTTGCTAGGTTTGCATGCTCGTTTTTGTGCCATGCCACGGACGTGCAAGATGTGGAATGAGCTTCCTCCTGAGGTATTCCCGGGCCGTTATGACATGGGGCTCTTCAAAAAAGGGGTCCTTCAAAACCGGCGATGCATTGGCAACTCCTCTGGTGATGCAAATGTCCATAAGCGACGGTGACTATTTTTTTATCAGGTAGCCCGTCTGCCTTATTTCGACTATCGATTATAGAAAAAATGGTGTCTGCATGAATAAAAATACATGGTTTGGCAAAAAACTTTGTGATTATATATATTTTTGTTACTTTTTCACGAAAAAACTGTCAGTCGAGTTTCGCTGAAATTTGGGTACACATATATAGCTTATGACCTGAGTTGACACTTGGTATACTCATTACTCATTATTCTAGGCCTCTAGTCATTCCATATTTTAATAGTCCATAAATTAGGTATTTTATGGACTAGTAAAATCACATCACCCGTACTTTAATACAAATTAATTCAATCTAGATTAACATTAACTCCGAACAATACATAATAAAAATTAGATATAGAATTTGATTAGGCATTGAGCAATCTAATTCCTTCATAACAATGCAGTCAGAGCAGCATTCTTAGCATTACCATAGGAGACGGCGTTGTTCACTTTCAAATTCCTCGGTATTTCTTCCATTCCTAGATTCCTTTAGCGACTACCATCAATAACATTTCCATAAAGAATAATTAACGTTGTGGATTTTAATTAACATCTTAACTACATAAGTTACTACAATTACTTACTTAAATAAATTTTAAGAGCAACCGTGCCAGATTAAGCCAGCGCGGGGCCTGTAGCAAATTCTGACAGGAGGCCCATAGTTTGCCATAAGTAAGGGTATTGATTATAACAAAACTGTTACTAGTAAACTTTTCTGGATTTAATCTGGGAAAATGTAGAAATGACACTTTATATATCTACTTTCTAAATCTTCTTTCAGTTTAGGATTTTAAGTATAGCAAAGATAGTAAAATATAAATAGTAGGTAGGTGTTGGGCCGCGGGGCCCCTCTAGTTGCGGGGTCCGTAGCATTTGCTACTCTTGCTACGTGGCTAATCCGGCTCTGAAGAGCAAGGCTTGGATAACTTGGATTATAGTCGATGCCTACTGCTGTCAATAAATGTTGTTGGGGGCATTGAGGGCTTGAATAACCCTTTAAGGGTCTGTTACTAATTTTTTTTTCTACCAATCTACATTGGAGTAGCATATTGGTGATGTGCCGGATCTTCTCAGTTGAGGTCGTATTCCGATCCGGTGGTAGTGCAAGAAAAATAATGTAACTTACAATTTGTAAGTGCCCCCGTAGGCCTATAGAAAATAAAGACATTTCATTTCATTCCACCTAATAAAATTTTTAAAGAATTATCGGTCAACTAGAAAAAAAATTGGAAGACACATCACCAATATGCTATTCCAATGCGAATTGGTAGAAATTAATGAGTTAGTGACCCACCGATTTATGATTATTTAATCCTTTTAAGACCCTTAAGGCTAACAAGGAATGTAGCCTCGGGGTCAGAATAGGGCTACGGTATCCCCTGCCTATCGTAAGAGGCGACTAAAAGGGGCTTCCGGGGTTGCAGACGGCTAGAGTGGGAGCTCGAACCGTTCGGTCAGGCAATCCCGGGAAGGACGGCGGTATGTGTGGTCGCATACCGTTGTAAAGATTAGACGGAGCGGTGGGCCCAGCCGCCCATCTGGGAGGAGCCCGATGGGGCAGCGCGCTCGAGGAGTCCGGTTGAAGTCGTTTCGAGATCCCGGAGTCTTCCTTTTCAGCGCCGAGGACGGCCACCGGGGGGGTTTTAGTGCGGTAAAAATCCCACATAACCCTGCGTCGCTCCCACGGCGTCGGGTACCTTTGGAAGGTTTCCCCCTCGAAAACAAAAAAAAAGGCTAACAAGGAAAAATTAAACACTCTGAAATTCGTCGACTAAAAACAAAAAAGTCACCCTGAATAATTTTCTGTTCCCTGTATTGTAAGGGTTTCCTCTTCCTTCATATGCTACGAGATATACTCAATTAAACAATATAAACCAAACGATTCCAATCAACGTGTCTTGTCTTAGACCAGTGGTTCTTAAAAGGTGGTCCGCGGACCAATTGTGGTCCCTGGAAGCATCAGAAGTGGTCCGCGAAGCGAATAATAGATGATGGCCAAAAAAAAGGCCAAAAGTTTAAGGATTCCAGTGTGATGTCCAAAAAAAAATCATAAGTAAAAGACGGCCCTGTCCATGGGTTGACAGATATTTTGTCAAATAGTCCTTTGTTCCTAAATGGTTAAGAACCACTTAGAGGAAAGTTCGGTGCAGCAGCAACTGACAGGGTATAAACCTGTCGAACAATGACCGATAGATCACTGATCTATAACGCATCGGGTTGGTGCGCATGCGCAGTGGAGCGTGATGTATTCTTGCTTTTTATGGATTTGTATCAAATGTATGCTGTCAATAATGGTATATATGGAGTGCCGCTTATGAACTGAAACGGATCAAATATCTCAAATTCTAAGAAACTATTCAAATATGGTTCAAAAATATCATAATTGTTAATATCCAAAATGCGAACGTTTGAGAGGGTGTGACTTTCACGGGAAAACTACCGATCAAATTTTGCACACATAAAATTTCTGATCTAGAATGGCATAAAGGGTACATTACTTATCCTATCCTATCCTATCCTATCCTATCCTATCCTATCCTATCCTATATCCTATCCTATCCTATCCTATAATCCTATCCTATAATATTATAAATGCGAAAGTTTGTGAGGATGTATGTGTATTTGTTATTCTTTCACGCAAAAACTACTGAACGGATTAGGTTGAAACTTTACAGTAGTATAGTTTATACATCAGAATAACACATGGGCTATAATTTGTAATGATTTTTTTTATAAGGTTATAATATAACGAGAAATATTAGGTTAGTCGGAAAAAAAGTTGTGCTCTGAGAGATATCTTCGCGTACGCTGCCTAAACCGTTGGAGATATCCAAATATAATGTACCGTGGGATTGTTGTATACAAACTAAATATTAATCCTTATCAAAATAAATGATTTCAAAAAATCAAGCATCTAATAAAGATTGAATCTGCCTTTTACACCATGTAAATTGGATAAGTAGTTTAGAAGATATTACGAGTATAACATATTGCGTAGTCGATTGATTGACCGGCAGTATGCGCCGTGCGCCGCCGCCGCCGCCGTATACAACAAAGTTGTATGATATTAATATTTGAATGGTTATAAAACACGGAGCAAAATGTGAAAGGACAATGACGTCTCTGTAGTTACGGGAATAAGGCTACGGTATCCCCTGTCTGTGCTGAAAGGCAACTAAAAGGGAGCTTTATGGGTTGCGGGCGGCTAGGAAAGGTCCAAACACCCAGTCAGCAACTTCGAGAAAGATGTCAGCATGTGTGGTCGCATGCTATCGTGAGAGCCAGGATGGACGGAGCTTGAACCGTCCAGCCAGGCGATCCCGGGAAGGACGATGGCATACGTGTGGTCGCATATCGTGGTAAAGACCAGATGGAGTGGTGGGCCCAGCCGCTCACTTGGGAGGAGCCCGATGGGGCAATGCACTCAGAGGACTCCAGTTGTGTTCCTTTGAAGATCCCGGAGTCCTGGTGCTATAAGAATCCCAGATAACCCTGCGTCGCTCCCACGGCGTACCTTTTGAAGGTTTCTCCCTCGACAAAAAAGAAAAAAAGTCAATGAGAATGAAACAGCGGAAAGGTTAAATATGTTATTCAATCGTCATCGACCTTTTAATGTAACACAACTCAGGACATATGTCAGATTAGCAGTAGTTTAGGTCGTAGTTGACCACGCTAGCCAACTGCGCGTTGGTAACCGTCACGGGTTTTGAGACCATTTCTTAAAACTTTTAATTTCAGAGTAAGCATCTGTTGCCGACAAAACTAATTCAAATGAATATACGTGCCTGTGATTTGAAATTTGAACACACTGATTTAGGCGATTAACACACGGCACCGCGCACCGCCGCCAATAGCGGTGCCCCGCGCGGTAAGGCGGTTTACGCACCTGTACGCGCGGATGGACCGATCATCAAAATAAACTTTTCGACATCGAAATGCATTTTTGCTTCAACGATGATCCGCGCGGTTAGGCGCCAGCCCGTGTGTGAGGCGCCGACCCCCCGCACTGTCGTTCGCGCGGAGACACGGTGGTGATGAGAACACCGCTGGACCGCGCGGCCCGTCGGTGTACGTTTGTGAGGCATCAACGGATTTATTAGACCCCAATACAACATGAGATCCGCTTCACCGCCTACCGTGGCTGTGAGCGGTACCGTATGTTAATCGCCTTAGGAAGTAGGGCAAGGGTTCAATCTGAAGTAAATCACAGATACGTTACTACTCCCGAGGACTATGATGATCGCCTCATATAAAAGTGAGCCGGCAGGCACACCCTTCAAATGAAACACAAGAACTGCTTCACGGTAGAAATAGGTGCGGCGGTGATGCCTCCCTGGTTGAACCATTGCTCTACCACCTTGCACACTTTACTTTTGTGGCAGACTAAATTCCACGCGAGCGAAGCCGCGGGCAAAGGCTAGTGTTACATACATTATTACATTATTGAAAAAAATGTTCTGCATACTCCACTTGAAGTTAAACGCAAAAATATCAAAACAGAGCAGCGGAAAACTATTTTAAAGGTCAAAAAAACATTTAAAAGTTATGTCATGAATGGATTATTTTCAAGAAAGGTCTAGAATTGTAAACTTGGTGCTCTATACACCGTAGTTAAAAAAGCCTTTTAATTATCATACTACATACTAATATTATAAAGGTGAAAGTCTGTGAGTGTGTATGTTTGTTACTTCTTTACGTATAAACAGCGGAAGCTATTTTCAAAAAATTTGGTAGGAAGTTAGCTGATACTCTGGATTAACATATAGGCTACTTTTTATTGTGTGAAAATGTCTTAATGTCACGGGACATTGATTTTTGTTAACGCGGGCGAAGCTGCGGGATTCAAGTAGTATTATTATTACCTAGTTCTGTTATAATTAGCGTTTTTGAGTTGTTTTAGTGACATACAGAAATATAGTATGAAAGGTTGTAAAATATTGTACCTATGCGGCATTTTAAATCTGAATATATTAAAATATATATAGGTATGTATATGATGTTTAATATATTGCGTATTACATATGAGATAAGATCAGATAACACACTTTCACATACGGTACCTACTTAACCTTACTTTTTAATTTTTGTGATAAATTTAATGTGACATATTTGTTAGTTTTAGTGAAAATTAGAAATGTATGACTTTTTTCGTTAATTTACTTACATTTTTATGGTACTTAAAATTAATATTAAATAGAATGGAAATATTTTTTTTTCCTAGTTAGCAAATAATAAAAAAATAATATTTGAAAACTATTACTATTACTATAAACTAAGATATATTTAAATATTTTTTAAATATATCTTTAATGTTAAAAATGTAACGAAATAATGAAAAAAATTGAAAAAAGTAGTTTTTCCGATACCGGGAATCGAACCCGAGCCTCCTGGGTGAGAGCCAGGTATCCTAGCCACTAGACCATATCGGACATACTGAGTGAATTGAAATGATGACTTACAAAAGTTTTAAATGTTTTTAAGTTTTAAATATGAAACAGATTTTTTATATATTTTTATGATTCTAATAACAGTTAGTAAAAATTCTGGTAATCGGCTAAAATGTCTTGTGAATAAAAACTGCGTATTATCTTTTAACCTTACCTGTTAAAACTAAAAATTGCGTGCGGGTTTTTTTTATTAATAATCTATTTTTTTTTTAATTTTAACTGTCCGTCTGTCTGTATCCAGGCTGTACCTGATGAACCGTATTAGTTAGACATTTAAAATTTTCGCAGATAATGTATTTATATTAAATTATTTATTTAAATTATTAGGTAACTATTTAAAACAAAATAAAATATTTTTTTCGTTTCGGGGTTGCATACAACAAACATGTTTTTTTTACCATTTTTTGTCGACAATGATACGTAATTCTTCGAACGAGAGCAGAACTAGTATTAGTAGGTACTAGTTGGCACTTGGCCGGTTTTTTTACGCGACGTTTCACTTAAAAATGCGATAAAAGCAAGAGATTAAATTTAAGAAATTAATAACATAGTTACGAAACCATGGAAGCAATCTACAAAAACCGTGGATAAATGATTCGCTCAAACTTTTCATATTTCGGAAAGGGAAAATCGCGCATAATTTTATTATGAATGCAATATTAATAACGAAATCAGTGTCGTTATAAACTATTACAAAATGAATACTTTCTCACGGTAAATTGTTAAGAAAGTGGTGATGTCACTTCTATGAGGTTTTTCTATGAGATTCAAGTGGTAAACGAGCATGCATCAGGACTATGGAAAGTGTTTACTGCCCATGAACATCTGTAAGTTTAGTTCGTGTTTTACAGAAACTCTACATATTTTTATCTGGCTGCAGTAGCAAACGAGCAAGCAGTCCACTTGTTGGTAAGTGGTCACTGCCGCCTGTGGACATCTGTAATCAACTTCATACAGAACATGGGTTCCATCTGAAGTCAATCACAGATGCGTTGCTACTCCCGAGGACTATGATGGTTGCCTCAAGTCAAAGTGTGCCGGCAACCACACTCTTCTATCGAAACGCAAGAAATGCTTCTCGCTAGAAATAGGTGTGACGGTGGTACTTCCCCGGTCGAACTACACTGGTTCTACCACCTTGAACAAACACATGAAGTCTAACACAGGTGCGTTGTTAATATTGAGAACTATGTTGGTTGGTGCGTTGCTTATGAGGACTATGGATGGAGTCATAAATTGTCAACACGTTTTCGCGTTTTATAATATCTACATTCGAAGTCACCAATATATGTGTCGTCGTCAACCCATTATTGTCCCACTGCTGGGCACGGGTCTTCTCTCAGTATGAGGGAGTTTAGGTCATAGTCCACCGCGCTGGCCAAGTGCGAATTGGTGGACTTCACACACCTCCGAGACCTTTTTTTTTTAAAGAACTCTCGGGTGTGTAGGTTTCCTCACGATGTTTTCCTTCACCGAAAAGCAGTGATCATTAATTTATAATACGCACATGAATCAGTGGTGCGTGCCTGGGTTTGAACCTCGGACCTCCCGATCGAGAGGGCAAGTTTCAACCATTAGGCTATCACTGCTCTAATAGAATATATGTAATTAATTAATTATGTAACAAAAGATTACACTAATATAAAGGCACATATAAAAATGATTTTTCTATTACAAACATATGGGTTGCCGATATGCGGATCTTTGGATTCATTTATTTGTATGGTTACTATAGGCATATAATTACGTAGATAATGCGAATTTCTAACAATCTAACGTGTTTGATGATGTCACTTCTTCATCCCACGTCACGGTTTGAGCATTCGGTATTCAACGGATTGAGCCATGATGTTTTCAATTCCATTAATTGGACACGGCTTAAGTTCCAATTGTTCATTTTCTACGATCTTTTTTATCCCATTGAGCCCTTGGATAGCCAATTAATTATCTATTTTGGTGATTGAGATGTCAACGGACGATGACCAATTCCGGTTTTTATGATACAACCAGCGCTTTTTCCATACTTGTACCAACTTTATAGAGATTCTATGTAAAAAATATTTGATGTTGAAGAAACTCGTAGACTTCAATGTGGAATTTAAAGCAAGAATTATACAGAGCACTTGTGCTTTTAGATTTAGCAGTCTAAAACATGATAAGGGTTACGTTTCCGAAATGATTGAAAGGGTTTTTACCTTTTTTTCTATCTGACTGAAATAGCAAAGGAGCATGCAGTCCACATGATGGTAAGTGGTCACTGCCGCCCATGGACGTCTGTAATAAACTTCATACAGAACATGGGTTTCATCTGAAGTCAATCACAGATATGTTGCTACTCCGGAGGACTACGATAGTCGCCTCATAAGAAAGTGTGCAACCACACCCTTCCATCGAAACGCAAGAAATGTTTCACGCTAGAAGTATGTGTGACGGTGGTACTTCCCCGGTGGAACTACACTGGTTCTACCACCTCGAAAATCTGATCTGGATTTAACATATCCGAACGGTATTTGTCTAAAGTAATAGACTACATAAACAGGTCCACCAATTCGCGCTTGGCCAGCGTAGTGGACTATGGCCTATAACTCTCTCATTCTGAGAAGAGCCGCGCCTAGCAGTGGGACAATAATGGGTTGACGACATAAACAGGTAATAGCAGTAATGACTAAGTAACTTCGATTACGATAAGTATTTGTATTACAGTTTTCTGTTGTCCGTTTACCGCGAAGAGAATTGAAAGCAAAAGTGTGGCAAATGTTAAAAACGAGAGGTTTTCTGATGATTTGCTCACGGATTTTTTACAGTTGACGGTCATTCTTGCCTAATATTTGCGAGATGGCTTCCTATTGCAATTCGATTATTAGAAAATATTATTTTAAATGACAACACAAGCTGTAACTTCAATAATTATTACCATTTCTCTTTTACGGTGAAGGATAACATCGTGAGGAAATTTACAGACTTGAGAGTTCTTTACATTTTTAAGCTAGTGCATATCTTTTATGGTTTTGAGCGTGACAATAAAATCAAGAAATGCCGTAACGAAGCATGCAGTCCACCTTATGGTAAGTGGTCACTACCGCCCTGCGACATCTGTAATCAACTTTATACAGAACATGGTTTTCATCTGAAGTCTGAACACATGCGTTGCTACTCCCGAGGACTATGACCTCTTATAAAAGTGTGCCGGAAACCACACCCTTCCATCGAAACGCAAGAAATGCTTCACGCTAGAAATAGGTGTAACGGACTAGCGGTGGTACTTCCCCGGTCGAACTACTGGTTCTACCATCTTAAAAACGATGATGTTCTACCACCGTTATGTAACAAATTATTTATGTAGTTATTATCTGAACATTCGCGAATGCGAATATCCCTTACTAATTCGTGAATGCGAATGCAAATATTGTTTTTTTTCACAGTTTTTTGTGTAGGGTTCGGTGGATGTAGATTTGACGATCTTTTTTTTTCAACAAACTGCAGTTCGACTTATATTTGTATAGATATGGAGACCTTCTTTAGAAAGCACTGCAATTCAATATTCGCAAATGATTTGCACAATTCTTGCGAATGCGAATACGACAGTTCGTTACATAATTATTCTACCATATCGTAAATTCTAAACAATCCTATAAACGCAGTCCGGTATTTTTTACGTCACTTATCACTACATAGTATAAAACAAAGTCGCTTTTCGCTGCCTGTCCCTATGTATGCTTAGATCTTTAAAACTACACCACGGAATTTAATGCAGTTTTTTTAATAGATAGAGGGATTCAAGAGGAAGATTTTATGTAGAATATAGTGGAGAATCACTGATAATTTTAGATTTTTTGACTTTTAGGCGGTACGAAGTTCGCCGGGTCAACTAGTTTGAAATAAACTCATACTTTACAATAATCTAACAATCTTAGCTATCATAAAGTATTAAACAGTCTCAAATAACATTTGCCTTTACATAGAACGCGCTTAAACATTCTAAACCAAGCCTACATCAGGTTATTGAATGGCATACCTAGGTATTACGAAAAGCGGTACACCTGAGCTGTACTTCGATAAGAACCCTAATTTGTGTCCGATAGCATATAATTAATTACCGCTACTCCTCAACAGATGGCATTATGCAATGAGCGTGCTATTTATTCTACACGATAGTTTGATACAAAACTTGCAACATAATTTAACGATAATAAAAAAACGATTGCTTACAATCAAAACAACTGGTGTTTGCAAAAATCTATTTAATTTTAAGCGTCTTTGAATTTTGCGTCAAAACCGTACTTAATATAAGTGTTTTAATGCATACATACCTAATTGTAATGGTCTAATTAATAGCTTTCATTTGACACTGATCATTCAAAAATTTTTTTTGACCGCGGGCATTATATTTAAAAATAATATACCTAACCTATATGTCACCCTCACAACTGAGTCGTTTCAAATACCTAATTATTATATTAATACGTGAAGCAAAAATTTGTGACGGATTTTTAAGTAATATGCCGCGGACGGATTAGTATGAAATTCTGCACGGTTATAGTGGACGTAGAGAAGGAGTGCAGAATGTTAATATTTTTTTCAAATAATGCATTTTTCTTACATAAAATCAACTAAAAACACATTACACACACTGCCTTGCATTTGTCACAAACACATATGTACTTAGTAAATGAAATAGAACATTCAATGTCTTACTATGAAAAGACACAACGTCAAGAATGTCAGATGACATTTGATTTTTAATTTAAATTACGGTCGAGTTTCGGCCGATGCTACGGGTGACTAGTATGTTATAATCCGTCAAGCCGTTAGGGCTGTAGCACGTCGGCCCTGTAGTTCCGGGATCAGAAAAGGATTACGGTATCCCCTGCCTGTCGTAAGAGGCGACTAAGAGGGGCTTCCGGGATTGCGGGCGGCTAGAGTGGGAGCTCGAACCGTTCGGTCAGGCAATTCCGGAAAGGACGGCGGTATGTGTGGTCGCGTACCGTCGTAAAGACTAGACAGAGTGGTGGACCCAGCCGCCCATCTGGGAGGAGCCCGATGGGACAACGCGCTCGGAGGATTCCGGTTGAAGTCGTTTCGAGATCCCGGGGTCCTCCTTTTTAGCGCTGAGGACGGCCACCGGGGGGTTTTAGTGCGGTAAAAATCCCGCATAACCCTGTGTCGCTCCCACGGCGTCGGGTACCTTTTGAAAGTTTCCCCCTCGAAAAAAAGGGCTGTAGCGCGTGCCTAATAAATGAACATACATACAAACAAACATACAAACGGTCGACTAACAGTACCCTTCTTCTGACGTAGTCGGATAATAAGCTTCGTTCTAACGGGAAACGATTGCTTTTGTTAACAATGCGAAACTGATGTTATAATTTGACTTTACTGCTTCCTGTGCTATTAAATAATTATTCTAACAACTAACTCAACTTCAGTATCGTTCAGTGATTAGATTGGCTGATTGAAATATATCGAATTAAGATAATGTAACACGGTAATTCCGTATTTCGTATATTTTGTAGTTTTATCATAAAGCTTACGCTTACACTTTCTGCACTCATAGCCCCACAGTAGGATTTTCTCCTGTGTCATGGGTGCCATGGACACACACAAACACGAATACACAAACACCCAGACCCAGAACAAGAATCTAAACTCATCATTCAAATACCTGTCTGGCCGGGAATCGAACCTGGGACCCTCTGCGTGTCAGACCGGTATGGTAACCACACCGCAACGCGGGTCGTCTGTTATGTAAAACTGTGTTGTGTAGAACTCTTAGAAGTAATCTTATTTACGCTGGAACTTATTAGGATAAATTAAAAAATATAACGAAAAATAATTTTGTGTTAGATGTTCCACTTAACTATGAAAACGATGGTGGCCGTTTGAAGCTTTAGTGTTATAGTCACTTTCTAAATATGTAATTCTTACTTTAGCGAGACATTGTTTCTTATTAACTTAATCGTGACTTTTTTTTTGTGACAGGGAGGAAACCTTCAAAAGGTACGCCGAAGCCTTGGGAGAGACTTCGGTTTATGTGGGATTTTTACTCACTAAAACCTCCTCGGTGGTCTTCCTTAGCGCTTGCAGGGGACCCCGGGATCTCCAATGGAACGCACCGGTGACCCCTAGCGCGCCCTCTCATCTCTTGGGGACATGTAGTTGTCTCCCTACACATTCAGGTGTCTACGACGACATGCAGCCATACATACCACCATTGGGGTTGCTGGCTGGGTGGTTCGAGCTCCCACTCAAACGCCCGCAGGAGCCCCCTTTTAGTCGCCTCTTACGACAGGCAGGGGATACCATAGCCGTATTCTATTCCCCGACTACAGGGCAAAACTTAATCGATACCTACTCGTACGATAATTGATAATCGTATAAATACATTATTACATTGTGATACAATTCTTGAAACTGATTCCCTTCTATTGTTACAATTACAAATGACAAATGCAACTCTCCGTAGTAAGAAAACAACGGGAAAAAGTTTTGTAATTATTTCCCGCCGGCCGCCATGTTGAATTCTTTCAAAACACATAAGAAATTAGCTAAACCTTGCTCTGTATTGTATGTTTTTGTTATAGAAATATTTGTGATGGGAATTAGCTTAACTCTGCAATTAATCGATTAAGTAATATTACATGTTATCTTCCATTGTGATCGTTCGTCAACCCATTATTGTCTCTCTGCTGGGCACGGGTCTTCTCTCAGGAGATAGCTTTAAGCCATAGTCCGCCGCGCTGGCCTAGTGCGAATTGGTTGACTTCTCACACCACCGAAAACTTTTTCTTTTAAAGAACTCTCGGGTGTGTAGGTTTCCTCACGATGTTCTCCTTCACCGAAAAGCAGTGATAAATAATTTCTAATACGCACATGAATCAGTGGTGAGTGCCTGGGTTTGAACCTCGGATTTCCCAATTGAGAGAGAAAGTTTCAACCTTTAGGCTATCCGGTTATATAGGTACTGCTCTCCACTTCACTCCACTGCTCTCCATTGTTATATTTTATACATTTGGTACTTAAGTACTGTGAAATTATGTTTTACTAGTGTATCCTCCCCACCTATGATCATATTACCAAAGTAATGAGTGTTAATTGGGGCCGTAAACTATGTGTGTGCCAAATTTTAGTGAAATCCGATCAGTAGTTTTCAGATAGAGTAACAAACACACAGATTCCTCAGCAACTTTCACATTTTTTATTTTGATAACTTTAATAAACAGAATAAAAAAATAGTTTAATAATTAATAATGTTTAATTTTTTTCTTAATAATTGCTAACATATCGTAAGCAATTATTAAGAAAAAAAACACAAACATACATTTTGTTATTGCTTCAAAAAATTATGCATTAGAAAACTATTAAGGCGAATATCTGTCTTATAATCGTTATACAATAACGATTATATAACAAAACAATGTTGTTACAATATCATTATATTTTATAACGTTATTACAATGTTATTTAAATATTTCAAAATTCATTGTTTAGAATATTTTGACATGTAATGGATACGGCCCACGACAAATGTAATGTGTCGAAAACGCCTTTGTTATGTAAATAAGTATGAAGCAAACTTACGATTGTAACTGCCTCTAGAGTGTCTACTGTATTACGGTTGGCTTAGGAATTTTAATTGACATGATGAAATATGTTTGTATTCAAGAAGAAAATTGGCTTGCAATACACTTGACTCAAGTTGACACTGCTACCACTGTCACCCATAAGTCTGTTATTGACTCCAATTAGGCGAGGTGCTTTCATACGATAAATTGAAGTACGTTAAGGGAGATGGATATTAAAATATCTCAATGGTAATTTATATACCTTAGCAAATACTTCCAATATTATGATGTCAGCTTTAAGATTTATTGTCTTAGAGATGGTTCCACTTTCTCGTCAACCCATTATTGTCTCACTGCTGGGCACGGATGTTCTCTCAGAATGAGAGAGTTTAGGCCATAGGCCTCCGCTCTGGCCAAGTGCGAATTGGTGGTCTATTCATAAATAGTCTCTTGATAATCTTTGTATTAGAATCCGTTATATTAACGTATTATTGAAAATTGTTTGTAAAATAAGTCACCGCATAACTAAAATCATAATAAACCAATGCATATAAGTGCATAGGTACAAATGCACAATTTAACACATAAATGTAAATAATTTACTTTATTAAATTGTAAGAAATAGGTAAGCGCAATGATTAACTTGTAATATTAATTATAAAAACCTGTATTCGTATTAAATATGTAGCTTTACTATAAGCTGATTTATTTGTTTCAAAAATAAACACTAGGAGAATTTCCGTGTTCGAAAGCAGTAAAATTTTCTCAATCTTGACTGGCGAGTCAAGCTAAACACCACAGGGCAGTCAATAAAACGCAATCAGCTCCACAAACAGTGGCGAGTGATCATTAAATATTCGCAGGTGGTAGCACCACTTTCACCACCGCCGGCGTTGGCGTCATTCATGGTTGCGGCTTAACTCAATGATGTTTGCTTTTTCCGGATGTAATGAATAAACGTAAATGGTGTGTTTTGAATGGCAACGTACTTAGACCTAAAATTGTTTTTATTTTTTTTAATTAGGCGACAGTGATTTTTCATCAGGTAGCCTAACTGCTTTGCTGAAATCGTTATGCTGATAAATAAAAATCTATGTAAATGGATAAAGAAAGATTGTATAATTTTGATAAAATACAAATATATCTTGAATTTATGCGTTGCCTGTAGAAATCACTAGATTTTAAATGGTTGTCAGCGATTTCAAATTAATTAGCACACAGGGTTATATGCGTTTTAGTCTATCTGTATGGATTTACGTATAAAGTGACCATTTTAATCCTCAAAAGTGACAACGGATCTATTATCTGACTTAGTTTCAGATACCCATGGACAGTAATAGCTGCCTGACTCCCTGATGGTTTTTCTACTTTCAACTTGAAAATGATAGTAACTAAATATTCAATACGCATCCTTTAAAAAACACCTTATTTAATTAACAACATATTATATGGACATAAAATGTTTATGGGTATAGTAATTATGAAACAAGTACACTATAATTTTAATAGATTTCGTTAAATCTGTAATACGTATTTTACGGTAACTACCTATTTATTTTGAAAATTTATGGTTAATCATTAAAATATTTATTATAAGAAACATATATGTTTATGAAGACACTAATATTTGTACATTTTACACACGTATGTGTCAAGTGTATTCATAAACAGGCATAAACATTCGCATCAACCCATTATTGGCCCACTGCTGGGCACGGGTCTTCTCCCAGAATGAGAGAGTTTAGGCCATAGTCCACCGCGCTGGCTAAGTGCGAATTGGTGCGAATAAACATTACAGAATGATAATTTGGAATATAATGTTGAGTGTTTGAGTGTTAGAACGGAAGAAATAGAAAATACAGCTAAATAAAGTATTGCATCTTTTGTACGGACTGCCCAAAATTAATTATAAAATAACCGTTATGTCGGTGAACTGAGACCTTCTGAACGTCGTCCCCATGTTGTTGCTATTCCTCCTCATGGATATTTAGCAAAGCGAGACAAGATGATCCTCCGGCTCGGTGATTATGCCTAGGGAGTGGTTGTATTTCGAAATACTTCGTTAAGAGTTTGATACAAAAGATAAATGAATGATGATTTAAGAAAACTTCAATTGCGCCATCTGTAGTCAGCCAATGTTATAAATGAAGATGTGGGTAATGTGGGTTCTAGTAAATTTCAATTGTTTAATATATAATAAGTAGTTTTTTTCAAACAAGCTCGTCAATATTTATTAGATAGTATTAGTTGTGGTACATATTTTTTTGTGCTACAATGAATACTACTTACTATTTTTTTAGTAAGATATGAGATTACTATAAGTCAGGTGCGACACATAATATATGTAATAAGTACAACTGTTTCCATCGTAAATACAATATGTATTACGGCAATAATTAAATATAATAACCTATCTAAAAATAAATTTCTTTATGTATGAATGAAACTGGACATTCTATTGACTTAAAACAACGAAATAAAAACAAATAAGCGCTAAAAATTTGAATGGCGTACGCTAGTTAAGGCGCAGTCAACACGAAAACAAAGACCATTAATATTAATACGTACGAAAGATGCAGTGAAAGTGGCGAGAGTGACCGCGCGGTGTGACGGCGATAATCGACCTTCATTACTACAATAGTGATGCCACTCGAGCCTCGTTACTCGAGACAATCGAGTGATAGTGTGATGGATACAAGTTGCGTTCTTGATCGGGAGGTCCGAGGTTCAAATGGACACATATTTTCTAAAATTACGTGCATATTAGAAATTATCGCTACTTTACGGTAAAAGACAACATCGTGGGGAAATATATGATTTCGACTAATATTATGGCAGGATTTATACACTGTACCATGTATTTTAGTAAGAAAATTGGTTGATTGAACATCAGCCTGTAAAAGTGTGATCTACGCTTAATTTTGAGTTTGTCGTTTGTTCATATTTCAAGGATTATATTAATTATCATATTATTGGAGTATATTAATATAAGTTGTCCTAAAAAATCTCACTCGAATAGCAAACTTACAACTCGAGTGCAAATTACTCGAAAACTCGAGTACAACTTGAAAGAGGTAGTAAAATTGCTCGAATGACTCAAGACATGAAATATTCGAGTAGCATCTCTACAACTTCTATCATTCTAATTTAAACCTCGTCTTTAATAGAATAGGATCTTTGTTTTGTTCTTCGTTACTATCAGTTACATAATCGTGTTATTGTGCAATTAATTGCATTAATTAGTGTAGACTAGTACATGAAGATTTGTGTTGGATTTTGTTTCTTTTATAATGTTTCTTAATTAGAAATGCTTTCTAATGTACATTTTTTTTTGTATTTTTGTGTAATACTTTTAGTAAATAATCATGCAGATCACCTGATAGGAAGTGGCAACAATTACTATTATTATTATTAATTGTTGCTCATGGAGATATGTCATTAACTTCAGATTAAAATAAAAAGCTACCTCGAAGCTCACAGCTTTGCTACCTCCGAGGATTTGGCAAAGGCTAAAAACCAGCAAGCAACTTTATTTTTTTTGGATTTAGCTGAAACAGATAGGTCCTCGTGCTGGAGTCAAAGCTTAAAGGGTACTATCGCGTATATTTTAAATGGTACATTTCTGTTTCCAATAAAATTAAAAATTAAACGAAAAAGACTACAAAAACTTGTATCTGTTAATCGTTTAGTGAATTAATTACTTAAAACTACACATATAACTGTTATTTATGTTATACTGAATAAAAAACAACTCGAAAGTTATTGATAGACCGAGAAGTATATTTATGTATAATCTTGGAACACCAATTAAAATAACTACATTATTGAGCTATCATGATAATTTATATCAATAATTTCTTGATTTAGAACTTAAAGTTGCCTAATTTTCTTATTTACATAAAATACATATTCATGCTCGTTGGAACGACGGAACATTTATTTACATACTCGTCTCGCCCTGTAAACCACGTTACATAACCTAGAGTATTGTAGAGTATATAGTTTTATGACTTAGTGTAGTCATTAGTGCTATGTGAATTATAAGATGCCTCGGTAGATGATTTTGTGATGTAAGCATGTTAAACGGAAGATGCGGCGGGCATGGATATTGCGAAAGCAACTCAATAAGTAGTGATGGCCTCTTCCATACATTTCTAATGAAAGTATTATAAAACATAAGTCCACTAGTCCGTGCCACACGTCGCTTCTGTGTGAATTGTGATGTAATTAATCATCGTGTGAGATAACATTACGCAGTATTGTTATATAATTAATATTTTTATAATTATATTTATTACGCTTCACTACAATAACTCTATCAACTTTTACAGGAAACTTGTTTTTACTTTCTTTCTGTTATGCAGCCATGTAAAAATCGATATTGCACTTAAGAATTGAGGTGTTTTGGTATTTTGTGAGTTATAAGTTCGTTGATAGTAAATAATCAGTGATATTTTGTTAAAAACTAAAATTAAAATAAGTTAAAAATAGAAGGTCGAGAAGTTTTTTTGATGATTACATAAAAAAAATTAAAAGCTGTCAATTAGAACATTCGTCGTATTTTATCAGTATTATTTTTATTGTATTCAGTGTCAAACTTGTTAGTGCTATTTTGGGCAACCCCGCAACATCATAGCTGAGGTTGACCATAGATGCTATCACCGAGGTATTAGTTGCAACATCTTAGATAATCATATCTCCCAGAAAACTACATATAGCACTGTTATTATTAGGCACATTAGGTATAGCAATCGTGCCTCACAAATCTACACGACTCTACAAAACCAATAATAACCGATTTTTAATTAAATACGATACTTATAAATAAATATAAACGTGTGTATTTTGAACAATACTGAAAATATTTTCTTATAAACACGCAAAGATAAAGTTCTCACACCTCTCTTTTTTTAAATTTTTACCTGCAATTTATTTAGTTACAAAATATTTGTACTCATTTAGTTTCCTGTGCAGTTACCTAATCTGTATATAATAACGTCTTTCAGATTAATATAATCGATACGTATTGATCTCAATCGGCAGTCAGAATAGCAAAAGTCAAGATTCAAAGGAAGCGGGACGTGAAAGTACACCTGCCAATCTTCATTGGAAAGTAAAAGACAATAATGTTAGTTACAACAATACGGCAATGGTTATAGCAAACGAGCTATCATTAGATACATGTTTCAAGGAAAATTGGAGCCATTTTATCTGTTGTAGCAACAAAATAATTGGACAGTTGGAAATGTTATACTTTCTGAACAACAAGAACTGATTATTAACGTATTATTTGTATTAATAGCAAGCGAGCTTGCAATACATCTGAATGTAGACAATACTGCTGGCTATGGACATCTGTATTCAGATTTTTATGCAGTTGGAATGCGTTGCTACCCTTAAGGAGTATTTGAAATGTCTAGTGACTTTTCTGTACCATAAATTAGAATACATCAGCGCCTAACACTATTATTATAAGTCAGAAATAAATAAGTGGCGTCTCATAAGTCTAAAAATGACATATTCTGTCTTTTACGTATTAAATATATTTTTCATTTAATAATTGGCTTATGAAAATTGTCTTCCTGTTTGTGGTGGGATAATAAAGAAACTTATGTATTTATTTAAGAACTGTATTAATACCTATTACCGGAAATAAAAAGATTTGATTTGATTTTGTTAATTTCTTTATTTTATTGTTACAGATGGAGCAGTGAAAATAGTGTCGAGACATTTTGTTACAACAAAATGTCATAAAATCCCTGAGTTATCCAAAGTGAAAATAATGATCAGGACGTAGTTCAAACATGTTATCGTTATAACAGTGATTTATAATTGAAAAAAGTGATGCGTTATATTTAATTAAGTGATGCGGAGCCTTAATTAGTAACAAAATGGCGTTCCGAGTGACATTAGCGTGTCTGTGTGTGTGCAGTGTGGTGGTGTGTGCGTCGGGACACGTCGCGTTGACTTACCCGCCCGCGAGGCGGTATGATCTGGATTTTCTGGATAATTCTAGAACGAAGCCGCCGTGTGGGATGCCCAAAGGTTGGTATTTTTCCTTAAAAGTTTATGGATTTTTTTAACTGTAAGCTTTTTATCCTATTGAAGTACCAAATGGTAAGTGGTCACGGCCGTATGGACATCTGTAAGCAACATTGCCAGATTTTTTATGAACTCGGGGTTTAGAAACTTTTTAAGTGGAAATAGCGGGATTTCATAGTCAAAACCGGGACGGCAGAGGCGGCGTACGGCCTGGGTGGTGTGGGCCTCCGCCTACAGCCTCGCGGTGCAAAGGGTCTCGTGCCTCACTGACACAGGGCCTCGTGTGTTTCGTTTCAGAGACACACAGACAAGACTTAGTGTTGGGGGCTGGAGGGTCTAGATTTGGCGATCTTTTTTTTGGTTGACAAACTGCAGATTATAGGTATAGATTTGGCGACTTTTTTCCTTTTTTTTTTGCAAAAGTGCATACCTTCCCGAATATCGGGACAGAGCCTATCCGGCGCGGGAGATTTCATTATGACTTAAAAATCGGGACGTTTGGCAACGCACTCTTACAGACTGCATCTTTTACCAAGCAAAGCATCAAGCAAAGTCCATCACAATCATGTCGAACAAACAACAATCGAATATCGCATTATACTGGTTCGAACACCTTGTTTTTGTTTTACGAGGGGGAAACCTTCAAAATGTACCTACCCGACGCTGTGAGTAACGTCGGGTTATGTGGGATTTTAACCGCACTAAAACCTCCCTGGTGTCCGTCCTCTGCGCTACGTGGAGGACTCCGGGATCTCCAACGGAATACACCCGGAGCCCTCCGAGCGCGACCCCTTTCGGGTTCTTTCCCGGTGTGCATTTGCGCTCACCGTGTCTCCTGGTGTCTACGACAGCATTCGACCACACATACTGCCGTCCTTCCCGGGGTAATTGGCTGAGCGGTTCGAGCTCCCACTGATCGCCGGAACCCCAAGAGCCCCCTTTCAGTCACCTCTTTCGACAGGCAGGGGCTACCGTAGCCGTTTTCCATCCCCCAGCTCCAGGGGACTCTGGTTCCTACACCTGACAATCAAAATTGTCAGGTGGTCAAACCAGTATAGTTCGACCGCGGAGGTCCCACCGCAACACCTACACCTTTCTAGCGTGAAACTGTTCTTGCGTTTCGGCCTAAGGGTGTGGTTGCCTCACTTTTATATGAGGCGACAATCTTAGTTCTCGGGAATAGCAATGCATCTGAAATTAACTACAAAAACGCACACAAACGCTTTCTACAATCATAGCCCCACATTAGGATTTTTCCTATATCGTTGGTGCCATGGACACACAAGACGAATACATAAATACCCAGACTCAAAACATGAATCTAAACTCATCATTCAGATCTCGGCCGGGAATCGAACCCGGGACCCATTGCGCGTCAGACCGGTAAGGTAACCGCTCCGCCACGCGGGTTTTCAAAAAGAACCCCTGTTCTATATTAAGTTGCTTACAGATGTCCATAGACGACATTAATCACTTTGCCCCCTGCGTGCGTGTTTGATTATCCCCTCAATCCTTTATAACCTTAACTTTTTTTTAATGAAGACAAAAAAAGCAAAAGATAAAAGAGTTCGCCAAATTTACAATTTACCTCCATTACCCCCTAAAACCTGATTTGCCCCCGATGGAGTTATTACCCCAAGGTTAAGAACCAGGCTTTAGTCGTCTGCCTAGCCCGGAATCGAATTCAGAATGCGTGGCTGACCGTTATGCCACTGGTCGTCACCGCGTCATCATTACAAAATACTTAGCGTTAATGCCTAGGTCATTGGCCATAACTTAGACTAAAAATAAGGACAACGCCTCATAGGTTTTTGCATTGATGCACAAGCACTACTTGCAATGCAACATTTAATGTCTTGGTAGGCACTTAAACGAGGCACTTATCCTGAGGGATATATGATAGGGATAGGGCTCTGGAGATCCAGAGCTGGTAGACATTTTTTGTTAGGTACTTTCATTCTGAAAAAATAGTCTAACAACTCTCCTATTACTAGCAACGCATTTTTGGCCGGATCCGGCCGGATTGAAAATGAGGCCGGATTGCGATCCCTAACTGTATTGTACATAGCACCCTTATGTTTTTGGCAATAACTTGCAATTTAAAAGATTGTGCACAACATAATATATGTCGGCGCGACACCGCGTATATGTATATGATATGCGTCTTTTATTTTTGACACTCAGTCTATATTTTTGGTCTGAGACATACTGACTCATCTCAAATCACAAGTCACGACTGTAAAAATTACAGTTATTGCCCACAATCTGTGAATAATGTTGAGATAGGTCTTATTTTACGTCAAGGGCTCATGACTCATTGGGTCTCATTGTAAATTCGAACTGAAAAGGATAAAAAAGTTTTTTTGTGAGATTTTGGATTTGGTAATTTTTCTTCAAATAAGTAGGAAGAGTTACCTACCGCTCATGAACAAGTTGGAATACATCTGTAATATGTCTCCTTTCCTCAGATAAGATGAGAGTTCTACGTTGAGTTCAATTTTTACTACAATTTTTATCTGATTGAAGTAGCAAACGAGCACGCAGTCCACCTGATGGTAAGTGCTTACTGCCGCCCATAGAGCCCATAGTAGTGTGGTCGCATAGTTTCGTAAAGACTAGACGGAGCGGTGGGCCCAGCCGTCCCTCTGGGAGGAGCCCGGTGGGACAACGCACTCAGAGGATTCCGGTTGCGTTCGTTTGGAGATCCCGGAGTCCTCTTATTGTTGTAGCGCCGAGGACGGCCACCGGGGGAGGGGGGTTTGTGCGGTAAAAATCCCACATAACCCTGCATCGCTCCCACGGCGTCGGGTACCTTTTGAAGGTTGCCTCGAGGTGCAAAGGCTCTCATGCCTCACAGACACAGGGCCTCCCAAGATTTGGTGTGATATTAAATAAATCACACCAAATCTTGTTGTAAATATTAAATAAAACAATATAGTTTTTCATATAGTATTTTTTACTAAAGGGGACATAAAGTATAATTCATATCGTTGGATTTTTCCACATATAAATACTATTATTAGGTATATATTTTACTTTAAAAAAAATAAGACTTATTTTTTCTGCATTGCTGCGATCTAGCGTTTGGTCATTTCTCATTACTCCTGGTATAAGGAATAAATAAGGATATGCCTTAAAATTATACAGTAGGTTCTATACAAATATTTCAAAACTGAATGTCAAGCAGTCGTGGCCGAGTGGTTAAGGCGTCTGACTCGAAATCAGATTCCCTCTGGGAGCGTAGGTTCGAATCCTACCGGCTGCGGTCTCATCAGTTCATTTTTTTTATTCATTTCCGTAAAAATATTTAATTTTTAATAACTATTGTTTAATTATATTGTTTTATAGACACATTTTAGATAACAAATATTTTTTGTATAAAATTTTATGGGAGGCGACCATATAAATCCTCGAGAGTAGCTTACAGATGTCATGAACGGCAGTGACCACATACCATCAGGTGGATTGTATGCTCGTTTGCAAATTAGTCGAATGAAAAAAGTTAAGAATGTAACCAAATCAGCTACAATTTACGTGCATTTAAGCATAATGTTGTAATTTTGTATTAAAGGTACTACAGAACCCTTTCCACTAAAATATCCCTTAAAATGCCGACTGCTAAATTTAGAATATGCACTTCAAAAGTAAAGCGAGGTAGTTACAACACTTATAACATTTGTGTGGACTTCAATATTTTACATTTTTTCTAAGATTAAAGTAGAAAACAGGCATACAGTCCGCCTGATAAATAGTCACTGCCGCCCATGGACATGCATAAATAACTTCATAAAGAACAAGGGTTTAATCTGAAGTCAATCACAATGCGTTGCCACTCCCAAGGACTAAGATGGTCGCCTCAAACGCAAAACTGCTTCACGCTAGAAAAAGGCGTGGCGCTTGAACATTTTTGTTCTAACACCTTGATTATTTCTAGCTTTAAAATCCCACTAAGTACCATATCCGCGATTTTTCGTGATTTGAAAGTGAAAGCATTGCCCTTCAAACCAATACTGAATGATCAAACTCGTCATATCTAAAAAATACAGTTGAATTGACCGCATCCTCCTTTTTTTTAAATTGTATAAAAACAGGCAGTGAAGTGGTGTTTTTAAAAATGTGGCACGTAGATTCTTATCACCTTCAAAAAGTTGGAAAACGAATAATACAGTTATGTAGCATCATGCTATAGTTGTTAAATAGCCGTTTAGAAATGCAGGTGAATCCGTGGGTATGCCCCACGCATTCGTCCAGCATTTTACTGATTTGTATGATAAGGGAGACATCGGAGGCATTACAACTTAGTTCTTACGGCAGGGGTCGGCAACCTTTTGAGTCAGAAGAGTAAAAAAAGATATTTCTAACTTTTTAAAGAGCCATATTTTTTTGCCCACAATAAATAGTATTCACATCATTATTTTAATAAAGTAACTAATTATTTATTATTTCTTACAACACTAACTTGTAGGTACTACAATAACAAACAATAAAGTAAACAAATTCAATGGCGACTACTTTGAATGGTTATTGAACAGTTTTTAAATGTCTTTTTTTATGAAATAAAAACAATTTGAGGAACTAAAGAGCCGCAGCTTCACATCCAAATAGCACACATGCTATTTGGATGTGAAGCCACAGCTCGCGAGTGCCAGTTGCCGACTCCTGTCTTAGGGGTAATAACCCACCCGTGGCTGACATCTAGTATCTTCTCCTTTTTTTAAACACACTAGGTTTTTCTACTGTATTCCGGTTGTGGTCCTTTCGTGATCCCAGAGTCCACTTTATAGCGCTGAGGACGGCCACTGGGGAGGTTTTAGTGCGGTAAAAATCCCACATAACCCTGCATCGGCGTCGGCGTCGGCTCCCACGGCGCCGGGTACCTTTTGAAGGTTTCCCCTCGAGAACAAAAAAAAGGGTTTTTTTAGTGTGTCGTGGATCCTTACATACAAACTACTACTAAACTAATTATACTTTCTTTAAGCTAAAACATTTAACACTCTCGATCAAGTCACGTATTATAAAGAAAAAAACTTAATCAAAATCGGTTCATCCGTTTACGGGCAGAATAGTGCTACGGTATCCCCTGCCTGTCGTAAGAGTCGACTAAAAGGGGCTTCAGGGGTTGCGGGCGGTAAGAGTGAAAGCTCGAACCGTCCAGCCAAGCGACCCCGTGTAGGACGACGGCATGTATGGACGATGCTTGTTATATGGGATTTTTAACTCACTAAAACCCCCCGATGGCCGTCCTCAGCGCTGCTTTGAACATTCCGGGATCTCCAACGGAACACAACCGGAGTCCTCCTAGCGTGATGTTCCTTTCGGGCTCTTCCTCGGTGAGCGAATACGCTCACTGCGCCTTCTAATCCTTACGGCGCCATATTACTACACATGCCGCCGTCCTTCCCGGGACACCCACTGTAGCCGCCGGCAACCCCGGAAGCCCCTTTTAGTCGCCCCTTACGACAGGCAGGGGATACCGTAGCACTATTCTGCCCATAAACGGATGAACCGATTTTGATTAAGTTTTTTTCTTTATAATACGTGACTTGATCGAGAGTGTTCAAATGTTTTAGCTAAATTAAAGAAAGTATATATAGCTCTCTGAAAATCACCAGCTTTTATCTTGTTTAGTTGTGTATGTTTTCATGCTTAGATTTTTAAGAAGGAGAAAGTTAATGTCACAAATTATTGAAGTTCTACTTCTCTTGGCAAGTTAGGGAAAAATGATGAGTTTTACGAAGCGTGCCGACACCCTGAAGTTAGCTATAGTCAACATTTTAGTTTTTTTCTATTTTTAGTGTTGTTAGAAGCGAAGAATAAAGCGAAAGATATTTGTTTTTATATATTATTATCTTGTTACGCCAAAGGACACACACATTTTCTTTTTTTGCAAAATCGATTACAAGATTTACGAAGTACATAAAATAAATCCATCAGCTCTTTGAACTCTTCAGCTGGAAATAAGTCTAATGGAAGTTTTTTGCCAATTGTCACCACGCCTGGCGTGTATGTTGGTGACTTTAGTAGGTGTAGATGTTATATAAGATGTCGCTGCCGGTACGTCCCTTGGATTTTGTCCCTTAGTCATTTCCTACGACACCTACAGAAATAATGGGAGTGGGGCTCAGGGTTACCAACTCTCAAAAATGTATCCCCCTAAAGCCTTCATAAAAAACCCCTAAAATCCCCACAACGAATTATGAATAGGAATTCTTCCTGGCAACCTCCCGTATTTCTGAATCAGGTCGTAGGTTTTTCCCTGACGACAAAAAAAAGTGTTCGGGTATAGTGCATGACCTTTTTTTTCGTCCTGAGGCATGATCGTATACACACAAAACACCTATATGTTGAAGTTATAAAAACCCCTAAAAATATTACACCCCTAAAAAAATCCCATCCCACTTATTTATCCCCTAAATTTGGGGGAAAAATCCCTAACTTGGCAACCCTGGTGGTGCTATTCAATAGTGAACTAATGTTATTCCAATATTAACATGAAAGTATGATTATATCTAAACCTCCTTTCTAAGTGTCTACCTATTACCCCCTTCTAAATTGATAAAAAAATACTTACAATGCTACTGGAAGTGCGGCTGCATAAGTTTTCTAATAAGGTTTCCGTAATAGGAATTCAGATTCAAAATTCCGTAACATATTAGACTTCAACTAAAATGACAGATGCTAGTTCTTTTACTTACGTTACGTTTTTGATCCTTAGAACTAGCAGTGTATCTATAACTAGCTTCAGTTCAAACCATAGATTAATATTGTATACGTACAAACCTTTAATGTTTACGGCGGCAGTGCCCAGTACATAGTACAATGACTAGTAACCTACAAATATCGCAATACTTGCTAAAGTAAACCTTTAGACGATTTAATTATTAACCCTGAGAACTTTATGTAATAAATTGTTTTTCATAATAACTAGATATCAAATACCGTACCCATTCTCACGTGCTGTATTTTACAATAATGTAGTTATTTTTATCTGTAATACGCATGTATCAATGTATGCTAGGACAGGTTGCGACATCTGTTATGTAATTCGTGTAACAAAAAGTTTTAACTATGTAGCAATAGATGGCGTTGTTTCCAAATCCGTCACGAATTGGCTACATAATCAAGTTTTTATTTATTCTTTGTTTTTATTTTTTAGATACAGGATAGTTTACTATGGTAATTTTAACACTAATAGAGGAAATTTACATAATACAATTTTAATAAAAGTGTTTTATTTCTTTGTGAGTAAAATACGTTTTTTCTTTGTTTCAGGTTCAATAAAGACATCATTCTTAGCAGGGTCGACATTCACAGTTCATTGGCATTTAGCGTACGCGCACCGAGTAAGTTATTGATATTTTCGATCATCACTTACAAGCCCGGCTAGCTCAGTCGGTAGAGCATGAGACTCTTAATCTCAGGGTCGTGGGTTCGAGCCCCACGTTGGGCGAAATATTTTTCATTTTTTTTATTTTAATTTTTAGGGCGGATTCAGTTTAAGGATATTGGACTACTTAGAAAGACCTCTTTTGGATCTCACACCTAGAGCCGTCGGATCGGAATTTGTTCGAGATGATGTTACGTAAGTTTAATTATTTTCTTACTTATGTATCTATTATTTAACTACTTTCGGCGTACTAACATTTTTTATAGTAGGTATAAAGAATGATTAGAAATAGTTAGTTAATTTTTAATGATTGTCCCATACAAAATTACTGGCTGGGATTGGTTACGGGTAGGATAACATAAGCATTACATGTGTTTGTGTATTGTGCTAGTCTCTTGTGAGTCATTAGTGATAAGTTACTAACATAGTAATTAGAATTACTAACACATTAGCATTAGCATTAAAATTTTTGTAAATTTAAAATATGGGCTTAGTCTGAAATAAATAAATATTATTATTTAAATTTTGAAGGGTATTGCAAAAAAATACATCCTTGCTGTTTATGATTCGGCAATTTTGTGCATCATTATAAGGATTATACTAATTGTAAGAATACATTAAAATCACATTAACATTTTTCAATTTAGTAAGTGAAATTATTCCGACACGCGGGTTGTCTATTTATTTCTAACCCTTCTTCCCTTAGAACAGGAGAAAAAAACATAGACGAGCTAACCTTGTACCAGCTAATCCTTAACAAATTCTCGTTATGCCAATTAATAAAACATTGTTATTTTCAGGGCCCAGAAGTACGAAGTTCGTCTGCCGACCGACTTCACCTGTGAGAACTGCACGTTGCAGTTACAGCGAGAGGCGGGGGAGTGGGGCACCAATTACCGATTCTGGTCTTGTGCTGACATCGATATTGTACCTCGTAAGTATAAGGTACCGCGGTACAGCGGGAAACCGTTGGATTCAGAAGGCACAGGACCGGTTGGAGTCACGTTATGTAGGGGAGGCCTGTGTCCAGCAGTGGGCCTTAAAGGGTTGATGGAGGAAGTATTAGCTTTCTTATTTAATTGATCTTTTAAGTGTGTCCAGTTTTATCTGATTGAAGTAGCAAACGAACGTCCAGTCTACCGAAGTCCATCTGAAGTCAATCACAGATGCGTTGTAGCTCCCGAGGACTATGATAGTCGCCTCGTATAAAAGTGTGCCGGCGACCACACCCTTCCATCGAAACGCAAGAAAGGCTTCACGTTGGCAATAGCTGTGGCGATGGTACCTCCCCGGTCGAACTACACTGGTACTACTTCCTTTACGATGACCACTGTTTCATCCTCATCCCGGAAAAATCAACCGTTACGTCTTTTTAAAAGCTTTTATTTTTTCATTTTATACTTACATTTTACTCTAAGCACATATTATGAGTAGGGTTTAGATATCAGAAGGTCATTCATTTGTTGTCATGTATTCGACAATTTATTTACAATATGACAGGAAATTACCATAATATGTACATAATTATCTAACCAATGTCCACAATTATTGCTTAAACACAACGGATATACAAACTATATTTATAAGCATACCTACGTGCGTAAAGGAAATTTGACTGGCATTGTATGTTATTAAAATATATTTAGAATGTTTTATTATTAACTAAATGTCGAAACGTTCAATCATTTCGAAACTGGAACTCATTTATCATAATAATAACGTTTTACGCAATTCCTATTATGAATATACCTAGATTATCCCTTGACCATTTCCGTTTTGGCAGATAATGTGGTCTACAGTTCATTAAACATTGTTTGACATGGGTTTCTTTTTTATATAAAATTGAAAGAAACTTTCACGCATCTCCTGATGGTTAGTGGTTACTGCCGTCCATGGTCATCTGTAAGCAACTTCATACAGAACGAGGGTCTTATCTGAAGTTAATCACAGGTTTTTTTTTCTGTCTTAAGTAGCAAACGAGTATGCGTTCGTAGATGCGTCGCCACTCCAAGACTAAGATGGTCGCCTTATATAAAAGTGTGCAGGCAACCACACCCTTCCATCGAAACACAAAAACTGCTTCACGCTAGAAATAGGTGTGGCGGTGGTACTTCCCGGGCGAATTACACTGGTTCTACCACCTATAAAAATGTACAATACACTAGAGCCTTAAATATAACATTAACATCTTTATTTCAGGCAAGGAGTACCACGAAACATGTTCAGGCAAGGGTTTCCACATCCTGGGCCGGTGCAAATGCAACAAGCTGCACTCGGGGGCGAGGTGTCAGTTCGCAGACGAGTGCGCTGAGGACAGCGACTGTGGGCTTCGAGGGAAGTGCCTGGATGTGAACGCCACTGAGGCACCCAACCGGCTGTGCTATTGCCCGCTTGGCTTCTACGGGAAAGGGTGTAATAAGAGTGAGTGTCTACCGTTTTCTTAAAAAGAGTCTTATATGTCTATGTATACCTTGTTTTTATTTGATTAAAGTAGTGAACAAACGAGCATGCAGTTCACCTGATGATAAGTGGTCACTGCCTCCCATGGACATCGTAAGCAACTTCAAACAGAACATGGGTTCTATTTGAAGTCAACCACAGATGCTTTGCTGCTCCCTAGTACTATGATGGTCGCCTCATATAAAAGTGTGCCGGCAACCACACCCTTCCATCGAAACGCAAGGAATGCGCCACGTTAGAAGTAGGTGTGGCGGTAGTACCTCCCCGAACTACACTCGTTCTACCACCTTTAAAGTTAGCTAGTAAAATTAGTGACCCATCAGAACCCTTTGCGACGCGATCCAGAAGCACCACCTTCAGACATGTTTTGCCTTTTGTAAGGGAGACATACTTACCCGAAGCATCTGAGTTGCATATATATGTCCATGGGGAACACGTATCATGGTAAGTTGTCATTGGGATTTATGTAGATAGCATGCTCATTTCTTACTTCTGCAGTATAAAAATAATTGTTAGCAAATGTTTTGTCAAGGATGCGTCAATTTTACGGTGAAGTAATGTTGGCAGTACTTCAACTCCTCTACCAGTTTTGATTAGAGGTGACATTTGTTCCTACCCCGTTCTTTATGTTACATTGGATGAGATTAAAACAGAACCCCCTTCCCCAAACACTTGATGTTTCCCAACTTGTTAGAGTTGTATCCTTACGTTAACGTTATGGTTTCCAGAGGCACCATGGAAGGACAAGAACATAAACCTGGCAACGTACAGCAAGCGGGAACTGTCCAAGGACTTCGCGCTCTACTGGCGAGTGTTGAAAGACGCGCCCGAAGTGGAATTCATCATGGTGGTCAACGGGACTTCGTATGCTGGTGAGTGAGGTTTTAAACATGAAATGTAATGGAATAGAATGAAATGAAAGGGAATGGAAAGAAATGATACGAGATGAGATGAGGTGAAGTGAGATAAGATATGAGGTGATGTGACACAAGAGAGGAGGTGAGGTTAGATGAGGTGAGGAGAGATAAGAGGTGAGGTGAAAAGAGGCGAGGTAAGAGATGAGATGAGTGATGATGATTTTTCTAAAATGATTTACATGTTAGATATTAGTTATCACTGCTTTAAGGCGAAAGAAAACGTCGTGCAATAACTTACACACCTTACTTTAAAAAATACTTAAAGGTGTGTGAAATCTACCAATTCGCACTTGATTAGCGCGGTGGACTATGGCCTTTTTTTCTTTTGTTTTCGATGGGGAAACCTTTAAAAGGTACGCGACGCCGTGGGAGCGACGCAGGGTTATGTGGGATTTTTACCGCTCTAAAACTCCCCCGGTGGCCGTTCTCGGCGCTGAAAAGGAGGACTCCGGGATCTCGAAACGACTTCAACCGGAATCCTCCGAGCGCGTTGCCCCATCGGGCTCCTCCCAGATGCCATAGGCCATAGTCCACCGGCGCGACGCCCGTGGACTATGGCCTAAAACTCTCTAATTTTGCAAGAAGTCCCGTGCCAAGTGGCGTGCCCGTGGACAGTAATGGTTTGACGACAATAATACCGAATATTCAATCAACCTGCTAAAAATAAATGCAGGAATTTTCGTACTTAGCCCTCAGAGATAGAAATTAAATTAACGTTTACCAATTTTTTTTTTCAGCTGTGGGTTGGCGTCCGAAAGGTTTGAAGAAAGAGTGCAAGAATTTTCCGGTCCTTGGACCCCCTGTGGATCAACGTGAGTCTGAAATTTACTCAATGTTCTAATTAAATTCTGATAGCATCTGTTTTGCATACTATTTCTTATAGCAATATACTGAGTAACTCTTGAAACATAGTTGGCATACAATATAAAAAATCTAATATATAATAGGTTTAATAGTTAACTATAAGTAATGTTAAGAAGTTTCGTTTCCAGCGAGCACACTAAAACCAGAACCTTTGCCCGAACCGGAACCAAAATCGGAACCAGGATTAAAGGCAGAACCAAAACCCTCGCCAGAACCCACGCCTGAACCAGAACCAGAGCCGAAACCAGAACCGACCGCAGAACCGCAGCCAGAACCGTCCGCGGAACCCAACCCAGAACCTACCTCAGAACCCAGGCCCAAACCAGAACCCGCCTCAGAATCTAAATTAGAACCTGTTACAGTTGTGGAGAACGATAATCGTAACAAAAGAGTCGCGATGCATTCGTTAGACGGATTCGATTTTAAGAATCTAGGCAATGACGTCACTGTAAAAACCAGTGTGTCATACAAAGTATCTAGCTCTAAAGGTAGGTTTTAAAATATGGTTAACCAAGCATTTTGAAGTAAAAGTTTAGCTGCAATTGCTACAAGATTTTTAATAAAAATAATTAGATATGTCACAGAGAAACGGAATGTGAGTGATTCTATCCGAGTAAAACCACTCAAAAATAAAGTATGTGTTAAAATTCCGAATATATTTCCTTTGAGTAGTTGATGAAAATGGCAATTATTATCAAAAAGCTTATATTTGTCTAAGCACATATTATAATCTCATAAAATAAATATTGCAATGTAAAATGTGTTAAAAAATACAGACTTAGTAGGTTACTAGTTAAAATTTGCAAAATAAATTAAGTTTATACTAGGAAAAATAAGAACTTATTATTTATTTTTTAAGTAGAAGACTCAAATAAATATTTCTTTATAGGTCGCAAAAAGCGTTCAGCAGCTCCAGAAACGCCAAGTAAGTATCTCGAATCAATAAAGCACAGAATCAATTAACACACGAGTGCTAATTACCCACAAGCATTACCAAATGCTGCACGAAAGCGCACACGAAAATCGCCCTTATCGAACTAACATTGAACGAATGTATATATACGATGCATGCGTTTGTTTCCAGATGTGGACACGGCCACAGATATTGCTCATGAAACAGAAATACCCACTATACCGGAACCCATTGAATTAGAACCCATCCCAGATATTGTAGAACCGCCACCAAAACCCAGACCGAGAGTCCCGTTCGTACCAAAATCTAAATTAAAGTCCACATCGATATCTCCTAAGTTTAAATTAATCACGACCACCGAACGAGAACCAGAACCTACTCCCGAACATACGTCCGAACCGGAACCGACTCCGGAACCAAAATCAGAATCGGTTCTTAATGAACCCATACCAGAACCCGCTCCGGAACCTAAATCAGAACCAGAACCGACCTCAGAACCCAAATCAGAACCGAAACTCCTTTCACAATTTGCAACTTTCTCTAAACAAACGATAGATAATTTAAGAGAACCTAAATCCCATCTTGATTATAGCTTAGAACCTAAATCAGAACCTGAGCCATCCTCAGAACCAAAATCTGAACCTGAGCCATCCCCAGAACCAAAATCTGAACCTGAGCCATCTCCAGAACCAAAATCAGAACCCGAGCCGTCTCCAGAACCAAAATCTGAACCCGAACCATCCCCAGAACCTAAATCAGAACCGGAACCTTCCCCAGAACCCAAATCAGAACCTGAACCGTCCCCAGAACCAAAATCACAGTCTAAGCCATCCCCAGAACCTACATCAGAACCAGAGCCATCCCCAGAACCAAAATCCGAGCCAGAGCCGTCCCCAGAACCTAAATCAGAACCTGAACCCTCTCCAGAACCCAAATTAGAACAAAAAACTTTCCCTGAACCAAAATCCGAGCCAAAACCCACCCCAGAACCTAGTCCAGAACCAGAACCTACCTCAGAACCCGAACCAGAACCAGAACCCCGTCCCGAACCAGAACCCACCCCAGAACCCTCTATCGACGCGGATATGGAGCAATTGCTTGTCAAGGGACTTAAAGAAGACACAGGTAACGCACTTGCTTTGCACATATTTTTATATGTAATGTGTATTATATATATAAATAATATAATAAAACTTATTGTATATAATCTTGTGCATAAAATTGCTTAAAGCAAACGTAGTTCAGATATTATTCTCCGAAAATTTTTAGAAAGATTGGTAATTTAAATTAATTTTGTAAAAAAATATTGTACATATTTTTGTGCATAGTAAATATGCTTAAAGAATTATTTTTCTCAGTAAAGTAATATTCGTAGAATTATTAAATAAATTGTACCATTATGTTTATAACTTAGGAACGCTTATATATTTAGTTTATGTAGCTATGTTTGGTGTACATGATTGGTGATATATTTTTTTCATGAAAAACACTTTTAAAATAAATATTTTTATATACTTCTTCAGTTAATAAAACGCAAATATAATGTTGAAAAATATTTTAAATGTTGCCAAAAACGCTTTTTAATCTCAAAATAATGCGCTATAAAACTATAAACAAAAACACATAACATTAGCTTAAAGCTGAGATAGTGCTGTCTCAGTTTCACTTCAACAGTTTGCGAGGGAAAGAAAGAGACAAATGGATGTTTGATAATACGCTTTAATAACGCGCTTAGATATGCTTAAGCAGGCTTGCCTATTCTATTCTCCTACTCCTTTCCTTGACTCCTGTTTTTTTATCTTCTGTCTTCGTTGTTCTTCTGTCTTCTTGTCTTTTCTTATTTTTCCTCTCTTCTCTTCTTAATACTACGTGTTGGATGTATATAACGGGTTCTAACAAAGATGTTTCTTGGAGTTTGGATTTATGATATTATTAATGAGCGGGTTAAATAACGGTTACAAAAATAATATCATCTAAACTGGAATCATTATTTATAATCATTAATATAAATGATTATTTAATATAAATAAATGCCGTTTTATATGTTATTGTTAATTTTAACAACTGATTTTTAAGCCATATCTTTTGATATAGGTATAGATACTAAGAAAACAAAAAATAAATAGGTAATTAAATTAAAGATAAACACTTTAAATTTTAAATTAATTTTAAAAATACTTGTTGTTCCGTGAATTCTACGTGTAAGTATTTAATAATTAGATATGTAGTTAATACAGAATAAATAAAGTAGTTATAATTTTACATAAATATAATATACAGTAGATGTATGTAAATTTAGTATTAATTAGACACTCGTACATACTTGGTTTGTCTGACGTTGAACTCGGTGTCAGACTCTACCGAATCTGTGAATATTTATGTAGTTTAATAAATAATTTTTAAAAGTAGTAAAATATAATTTACAGTAAAGGTAGTCAATATAAGTTATGATATTACTAAGTTATATTAGTGTGCTAGTTAAAAGTAGTAATTATATTACGTAGCCTCTTACTTTGTATATTAATTATTACTTAGTTTTAAGTTAGATGTAACTTTAAGTAAGTATCGTAATACTAGTAAATTAAGTATATACATATTTTATACCTAGTTATAGTAGCATGTACAGTACTAGTATATTCCTCATTAAGTATTACCTAATTTAATACTCCACTGAAATGTTTCAGGCTATTATCCAGCGCATGATTATGTGCCTAAATTTGATTTCAATCCAATGGATTGTACTGACATCGTGATCGGGACCGCGAGGGGAAACTACCACAGGGTCCTTGATTACTACACTAGAGACAGGTAATGTTACTATATTATTTCTAAAAGCTTTTATTTTACTTGCAATGTTTTTGGGTATGTATGTTTAGGTCAAAACTAGCAACCCGAATTTAACTCACTTTTAAGAGTGAGTTCCATTAGACGTTCACATAGTTCATGCTCATAAGCGCAGTTTTTTCCGTTCCACTAGCTGTGAGCGTTACTGACGTGGAACTGACGTGGAACGATCACTTCGAACCACCCTATTAGATTGGTCATCGTGAGCGTCGCGTGGGCGTAAGTCATGACGTCATGAGTGACGTATTCGTCGCGACCACAACGACCGCGCTCGTCTTGTGGAACGACGTTTTGGGTGTTTAGGGCGTTGTGAGCGTCTTCTGGAACGCGCTCTAAGTGTCCGATTGAGCTGAAATTTGGAATACACCCATAGAACTGATGACAGTGCAATTACATTATTAATATTTTTGTTAATCCATTATAGCCGTCGCAACGAAATGGCGGTTTACATATTTTTGTACAGCTCATCCTATACGGGTATCAAATAAAAGAATTTAATGTGTAAATTAAAGTAGGTACCTATGCTACGAAAAAAATGAAATCCATGATAAAATGTGATAAAAAAATATTCAATGCCATCAATGTATTTAAACCCATCATTTTGTTGCATTGTACTTTGTAACCTTGTCGCGAGATTATTATTTTGAGTTTATTTGACTGAAGTATTTGCTACTTTAAACAAATAAAAAGCATGCAGTTCACCTGATGGTAAGTGGTCTCAACTGTGATCAACTTCATACAGAACATGAGTTCTATCTGAAGTCAATCACAGATCCGTTGCTACTCCCGAGGGCTATGATGGTCGCCTCATATAAAAGTGTACCGGCAACCACACCCTTCAATCGAAACGCAAGAAATGCTTCACGCTAGAAGTAGGTGTGGCGGTGGTACTCCCCGGTCAAACTGTACTGGTTCTACCACTTTTAGAGTGATCGATATTTAGTATTTAGAAAGATATACTTAGACCTATGTCTGTGGTTTTACTGAACGATTCTCTACTCAGACTATTCTTTCAATTGGACTGCATGCTCGTTTGCTACTTCAGATAAAGTGTATTATTTTCAATTGCAGGTCCACACCTCGCGTTGACACGTACTGGGGAGGCCACGACGATATCACCGCGTCCTCGGGCTTCGAGGAGAATGGAGTCACCACCATCATGTTCAGGAAGAAAATTAAGGTAAGCTTTGATAAAATTTGCTTTTTCCATTTTTTCCATTGGGTCATTCCCGCTCGGTAACACCCTGTCGTCAACATTGTTGTTGCTAGTTTGCTAGTGTTGTTTTTTCTACAAACGTAGAACCTATTCTACGTAGTAAAAAAATATCTTTCGCCCTAGCGAAAGATATTTTTTTACTACAAACATAGAACAAGGTGCAAAAAAAATTAAATATTTTTATCTTATTACGTCAAAGAAGTATAATTTGTAAATATAACGTATGTATATAAGTACACACACACTTTCTTTTTATATAATGGAACAACAAAAATTTTCTAAGTTCATGCCGCGATTGTAGAATATACTTCACTAATTACATATTCTGAACTTTGTTTACTATTTATATTACAAAACACTTTTAGGGCAAATTCTGACCTAATTTTTATCTACCCTCATAATTTCCAGGCCAAAGAGCCCACAGACCACTCCCTAGTGGACGACATAATGCACGTGATCTGGGCGCGCGGGCAGGAGTTCAGCCAGCTGCCCGCCACCGGCTTCTACCGGCCCGACGAGATTAAGTACCACGGACACGGGATGCAGCGGGGGGTTATGGGGATTAACTTCTTTGGTGAGTGTTTACTAGATTAAGATAGGAAAACATAAATTGTTATAATCGGTACTATTCAACATATAAGATACATTAATACAGAAATGAGATTAGTTACATCTAAAAAAATACTATTAATATGTATAACAATACATTGCTGTTATAGTGTATTATTGTATTTGGGGCCGTTAAGTATTACGTAAGCACTATTGGGAGGTGGGAGGTCTTTATTTTGCTTAGTTTGGATGACAGGGGAGTAGGGGGGTCTAGATGGTGATTACGTCGTCGCTAGTTATTTACAATACTGTATAAAAAAAATACATTTTTAATATAAAATATTTACGGAAGCATATGGGGAGGGGGTTAGAGCTTGGCTTACTTTTGCTGACAAGGGGTATGGGGGGGGGGGGAATAATTGTAATAAATCTGCTTACGTAATATTTGAACGGCCCCTTTCGCAAATTGGTAAGCATATGCTTTTACGAAGCATTTGCATTTTGACTTTGTTTTTAGGAGTATTTGTGGTTAACGTGAATTGAGTACTATCTATTTATTATCTATTCCATTTCAACTCTAGATATAGGTATTTTTTTAATAAATCCTATGCACTTGCTCAGGATTTTTTATATCAAAATAGCTTGTTCGTAAACACTTGTGTTTTACCTTTAATCATATTAGCTTTAAATTTATGTGCGACAGATTTTTCGACACAGATGTAAAGGGTGTCTGTCCAGGCACTACTCTAGATCCAATATTTTTGCCTATTAGACAAATTATTCGGTCAATACTTATATAGGAACTGATTTCACTTTTCGTTTCGTGTTTTCAGAGGAAGAGAAAACCACAGCCACAGGTGGCATCCAATCACTAGACAATGAGAAATGCGGTGCGCAGTGGAAGATCCCGGCGGATTGCAACGTGGCCAACAATACGTGTGACTACGTCGCCTCGTGGGAGTACCTGGGCTTGAAGAGAGGGAAGGATATGATCAAGTTCACCATCAAGACGAAGCAAAGCAAGCTTTGGACTGGGATCGGCTTTAGTAACGATAGGAAGATGGTGAGTATTTTTAATAGAATGTAATAAAAAACTGGACAGATCAAACACTATATATTTTCAGTTGATTGATTGTAAGCTGTTTTATTTGTATTACATGACCACAACAATTAGGCGCATGAAACAAAAGCGGTTCCGTACCCCGCACCTCGCTTCTGTCCCCGCGCATCCCCTAGTGACGTGCAGTCATGTATCGTCTAGTTGTTTACGTTAGCCACCACGTGTCTATTGTTATTTCGTTATAATGTTAGTTTAATGAGTGATTGTTGAATTTTTAAAGTTACTATTAAATTAGTTGATTCTTCGTCAATAAACCTCAAAATGCGTAGAAAAAAGACTCTGACTTTTCAGTCAGTCTTTTTTCTACTCTGACATTCAAAATATGTATTTTTTTAACAAGAGAAAATTGAGCTCAGTATTCATGTCTCTCGAGTCGAAAATCGAGTGTGTGCTGCAACAGGCATCAGTCCCTTACACAAATAAAAAAAAAACTATTGAACATACACCAATATGGCGTATGTTTTACATACACACTCTTAGTATTTGGTAATAGAATATACTTCGTATCGGGATGGGAAATCTCTAGTTCTAATGACGTTTCAACTGTCATGCGCCTAATTGTTTTGGTCGAGTAGTATGTTATTTGCAATGTTTATTTAAGTTTATTTTTTAATTTTAAGTTTATTTTTTAATTTTACGCCGAAATGGTAATGTAAATATTATAATTATATATTTACATTACGAATTCATTATTGCGGTGATAGTAAAAAAAATCGTCCTTTCATCCTCTTGTCTCATAGCACGTTCGTATTTAAAAATATATAGCATATGCCTATATCATATGGTAAAGTGAGTAGATAATAATATGCCATACGTTACAATCTGTAATTTGGACTGTAGCGTGCGACAAATAAATTGACATACATACAAATATAAATATGTATCTATGTATAGGTATACTCCTGATAAACATTTTCATTCTTTAGACACAGTTGGTTAAAAAGTTTTACAGACGTATGTTTATTACAAACAAACAAACAAACAAATACAAAAACAGTTTTATTCCGTAAATGCAACACATACAACAAAAAATAAAATAAAGAAAAAGTAGAAAGTAGGTAAGACACAAATAATACCGTATAAATACTACGTCAAAAAATATATAATTCCGTTCTGAAACTATCTATTGGCCTCGGTCTGGGTCTTCTCTCAGAATGAGAGAGTTTAGGCCATGGTCCACCGCGCTGGCCAAGTGCAAATTAGTGGACTTCACACACCTTCGAGAACTTTTTTTAAAGAACTCCACACGATGTTTTCCTTCACCGAAAAGCAGTGATAATTAATTTGTAATACGCACATAAATCAGTGTTGCGTGCCTGGGTTTGAACCTCGGACCTCCCGATCGAGAGGGCGAGTTTCGACCATTAGGCTATCACTGCTCTCAAGATTCAAATGAATCAGGACTAAATCTAGCCAAAATGTCGCTTCAGTCACAAACCGACGCGATCGTGGGCTGGATGGACCCTCGGACCAACCGTCCGTTCGTGATGGACACGTGGGTGAGCGGGTACTCCGCCCCCCGGCTGGATGCCCACCAGAACGTGGAGAAACTGTCCGGGAGCCTCGTGGATGGGGTCACCACGCTTAGCTTCATGAGGAAAAGGAATACTGGGGATACGAAGGCAAGTTGCACCAAAGTTTCTATCAATATTTGATTTTTTTTAATTTAATGAATTTTGAATTCTTTTTTTTTCAAAATTCCTTTTCTTAATTTTTTTAATGGGTTTTAATTTTTTTTAATTATCTTTTTTTAATTTTTTTAATGAATTTTGAATTCTTTTTTTCATACCTATTTCTTTTTTTTTTATTTTTTAATGGATTTTGAATTCCTTTTTCTTCAAAATTCTTTTTTTTATTTTTGGTTTCTATGCGTCTGAAGATGGTACAATTCTTGCTTCGACACTGAAGGGTGTGTAAAGAAGTATTTATTTGTACCTTTGATCCTTTTTCTTTTATACAACTGAAGTAGCAAACGAATACGGAGTCTACTTAGTAGTTATCACTGTTGCTCATGGGTTGAACATGGGTTCTATCTGAAGGCAATCACAGAGCCGTTGCCACTCCCGCGGACTATACTATGATGATCGTCACAAATAAAAGTGTGCCGGCAACGAACCGCAAGAAATGTTTGACGCTAGAAATAGGTGTGGCGATGGTACTTCCCCTACGCTAATTACGCTGGTTCTACAACCTTCGAAAATGTTATCTACCTTTTCTCAGGACATACTCTTCACAGACACCGCGTGTGTCTGATAATATCTTCATGTACTTTGTTCTAACTTAATCCATCTGTTTCCAGGATATAGCGTTCACAGACACGGGTTGTTTCTACCTGATGTTTGTAGTGGCGGGGGGCGGCTTCGACCCGGTCAACAAGCGGATGAACAAGCACCAACAGGTCCCCTACGTCACCGACGAACGGGTTTGCATCAAGCCGTGTGGACCGGGTATTGTATTTTATTTTTATTTGACTGAAGTTACTATCAATATTTGATTTTTTATATAGAAACCAAGAAATTAAAGAAAGGAATTTTGAAAAAAAAATCATTAAAAAATTACAAATAATTTTTTTTATGAATTTTGATTTTTTTTTCAAAATTCCTTTTTTTGTAATTTTTTTATGAATTTTGAATTCTTTTTTTTCAAAATCTCTTTTTTTAATTTTTGGTCTTAAAGGTGGTACAACTATTACTTCAACACTGGGGGCACCACTCACTATTTCTGTTATAACTTTTTTTTAATAAGCTTGAAGTAGAAAACGAGCATGCAGTCCACCTGATGGTAAGTGGTCACTGCCGTAAGGACATCTGTAATCAACGTACAGAACATGGGTTCCATCTGAAGTCAATCACAGATGCGTTGCTACCGAGGACTATGATGGTCATGTGAAATTGTGCCGGCAACCACACCCTTCCATCGCAAGAAATGCTTCACGCTAGAAATAAGTGTGGCGGTCGTACTTCCCCGGTCGAACTACACTGGTTCTACCACCTTCAAAATACAAGGTAGTGTGTGTAATGAATGGATGATAAATCCACGCATACTTTCCGCACTTATAATATTAACACTTTCGCGGACGTTACCGCTTGAGTCTGTGTTCTAGAATGACGTAGTAAATCTCCATACATGACGTATAAATACGTACAGTCCAATGATATCATACGTTTTAAAGACGTCATGAAATAATCCTGACGGTAAAGTTTCTAGTATTTTACATGTGACACAAGCAATAAGTTTTAACTTCAAAAGTTCATCAGGAATAAACGTTCTGTCGTAAATAATATTTTATTTGAACGTCATTGTACGTTGTGCTTTATCAAAATCTCAAATTATGACGTAAAATCACGTTCTGTACCTGAAAGTGTTTTACCAAGCTTCAAACTACTGAGGACCCGCGTGGCGGAGCGGTTACCATACCGGTCTGACGCGCAATGGGTCCCGGGTTCGATACCCGGCCAGACAGGTATCTGAATGATAAGTTTAGGATCATGTTCTGGGTTTGGGTGTTTATGTATACACACAAGACGAGTGTGTGTCCATGGTACCCACGACACAGGAGAAAATCCTAGAGCCATCCTATTAAACACTTTCTACACATGTCGCCAACATGTGTAGAAAGTGTTTAATAAAAAAAACCGCGGTAAACGTAAGCAAGCCGTGGAATTAATTATATTCAAGTTTTATTTTAATCTGAGTGTTAATAATCCCTTCATTCACCAGAACCCACAGAAGAAGAGGTAACAACCGAGGAAGTAATCCCAGGATCGACAGCGTACACAATGTACATCCGTATAACGGGTCTGGCCGATAGCTTCAAGCCCCCAGCAGTGGGCAGTAAGGAGTACGAGGAACTGAGTGAGCAAGTGGTGGCCAGCCTCGCCGGAGAGCTAGGCAGGACGAAAGGGTTCCAGGCGGTCGCTGTTAATGGCTTCTTGCAGTGAGTATTGACTTTCAATTGGTCATTTAATCTTAGAACTAACTATAGGTTAAGTTAGGTTAGGATATATATCACAGTCTCGGTGGAGAGCTAGGCAGGACGAAAGGGTTCCAGGCGGTCGCTGTTAATGGCTTCTTGCAGTGAGTATTGACTTTCAATTGGTCATTTAATCTTAGAACTAACTATAGGTTAAGTTAGGTTAGGATATATATCACAGTCTCGGTGGAGAGCTAGGCAGGACGAAAGGGTTCCAGGCGGTCGCTGTTAATGGCTTCTTGCAGTGAGTATTGACTTTCAATCGGTCATTCATTCTTAGAACTAACTATAGGTTAGGTTAGGTTAGGTTAGGTTAGAACATCACAGTCTCGGTGGAGAGTTAGGGAGGACGAAAGGGTTCCAGGCGGTGGATGTTAATGGGTTCTTGTATGAGTATTAACTTTGTTCGTTCAATTAATCATTCGTTTATACAAAAAAAAAACTACAGTTTCTTGCAGTAAGTGTTAAAATCGTCCGTTCAATTATTTCTTGATTCATTCTAACAAAAAATGTGTGCATGTACTAGCGTACACTCGTAAGAAGTGAAACTTCATTATGACGTTATTTTTCAAAAAATAATTTACTATATGCAACTTTACTATTAACTTTACTATTTATTGGTTAAATAAAGTTAAATTAGATAAAGTTTAATAAAAGGCTTTTATTAAACTTTATCTAATAATCTAATCTATAATAATCTATCTAATATCACGCGTGGTAGGGATAAGAAAAAGATGGCGCGTAACGGAATAAAAAAGATGGCGCGTAACGTAACGTAACGAAAAAATGTTACACTAATTTTTTTTTCAACCCCGATAAAGAAGTTTCACTTCAAAAATACAGTACAGATCCTTGCAGTGAGTATGAAAATAATTCATTAAATTATTATTTCATACACCTATGTAGTGTAATAAAAAATGTAACTGACATTTTATAAGTGACAAATAAAATCGTTCGTTCATTTATACATTCTTCCAAAACATTCGCTATATTTAGAAAATGGTACGGAACCATTTATTTGATAACATTCATCAATTGGTTCTTATGTGTTTTGCACTGTCACAGTTGGCTTTTATCGTAAACCCATTATTGTCCCTATATTGGACACGAGTCTTCTTATTATTTTTTAATACGTTTGCGTTGCATACGGTTGTAATTTACTCTCAGGCACGTAATGAAGTTTCACGTCAATAAATAGAGGGGCATTCAAACCTTGGACCTTTGACTAAGAGACACAGCAACCACTAGGTTATTACTTTTTTCACTACATAGTATCAAATTAGCTACCCGCTGTTTATCCCTATGTTTATCTTTAAAAGTACTGACGGATTTTAATGCAGTTTTGTCTAATAGATACAGAGATTCAAGAGAAAGTTTTTTATGTATAATACATGCATAATATTGTGGAGGAAAATCGCTAACTGAAATTCGCGTCTATCGCGAGGTCTAAGATTAAACATAGTCAAAATTTTATATGCACAAAAAAATAGGAATAATTTTAGTCAATCACTTAAATCTAAGATCAATTAATGCAATACATACTATTGTTTTTTTACAGAAAAATACGTATATTGTGTTTTTGGTAGCGTTTTTTTTACATTCTTGTAAATACGTTCACAACACAACACTGTTTTTAATTGTTTGACACACGGTCATTTTGTCAGATCTTAATCTTATACCGCGACATCTTTAAGTTCATACCCCGCAAGCGCGAAATTTGAATTTCGCGTTATAGTAAACCGCGCATAACGGGGTCGCGTAAAGCGGGGTATTACTGTACTGTATTGTATTACTGTACTGTATTACTTTAGGCGGAATGAAGTTTGCTGGATGTGCTAGTAAATTATAAAAATATTAATTTCCAGGAACGAAACCAAAGCAATAATAGCGGAACTGACACTAAAGTCAATCGACTCGAACCTCATAGAGGGCTCTAGCGCTCGGTCCCTGGACAGCGGCGTCTCGCTCGCACCCAACGGGACGGAGCAGGACAGCGACAGCGACAAGTGGGAGAGGGTGGTGCGGGACGTGCTGGCCGTGGGGAAAGTGGGCAACTTGAACGTTGATCCTGAGTTTCTGGTGTTTGAGCCGCAGAGCTGTGAGTATATGTATTTTTTAATATATATTCTTATATAAAAATATTAATTTATTTATTGTATTGAAACTTTAGAAGACGTTTAATAGTCAACGTTAAATATATAACCTAATTTTACTATTAAATTTAGTAACCTAAATTTATTATATATAAATTAGAGATGAAACGGATATCCGGTAACTATCCGGTATCCGGCGTATCCGGCCCTGTTTTCACTATCCGGCCGGATACCGGATAGAAGAGCACTATCCGGCCGGATACCGAATAGTATAATAAAAAAAAAACGATCATTATTTTACATATAGAAAATCACACAGCAATATGGTTATCAAAAAAATCACAGTAAATGTTTGTTTCATAAATTAATTTAGTATTGATAATAATTAACGAATGGCAAATTGTGGTGAATTAATACCAAATTTTCAGGCATTTATTGGTAAAAGGCGACTCCGCTTGTCTTCGTGTACCAGTCAGCTTCTGTAAATAGCCTTTCCCTGTAAACTCTACTGCTAGATGTTGAAAGATAAATTCTAGCAAACTTAGACAATTGAGGATACTAGAATAATGGAATTTACTGACCACCAAATGTATATTTAGTGTATGGGTCGTGATTGCAGTCGATTTGAGACATTCTTAAGAGAAAGTCAATCTCGTTCGCAATTGGATTTTGTTTTTCTTCATCACGACAACTACTACTATTATTTTCCATTGCCACTTCATTGAAAGAGTCCCAAGAAACGTCATGAGAGTCACGTGTGAAGTTGGGTCGAGTTTCATCTTCTTTCATTCGTTACAAATCAAATTGGTTGCGCCATATAATGATTACACGACCAGTTTGATTTGAATTGATAAGGGGCCGAATATCCGGTAGCCGGATATTCGGCGCTCCGGCCTCGTAGCTAGCCGGATAACCGGTATCCGGTATCCGGCCAAACCACTATCCGTTTCATCTCTAATATAAATATATTTTTTTAATTGTCTAATTAATATAATAATGATTTTGTAATATTAAGTTTTTTTTTTTATTTGACTAAAGTAGCAAACGAGCGTGCAGTCGACCTGATGGTAAGTGACCACTGGCGCCCTGCTACACCTGTAATCAACTTCATACAGAACATGGGTTCCATCTGAAGTCAATCACAGATGCGTTGCTACTCCCGAGGACTATGATGGTCGCCTCATGTAAAAGTGTGCCGGCAACCACACCCTTCTATCGAAACGCAAGAAATGCTTCAAGGTGTGGCGGTCGTACTTCCTCGGTCGAACTACACTGGTTCTATCGCCCATAAATAAAATAATAATGAATCATTATTAATAAAAGAATTTGGGAAAGCTTTTTATTGATGCAACTTAAGATTAAAATTTTAATTTTCGATTAATATCTATGATAATTTATTTATAAACGTTTATTTATGCAAACCTAACAGAGTTATCCAATTCGTTTGCCTAGCTTCGCAAAATAATCATATGCTATCCTGTGAAGTTGCTCTCAGCTCTTGGACACCAAAACATCTATAATATAGTTGAGTAACACTGATAATTTTAGATTTTTGAGTTTTAGGCGGAAAGAAGTTCGCCGAGTCAACTAGTACTTTATAAGTGGTATGAAATCCATTACTATCCACGGACATCTGTAAGCAACTTCAAATAGAACATGGGTCCTATTGGAAGTTATTCATAGATGCGTTGCTACTCTCATGGATTAAGATGGTCGCCGGCAACCACATACTTCCATCTCGCGCAAAAAGTGGTTTATGCTGGAAATACTGTACGGGGGTTTTATATATACCTATTTGACCAGATAAGGCAGACCAGATTAGATAAGGTGCATACCACACAGCAGACAGCAATGATGATATTCGGGGCATACGGCCGGAATGTAACTCCTCGAATAAACTTTTACTGTAATAGAATAAACTTTGAAGTTATACTCCTGTACACGTGTTATGAAAAAATATGAGAATAAGGTGAAAGCAAAATTTTTAAAAAGATTTTCATCTTATTACGCCAAAGAAGTACAACTTCTAACGCGTGTACATAAGTAGATACACACATACTTATTTATCCCTTTTCTGCACTACAATCTGTCTCTTATGTACATTCAGCAATATGATAAATATTTATATTGAAATATGTAATTTATAATAATATCTTATTATTTCCAGTGCTATCAAACCGTCCAACGGAAGCCCCGACGCAGCCAGTGACGTGGGCCGCCACGCCCCGGCTATGGGTGGTTTTGGGGTGTGTTTGCGCGTTGCTAGCGCTGGCTGTACTGCAGGCCGCCTGTACACTTGCGGCCACTAGGAGTCGCGCGAGGAAGGTGGGTGGAAAGGGGGGCCCGTCATGGATGTAACTAGGGAGGTGGTTTATAGGGTTCAAACCTCCCAAAATTGCAAAAATATTAACATTATATCGTAGAATGTATGTAGTTCGGCGATAAAATTACCATCGCAACACCCATTTTATTTTTTTGACAATGTCCCCAACCTCGCTACGCCCATGCATCACCCTCATAAACTAAGCACTTCATTACTGAGCAAAATATTTCAGAGTTATGTATGACCTATTCCCATGTATTTATTTATTTTATAATACACACATATCTTTACAAGAAATATGTGATGCCCTGGTAGGACGTCGCAAAACTAGAGGAAAAATAAATATTAAAATTAATCCAAATCATCAACAATACAATAAAATTGAACATAATTATGTATCAACCCTTTTACTTTACATATGAAGATATAAAATAAGTTACTAGAATACAAAAATACATATTTAATTGATATAGAAGAAAAAATATATGTACGTTATCTTGTTTTACCTTTTCACTACGTAAAAAGACTGTCATACAACGCCTGGAAAATAAAAAATACTTACCAAAACTATTTTATACAGATAAATTAATATGCAAAAGTGTAGATTACATCAGGAAATAAGTATACTATAATGGAAAACAAAAAAAAAACTTTTTTTGTTAAGAAAAATATGATTATTTCTTTAATTCAAAATTTTTATTCAAATTACGACAACTCAATTCGATTCATTTTAAGTCAATTCAGGCACACATGTGGCGACGCGTTGCTACGCCTACAGTCAGTCGCAATATATGTTTCAAATCAAAATACACAAAAACATAGAATTTATTTAGAATAATTCAATGGTTCTAGGTGTTTGTGCCTTCGTCTTGTGTGTGTTCATGGTACCCAAGACACATGAGAAAATCCTACTGTGGGGCTATAAGTGTAGAAAGCGTGTTTTAATGGTTAAATTTACCATGCATAAACAAATATCATATAATTTCCAGGAACAACTAATCCCAAACAACGCATGGAAGGACTACACGACAGCGAACACCAACTACGCATTCGAGCCTTTCGAGAACGACGACAAGTACACAAACACCGCGTCCACCAGGCCTCCCACCAGGCCTACCAGTCCCCCGCCACCGAGACCCTCCTCCGCACACAAGGACAAGGACCACAGAATGGCGGATCAACACAGAATGGCGGAGCATCACAAGATGGCGGAGTACAAAATGGCGGAGCATCACAAAATGGACAAAGAGCGAACGCCTCGAGCCAACGGACATCGGAATGGAAGCAAAACGCCCACAAATGGCAGCGCGAAGCGACACCCCAACAGCGCGGCGCAGTACTACCACGAGACCAGGTCTCTGCAGAGGCCGCGGGCACAACACTATGGGTGAGCTCTTTAATAATAATAACAAATAAGATTTCTTTAATTGCCAACGTTGTCACCACCGCACACGACAGTGTGATGGTGACAGCGATGGCCTAACGTGGAGCTAAGAAATAAAGACTTATTGTGTTAATAAAAAGAAGAACTATTGTGACTAAAGGCACGGACGATCAGTCTGTGGAGTTTAGGTGTTATAATAAAAAAAATAAAAAAAAATACTTGGCATTTAAACACAAACTCGTTAAAGAAAAAATAGCATATTACAAATATACTCCCCAAACAGTGGTAGAATCAGATAAATTTACCTAAACTTCACTGGGATCGAACCATCTTAACAAACAAAACAATCCATTACAAACGCCCGGACATTACCCTTCATGATAAAATTAATAAAATAGTTTACCTAATTGATGTTGCAGTACCAAATACACACAATTTGACTAGTATGTACATATACCGATAACCCTGCGGCGCTTCCACGGCGTTGGATACCTTTTGAAGGTTTCCCCCTCGACAACAAAAAAAATATATATATACATATACCGATAAAATTGCTAAATACACAGATCTTTCAATAGAATACTGTATTGCCTTAAAACATACAGGTTGGAAAATTATAAAGTAAAAAAAGGAAACTGTACTTTAAATATAACTAACTGACCCGGCGAACTTCGTCCCGCCTATAAGTCAAAAATCTAAAATCATGAGTGTTCCTCTACTATATTATGCATATTTTATACACAAAAACCTTTCTTATGAATCAATCTACCTATTAAAAAAACTGCATTAAAATCCGTAGCGTAGTTTTATCTATCTAAGCATAGGTACATAGGGACAGACAGCGCGAAGCGACTTTGTTTTATACTATGTAGGAGATGATACCCGCGGCTCCATCCTTCGGTAACGTCTACTACTACAATGAGTACCTACTCCATGTGACAGTCTAGGTCATAAACTAAAAATTTTAGCGAAATCTGGTCAGTAGTTTTTGTGTGGAAGAGTAACACAACCTCACAAACATTCGCAGTTATAATATTAGTGAGATAAGAAAAGATTCGCTCAAAAAGACAAATAGATAAAATTTACGAGTCAATATTTTTTTTCTCGTTATAGCAAACTTTATATCCAGTGACATGGATATTATAAACATACAAAGACAAGAACAAATACCCAACGTCTTCACATAAAACCAGTATTTTGACTATACCACCACGCAGGTCCAATTTCAATATGTTTTTTTTTTATATATTTAAACCTAATACATAAATATTGATTCGGTATAGATTCGGTATGTCCACCAATTCCTAGTCTACCAAGGCCTAAAACTGTCACATTCCGAGAGAAGACCCGTGCGCAGCAGTGGGACATTAATGGGTTGTACAATAAAACAATAGATAAATTAATATTAAATAAGTATTTAGATTACATATTTATGGACTGAATGGTACTTGTTGGGTTACATAATTTTTATACTAATACTGTAATCAAATGCAATATAATTATCGTTTTAATTCAAATATAATTTTAAATAGTCATAAAAAGGGTTATTTATATTATTAATTTTTTTTTATTATGCAATAAGAACTAACGTCGTAATTATTCACATTTAAAATGATTTTGTTTTTTTAATTCAGTAAATATTACCTGGTTTTTGATAATTACATAAATAACACTTTATTTTTCCTGCGTTGTCTATTTAAAACACATTATGTGAGTAATACGATACTAATAAAGATAATAAAACAAATATTTCTAGCTATCAAATCATGAATAATTTCGTCTTAATGTTCATATGACCGTGTGGCCTAATGGATAAGGCGTCGGACTTCGGATCCGAAGATTGCAGGTTCGAGTCCTGTCACGGTCGTTATAAATCCACTTTTTTGTATATTATGCTTTTTAACTATATTGTTTTTGTTTATATCTTGGATTTTGTGTAAAATACAATAAATTATAATTAAAGTAAGCAGAACGAACAAGCAAATTGAAACAATTATTTAAATAAAAGAAATAACACATTAAAAATCATTTAAAATTTTAAAAATGCCACTTTTACGACATAATTCAATTATTTAATGAAATTTAATAAATTTATGAGTGTTTGTAATAATTTAAAGTATTCTCTTTATTTACTACTTTTTGTATGAAAAGTATTTTTAGTGTTAATTATTTGAATAATATTTGTTTCTGCAACATTTGACAATAATAATATAATATTATTTTATTAATACTTATATACTTAGGTAAAAGTATGTTGAACATTTTTCAAAAATTAAGGATTTTCTGTCAATGCATTGCATATACATAGTTGTAAAATAAAATATTTGGAGGACGTAAGTAGTAATAATTTATTTATTGGATGTAGAATTATTGTTCGTCGGCCTGTTTTGAGGACAATTAAAATCTACTGAATTTCATTTAAGGGATTTAATTATATTTACAGTTCTTAAAGGTAACAATATGGTTCTTACAATTTTTAAAATTCGAGTGAAACCGCAGAACTTGATGTTGATAAAATATAAACATTTTTAAATTTATTGTACCTATATCACATTTGGCTTTTGTGAAAAAATATTTTTTGTAGTGATGTTTTGGGGAATAGACGTAATAAGTCAACGCCCTCTATTATTAAAGCGGCAAATTAATAGCTACGTAAGGAAATAATGTGAGTCACGTGACAGACGGAATAGTTTAATAGTACCGGTATAGATGGCGTTGCTTACAGCGATTATTTCATTTTTCGTTTTTTCTCTACAAAAAGGCTTGCAAGTTTTTTTTTTGTTTTAGGTATAATTTTCGTTTTTTAAGCAACTAATTACAACTACTTATGTATATATGTTAGTAAATACAAAGGTTTGTTATTAACGAAACAATTAACAATAATATTTTTTGTTTTAAACAGATACGGACCACGCAGTGAACGTGCTTCGTACTCCTTACCCCGGGGTCCCCACGGGGGTCCGGCCGGGCACCCAGGTCCCCTGGGGGGCGGGATGGGCCCCCCGGGGGGGTCGCAGCCGGACTTCTACTTCATGCCGTCGCAACGGAAACATGAAGGTGAGATGGTGCGAGTGTATGTACGCGGGAGGGAGTAGGGGATAGAGGGACTTATTTATTTTAGTGGAAGGGGTTATAGAATATTTATGTACCGAGACAGAATACAGGTTAGAATAGTATTAGTTTAAACCTCGTAATGGTAAATAATTTTATTAAAGAAAAATGAGGGTTTTGTGTGACAACAAAGTTCGTCAATAGATATGAGCTAGTTAAGAATAGGAGGTAGCAGTTACTCACTCGCCTCTAATTTTGTAAGTTCGTGTGGATTGAGCAGAGGAAGACAGAGCTACGATGAGATGTACTTGTAAGAGCCGGAAGATTGGATATATACATATGTGTTAGGTCCGGAAAAGGTAGAGAAATCATAACAGTATATTGCTTGAAGTGTTTGCTAATAGTTAAAATGGTAGTAGGTTTATATTCTCCGTGCCCGATAACTTGAGACCAACCCTAGAGAATCTCAAAAGGGTCGCTTAGCATTAGAAAGAAGAGAAACATTCTTTATACGGGATCATAATATGCTTTTGATTACAATTTCCGGAGTTCATTTTTACCAAGAAAATTGAAAATTTTAGAGCCAAGCTTTTTGTCTTCACTGAAGGACTCACAACAAACTATACCTACAGACATGAGAATAACGATGTTTAAGATTATAAAATATTTATCTGTTATAGAAAAAAAAATTCATTCTTCTAACAAAATTTTGCTAGAATATTAATAACTTGATAGTTTTTATACCGACAAATTAATTGAAGTTTTATTTGTAGTTAAAGTAGTTTTTATTTGTTTAGTTCAATCCGAACTGAAGGTACCAATTTACTACAAAATAAAAGTGAAAATATTAGTTTTATATTTTTTTATGATTATACATGATGTAAATAATAAAATTAACTAATTCGTTTAAGGAATGTATATTTAGTTCTTTAGCCAAATACCAGTTTTTATGAGCTAAGGTGCCAAGCTTTAAGATAAATGATTAGGACACAAACCTTTATAAATATACATAACATTTAAAATGTTTAGAGTATTATGGATTTAAAATTATGTAAATTAGGAAACTTTAGTCCATTCCATTTTATAATTAATATTGTACTTAATGAGCAATGTATTTTATTTATGCTGTTATTAGGCATTCCAATGTTTTAGTCTATATTTCGAATACGGGAATTTGTAGTTTTGATAGAAATGCTTAGATTTAAATTGCTTTCAAAGTAATATTGCTGCAATGTAGTACGCTTATCTATAACACATATTATTCTATGAAAATTAATAGTTTATAGTATTATTTGGGCTTTTAATGTATTGTTTTTTTGAAGACAAAATTAAATGTTGGGTTATATTTCAAAAGTCACGATCTTATTTATTGAAAAAATAGTTCGTAAATCAGCATTCATTTTGTCTTCAATCATTATATAGCATTGACAAATTTGGGATTACCTAACTTATTGAGTTAAGCGACATCGATCGTCAAGTAGAATAAGTAAATTGTTTATCAAATTTAACAATAGATGGCGCTGTACGCTCTAACATTGTGGAGACTAGATTTGAATTTCGTACAAATTAAAATAAATAATGTCAACAAAGTTATAAAGTTAATAAATGATATGCAATTAAAACATTTTTCATTTAATATGTTCGCAGTTGCTTTGAGCTTACATAAGGTAAATATTATTATTATTTTGTCTGTGTTATGGTTGCGTGACTAACAAAAAACTTAACGTTTTGTTATGTACGTATTTTTTAGTTCATTACAATAATTGCTATTATATTATATAATCATAATTAGTGCTGGCCTCGAAATTTACTAATTTACTTATTAACTAAAACATTTTTTGGTAATTTACGTGCTTGGGACTACTGTCTTTTAACTACTACTTTTTATGTTATATATTGACTTAATAAGGAAGAAGAAAGATTTTTTGTTTCTGTAATATACCTAAATTTGATAGACAAAACCTCTGGGAACATCATGATATACTAGAATTCGTAAATATGGTGGAGAGGGAATAAGTGGTTATCTCTATAAATAATAATTATTTATAGAGATAAGTTGTTTTTCGCAAAGTCGATACTGTTTGCATGGATGAACCCTTATCTTGTAACGTTCATCCAAATTCTTAGTGTATTTTTTTATTGTCTGTGCGCATTCATTAAAGCATGATGTCGTCACAGCAGAATATGTATGGGTGTATTTAGAAGGAGTGGGGAGAAAGTTAGGTTAGGCTTATTTCTTTAAAAAGTTGAGAAGAAAAAAATAACGAAAAAATATTAAAGAATGTCACAGAAAATTAAAGAAGGGACTATTTTTTTATCATCATAACAATATAAATATTAAATTAAACCAAGTAACTTAAGTATATTATTACAAATGTATAATTATATGCATTATAACACTTTCATATTATTATTTAGAAATCCTCTAATATGTAGTACATTATTTAGTAAACAATTATACATAAAAGTTAATATAAATATTACAATAAATTTACGACTTTACTGAAATTTACAATTATAAATAGGATAAAATCGCTGCCCCAATATGTTAATAAATTATAGCAAAAACTATAAAATTATTGATTCGTCTCTAACTAGTCGGGTTTTATTTTTATAATTTAAAGTTGAATTAAAAAGAAAATTTCCTATATTAAAATAGTTAAAGGCTATTTGCTATAGCAAACTACAAACGAAGTTTTTTTAAAGGAGTTATCTCGCACGGGTTGTATACATGAACTTATAACTAATAATAGAATATAGCACTTCACATTTTGTTCAAGAGGTTTTGTTTATCTTTGTTTCTTCTGTATGTAAAGGTGGTAGAACCAGTGTAGTTCGAACGGGGAAGGACCACCGCCACACTTATTTCTAGCGTGAAGCATTTCTTGCGTTTCGATAGAAGGGTGTGGCTGCTGGCACTCTTTTATATGAGGCGACCATCATAGTCCTCGAGAGTAGCAACGCATCTGTAATTGATTTCAGATGGAACCCATGTTCTGTATGTAGTTAATTACAGATGTCTTTGGGTAGCAGTGATCACTTACCATCAGGTGGACTGCATGCTCGTTTGCTACTTCAGGCAGATAAAAAATGTTTTTGTGACTAAATTAACATGTTCATTGTGGTGTTTGCAATTTATGTTGTGTTTTAAATTTTATAATTATGCTATGTAACTCTTATTGAAGTGAAACTTCTTTATCGGGGTTGGAAATAAAATTAGTGTAACATTTTTTCGTTACGGGCCATCTTTACGTTACGTTACTTTACGCGCCATCTTTTTTATTCCGTTTTGCGCCATCTTTTTCTTATCCCTACCACGCGTGATATTAGATAGATTATTATACATTAGATTATTAGATAAAGTTTAATAAAAGCCTTTTATTAAACTTTATCTAATTTAACTTTATTTAACCAATTTCTGTAAAGTTGCTAGTAAATTATTTTTTGAAAAATAACGTCATAAAGAAGTGTCACTTCTTACGAGTGTACGCAAGTACACGCACACATTTTTTTTTTATTATGTATCTCATCTCAAAACCTAACTAAGAATAGGCTTATTTGGTACTGAGCTTCTATTTTTTAAAAAATCACTCATGTTTTGATGGCTGAAACTGGAATAAATTTTGTAGACATGGGTTTATATAAATTTATATAAAATACATTTTATAGAAACTATATTTTATCTATTGAACATTGAATCAGGGAAGTGACATCAGAAATAAAATTTAATACAAATTATTTTTAGTGCTCATTAAAATAATGTTTTGGTGGCCTACGAATTCTAGATGATAAAAAGTGTCGCCAGACTGTATGAAATTCGTTATATATATGTCCGGCCGTATGAAAAGGTTTCTATTTGATAATTTTATTCTTGGGTGGTGTATGCGCTAGTCCAAGGAAACAAATACAAAATAAAACAATTTTTGAAGTGAAACTTCTTTATTGGGGTTGGAAAAAAATTTAGTGTAACATTTTTTCGTTACGCGCCATCTTTTTCTTATCCCTACCACGCGTTATATTAGATAGATTATTATAGAATATATTGTTAGATAAAGTTTAATAAAAGCCTTTTATTAAACTTTATCTAATTTAACTTTATTTAACCAATTTCTGTAAAGTTGCATATAGTAAACTATTTTTTGAAAAATAACGTCATAAAGAAGTTTCACTTCTTACGAGTGTACGCTAGTACACGCACACATTTTTTTTCAAATACTTACCTGTTCTTTAATTAATTACGGCTCTCTTTGTTTTCAGAATTTTGAAGCAGATTCCGAATTGTGCACCGAATTAGTTACCAAGAAAATTATTTTATATTAATTAAAGTACTTCTAAGATTCCATTAGCTATAATATTGTAATATTTTAAATAATTCCCTATTTTACATTACTTAATTTGATTACAATTAATTCATTGTATTATATTCGTTAAACAAATAATTAATACAAATAATAGTTAAAATAAGTATTACTTAAATAGTTAATAACGAATAATTAATATTTCCGAACCTGTTCTAGTCTCTCGTCACAGTTTTAATATTAAGTTATTTCACCTCTTAAACAGAAATAAATAAGTTTAATACTACACAGGTTTTTTTACTTGTATTATCAAAACAAATCAAATCATTTATTGCCTGAAAATGGGTAAAGCGCAATACACACCGAGCCCGCCGGGCCGCTGAGACAACCCGGCGCACTATAATAAAAGAATCATATCGGCACGGTAATGGTATCTACAGTATCATAACTTCTTACAAACGCACGAAACGCAAGTTGTACCTACGCGCCACGATTTCGGTATGCACTCGGTATGCAACAGCCAACGAATGTGCCGTAGTGACAAGCGGGCGGTGTGACGTTTTTTAAGCAGTGGACATTTTTATTTAAATAATAATGTAGCGAAGAGCAGTTGTAAACTATATTAGGTTGTTTTTGATTGCTTTAGTTGTGCATAAACACGTCCAGTGTTAATATTTTTTATTTTGGTTGGTAAAATATTATTCAGTGTGAAATTTATAACTTATTTGTGTACGATTTGTTATTAAGTTTCTCAAATATTAAGAGAACGCGTTGTTTAATACCTTAATCTACTGAATAAAATACATAATAAGTAATAAAGAGAAAAAGTCAAGTATGCAGATGTATTTAAAATACTTTAAGACGGGTAGTGCTAACGCATATTCTCGTCCAGCGCGTGTGTAGGTATAAAATTCAAGGACAGGGCAGAGTTAGATTACTGTATGATACTAGCACTGTGATATCGGCAACATGCGCCCGCGCGTGTTGCCCGCCGACATGTTGGCGGCTTGCGTACGTCTGAGCTCAGTTGCCCGGCGACGCTCGATGGCTCGACCCTAAATTATGCAAGATACACCACACAAATTATATGACACAACCTTTTTGACACGTGGCAGTCACTAACTAAACCAAATTAACTCATCTCGATGCGCCGACAATATGCCGCCGACAAAGTTTTCCGACAGGTCGGCGGCCTGGCGGGCTCGGTGTGTATTGCGCTAAGTACAGATGGTCAATAGTAAACATAAGGGATTCGCCAAATTACACCTGTTAAAGTATGCAATTTATATGCACTTAATATTACAGAGTCATTATTGAAGTGAAACTTCTTTATCGGGGTTGGAAAAAAAAATAGTGTAACATTTTTTCGTTACGCGCCATCTTTTTCCGTTACGCGCCATCTTTTTCTTATCCCTACCACGCGTGATATTAGATAGATTATTGTAGATTAGATTATTAGATAAAGTTTAATAAAAAGCCTTTTTAACCGACTTCCCAAAGGAAAGAGGTTATCTATTCGTCACGTATTTTTTTTTTTTATTAAACTTTATCTAATTTAACTTTATTTAACCAATTTCTGTAAAGTTGCATATAGTAAATTATTTTTTGAAAAATAACGTCATAAAGAAGTTTCACTTCTTACCAGTGTACGCTAGTACACGCACACATTTTTATATTAATTAGAAAAGATCAGATACGATTATTATACAATATCAACTTATTATTATCCCACTGCTGGACACAGGACTCAAACCATTAAGAGAAGGATTAAGGGTAATTCACGACAACGGACCAGTGAATTGGTAAACTTTAACACGCATGGATCTTAAAAGTTAGACGTAGGTACTACGTAGACAATTTGACATACACACACACGCTTTCTACACTCATAGCCCCATATTAGGATTTTCTCCTGTTTCGTGGGTACCATGGATACACAAAAGACGAATACACAAACACGCAGACAGAACATGAATCTAAACTCATCATTCAGATACCTGTCTGGCCGGGAATCGAACCCGCGACCCATTGCGCGTCGAACCGGTATGGTAACGGCTGCGCCACATGGGTCGTCAACACTGTAATACATGCATATATATTTTTATTTAAAAGTTATATTCAACTCGATTTAATGAAATAAGGGCTTTATGACTGATGACCTGAAGAAGACGGCGGGTAACCGCTGGATTCAGATGGCCCAGGACCGGTCGAAGTGGCGCAGTTTAGGGGAGGCCTATGGACAGCAGTGGACTTTCAAAGGTTGACGGATGAATGGGTGGAAAGGCTTTATAAACTGGTTATGCGGTTATTATATATAAGCAAATTTTAGGCCATTTACAATTCCTATCTATCCATCTGCCCATTCAGATGCCCTGCTGGATACAGGCGTCCCTTGCTTTAATTTTTTTTCAATGGAACCACCGCCACACCTATTTCTTTCTTTGCACGGTTCTTGCGTTTCGATGGAAAGGTGTGGTTACCGGCACACTTTTATATGAGGCGACCATCATAGTCCTCGGGAGTAGCAACGCATCTGTGATTGACTTCAGATAGAATCCATGTTCTGTGTGTAGTTGATTACAGACGTCCATGGGCGGCAGTGACCATTTAGCATCAGGTGGACTGCATGCTCGTTTGCTACTTCAGTCAAATAAAAAAAAACTGATGGTAATCATTCGCTTTTACGCAGTCAGGTTTTCGTTTTAATATTTTAACAAAGCTACTTGCTTATATTTTATCTAGTAGAAGTAGGTACGTAAAAGAAATGCCTATTAGTTAATTTCCCACTTTAGCTTTATGCCTACCGTATGATAATACTTGTGGAATTACAATCTTAGTGTTTTAAGGAAAACATTTGGTATCCCAAACGATACCACCCTGGCCCACTTATCGCGGGTCAACTCGATAACACCGGCTGAATGAAGTAACAACATCTCTCAGTCACCGGACCTCTGTGCGTACAATCGCACGAAATGGCGAGCCTATACATTTTGCTTATCTGTGGCTTCCTGCCGGGAATACTCTCCCAGTGCACCGTGGAGAAAGCGCAACCGATTCTTAAACGATCCGTGTACGAGTTTGCGATGGAATTGGCGACAAGAATCGCCGTAGACAAGGAGAACCACTTTATAGCATCGACCCTGTCGCCGTGGTCCATCCTGGCGAGTGCCTCCCTCGGCGCCGACGGACCTACCCTCGCCGAACTGAAGAGAGTACTCAAACTCCACCATCATCAGTGTTTCAATGAGAGATACTTCGAAGTGATCCAAGCTGTGACCGCCGACGACGTCTCCGTCACCATGGAAAGAAGCTCCAATATATTCGTCGACGAGAAACTGGGCTTGACCAGCTACTTCCAGAAAAGGATAGAGCGGGCCGGCATCACCAACATTGACACGTTGCCTTTCGATAATCCAGAAATCGCCGCGGGAAGCATCAACGATTATGTAGCCCGCGCCACGCGTAACACGATACTCGATATAGTGGTGCCAAGTGATTTAGATGGCATTAACTTAGTTATGGTAGACGCTATATACTTTAAAGGATTGTGGCAGATCCCTTTCCCTTACGAGAACACACAAATGAAGCCTTTTTATAACCACTTAGGAGCTCAGATAGGAGACGTGAACATGATGTCCTTGACTGGCACCTTTAACATGAGCTACATTACCCAAATCAATGCAAAAGTCTTAGAATTGCCTTACGGAACGGATGGAAGGTTCTCCATGCTTGTATTTTTTCCGGATCAAGACAGTTTATTGTCAGTCTTGATCGATTCTCTCAAGCGTATAAGTTTGACGACAATTTACAAGAGTTTCGAGCGGGATTTCATGCAATCGGTCTCCGTCGAGTTACCGAGGTTCAAAATCGCGTCAGACCTCAACAATTTGAAGGATTTGCTGACAGATATGGGACTGAGAAGTGCGTTTGATAGTGAACAGGCTGAATTTCCGTTAATATCGCCTTACGACTTGTACATATCTAATTTCGTCCAGAAAGCAAATATAGAAGTAAGTGAGGAGGGATCTATCGCAAGCGCAGCGACGGAGGCCGGTTTTGCAGCGAGAAGTAGCCCCGAAAGATTCACTGTCAACAGACCGTTTTTCTTCATGATCGTGGACAAATTGACTGAGATCGTTTTATTCAATGGAGCCTATTCTAAACCTTATTTGTATTGATTTCAATAAACGTTTTCTTAGTGTTTCATTTATTTTTATTTCGAATAACTAAATCTACTTATTTCGGCTTGATTAAGAGCCGAATGCTATATTTTTTGGATAAAAGTAGTGTAAAATAAAAAAAATAAAAACTACTAACAGTATAACTACATAGATATGTTGTTGAGAAGATAATAAACTTTGTAAAGCTTTAGCAATTAATAAATTATCGGAGAAGAGAAAATTGGAAAATAGATTAGATTTAGAGCAAAACTAGATTTTTTAGATTTTGATCAACAAAACAATTGATAATATTCGGATTATAAAATAGGTAAATATTAAATAATGGGTTACAAAGAGAGAGAGACACAAGTGTCAATAGTTATAACCATACATTATAATGTTAATTAACAAAAACTACTTACATGGGCAGGGGATCCTGTATACGAATTTTCTTAATCTTCATTGCGATAAAACGATAATATAATTTAACATTTAATATCTAACAAGTACATACAAACGATACACTATTTTTATTCAGTGACAGTATTTCGATCAATTGTATGGATCGTGGTCGCGACGAAACTGCGGTCACGGGGAGAATCTGCTGACAAGCATTAGTAGCAGATAAACCTATCTACCCTACTTCTAATTTGTTTTTTCTTAGGTTTCCATAACACGATATAACAAACTGTATCATTACGAATTTAACTATTATTTTATATAACATAAAACCGCAAATTCTAAATATCTGTTGAATATTAAAATGTGTGTGTTTGAAAGATCGGGGAGGCACCACCGCCACACCCATTTCTAGCGTGAATTCCTTGCGTTTCGTTGGAAGGGTGTGGTTGCCGACACACTTATATGGGGAGACCATTTTAGTCCTCGGGAGTGACAACCCATCTGTGATTAAACTGATTTCATATCGAACTCTTTTTCTGTAAGAAGTTGCTTACAGATGTCCATGGGCGCCAGTGGCCACTTACAATCTGCTGGACTACAGTCCACAGTACAGTCGTTCGTTTGCTACTTCAATATTATGAAAAAAATGTGTGAATGCCGCGACGAGCAAAAATGTTTTGAGGGTTCAAGGTCGTTTGTCGTTATGTCTTATCTGGCAGACCGTGTACATAGTATTCATATAGTTAAAATTAAAATTTATGTGTGGCTGTTCATGATATAAATAATCTATAAATGTAATATACCTAATATCTATGAATATAATAAAGAAAATGTACAATTGAGAATAAATAAAAATAAATTTTCTACCATTTTCACACTGTCAGTCTGTTTAAAACGAAATTAACCTAAAAATAATTTAATTTATAGACTTGAATATCATTAAAGTACGTTAAGGTAGCATTCAGTCTTTGTTTCATAAAAAATAAAAATGTACTCTATTAAAAAATAATACAAATTAAAATAAATAAATTAATTCTAAAAAATATTACAATTTAAAATTATTTTACTTTTTTTAAAACATTGGTGATATCGGATACATGTTACAATAAATTTAGTCTTTCAGACATGATCATTATTAGGTATAATCATCATGTCTAAATTTACTAATTATATAAAACTTTCAATGGAATACAACATGTAATCAAATTATGTAGCTGTTTCCGATAGCAAAATCATATTGCGTAGTATACAGTTGACAAGAACTGTCTATTTTGAGCTATAAGATTATATCAGCTCCTTGGGTCAAAGTTTCCATTATTTTTTTTATTTAAACAGTTAACAAAATATTCGAAATTGCGGCTTCAATTATCAGTTGTCATACCTAATTATTCTGTCTCGATGATTATACTCAATTTAATTGGAAAGTTGTCGAACTGGTAGAGGAGACCAGGGTTACTTGCACGGGCTTAGTCAGGTTTTGATTGATGGTAAAAAATGATGTGGCGGTGGTAACTCCATGGGAGAACAATATCAGTTTTACTATGAATGTTAATATTTTTGAAGGTGGTAGAACCAGTGTAGTTCTACTGGGGAAGTACCACCGCCACAACTATTTCTAGCGTGAAGCATTTCTTGCGTTTCGATAGAAGGGTGTGGTTGCCTGCACACTTTTACATGAGGCGACCATCATAGTCCTCGAGAGTAGCAACGCATCTGTGTTTGACTTCAGATAGAACCCATGTTCTGTATGAAGTTGATTACAGATGTCCATGGGCGATGACCACTTACCATGAGGTGGCCTGCATGCTACTTCAGTCAAATAAAAAAAATGTAAATCAGCTAATCTAACAGATATGTTGGAGCCCTATTTAGAAAAAAAAGGAGGTACAAAACGTGTGTTAAGTATGAAGAAGTAAATTCGGTTGGAAAGGTAAAAAGGTAATAAAAATAAGAAGAAATCTGTTGACAACAGTGAGGACGACAAAAAGGATTATAATATGTGCTTAGTCTGCCTTCAGCCATCCTGGGCTAATAAGTCTAGAGAAATTTGGTTACATCCCCAGGGTGGCAAAATTCGTTTTTTTTTTCTAATTTAAATGGCAAACGAGTGTGCAGTCCACCTGATGGAACATGGTTACTGCCGCCCATGGACCTCTGTAACTTTACATAGAACGTGGGTTCTATCTAAAAGTCAATCACAGATACATTGCTACTCCTTAGGACTAATGTGGTCGCCTCATATAAAAGTGTGTCAGCAACCACACCCTTCCATCGAAACGCAAGAACTGCTTCACGCTAGAAATAGTTGTGGCGGTGGTACTTGACCGGTGGAACTACATTGGTTCTACCTGTAAAAATGCACGTCATGCGCGTCATGACGCATGCACGTCTGGGCTATCTAATGGCATTCAACAAAACAGATAAATAATATTTAATGTAGATTACTTAATATATTTATAAACACTCATGTGATTTTAATAAGCGTTTCATTTTATAAACAGCCAGGTATTTTAGTATGTGTATGTGACTACTTTTACAAAAGGTAATCGACGCCATAGGAGCAACGCCGGGTTGCGTGGGATTTTTACCTTACTAAATCCGGAGTCCTCTGAGAGCGATGCCCCATTCGGGCCCTTCCGCAATTAGCATTTGCTCTCATCAGGCCTCTTGGTGTTTACGACGCCATGTGGTCACACATGCCGTCTTCTTTCCCGGGGTCGTTTGGCTGGACGGTTAGAGCTCCCACTCTTACTACCCGCAACTCCGGATCCTCCTTTTAGTTCCCTCTTACGTAGCTTTAATCTGGTCGCGGAACTAACGTTGTGACAATCATCCTTGACCCGGGATTAATACTCACTTTTTCTTTCCTACACTATTCTCTCCATTTTATAATGACGATAATTGCTCCATTCTTTCGCATATAAATGCCAGTCCTAATGAGTCTGAAGATGAACTTCAGAGTTAAATGAAAACGAATAGAACTGTGACTTTAATCCCCGGTTTCCCCTATGGTTCAATTGAGCAGATACCACCGATACACCTAGCGTGAAGTTATTTTTGCGTGTCGATGAAAGAGTGTGGTAGCCGACGCACTTTCATATAGGTGCACTATCAAAGTCCTTGAGAGTAGCAACAAAATTTTCAGAAATTTGTTGAAAATTATAAATGAAGTTTGTATCGACTACAAATCTCTAGCGGACCGTGTTCTCTGCGGTCCTTAAGTAATTCTCGAGAGTTCTTCCACTTGGTGAGGGGCGACCTGAGCTTCTTTTGCTTAAACGTGGTCGTCACTTGAGGTCATTTCTTTCCCATTAATTATCAGCTCTTCCAGCGATGTGGCCGGCCCTTTGTAAGCTTCGTTCGTCTATGGATTACATCGTTGTGAATCATGTATGTAGTTAAATTCCTAACAAAGCCCTCTCCAAAGCACTGTCTAAATCTTTGAATGAGGCCTACAGTGACAGACCACGTTTCAGCACCATAGATCATCACTGGCTACACACATTGCTCGAATAATTTCGATTTCATGCACTAAAGAATTGTGGACGAGAAGACATTACGAAATTTCCCGAACGCAGCCCAGTATCGATTTTTTTTAAAGATTTCTCTTTCTCAAAGTTGTACTTATCCATCCGGACCGTTTGTCCTAGGTAAAGGAGTTTCCCTTTTTTCTCTGATCGCAGGCAACATATTGAAATATTATACAGTTTATCATACAGCCTATGTCACTCTGCAAACCAAACCGATTCTAATGATTCTAATAATCTTACTATTTTAAGGAACACCGAATGTTTTCCGTCTACTCATCGGGGGGTCAAATCTAACCATCGACGAATTAAGTACCAACTAACAAGTCTATCAGCTGCCAGACCTTCGCAAAATGATGAGCTTCTACGTTATGCTTATCTGTGTATGCTTGCCGGGAATACTCTCCTTATGCAGCTTGGAGAAAGCGCAACAGATTCTCAAACGATCTGTGTATGAATTTGCGATCGAACTAACATCAAGAATCGCCGTAGACAAGGAGAACCACTTCATAGCATCGACTTTGTCGCTCTGGTCCCTCCTGGCGAGTGCCTCGCTCGGCGCCGACGGAGCTACCCTCGCTGAGCTAAAGAAAGTATTAAAACTCCACGGCCATCAGTGTTTCAATCAGAGATACTTTAAAGTAATCCAGGCTGTGACCGCCGATGACGTCTGCGTCACCATGGAACGAAGCTCCAATATATTTGTCGACGAGAAACTGGGGTTGACCTGCTGCTTCCAGAAAAAGATAGAGAGGGCCGGTATCACCACGGTATCGCCGTTGCCCTTTGATAATTCAGTAATCCTTGCGGCAAGTATCAACGATTATGTTGCCCGCGCCACGCTTAATACGATACGGGATATTGTGGTGCCAAGCGACTTGGATGGCGCCAACTTGGTTATGGTAGATGCTGCATATTTCAAAGGATTGTGGCAGATTCCTTTTCCTTACGAGAACACGCAAGTGAAGCCCTTTTACAATCACTTAGGGGCTCAGACAGGATTCGTGAACCTGATGTCCTTGACTGGTACCTTTAACATGAGCTACATCAGCCAAATCAATGCACAAGTCCTAGATTTGCCTTACGGAGCAGACGGAAGGTTATCCATGCTGGTATTCTTGCCAGATCAAGGCGGTTTATTGTCAGTCTTGATCGATTCTCTCAAGCACATAAATTTGACGACAATTTATAACACCTTCGAGAGGGATTCCATGCAATCGGTCTCTGTAAAGTTACCGTGGTTCAAAATCACATCAGAACTTAACAATTTGATGGATATGTTGGAAGATATGGGACTGAGAAGTGCGTTTGATCGTGAACGGGCTGAATTTCCGATAATATCACCATTTGACTTGTACACATCGAATTTCATCCAGAAAGCAAATATAGAAGTGACTGAGGAAGGGTGTACCGTATGCGAGGCAACTGAAGTCGGTTTATCAGCCAGAATCAACTCCGGAAATATCATCACATTTAACAGACCTTTCCTAATGGTAATCAGAATGTCCGAATCAATTTTATTTTCCGTAGCCTATTCTAATCCATCTTTGTATTGATTAAAATATTTAAATTTTTATATATTAAACCTAAAATTTACTAGACCTAGAACTGTATGCAATTAGGGTAAATCAAAACTGGGTATATGCAAGGGTTTTTGGCTTCCCAACCATTTTTGACCAGTATTTACGTACCTTAAGTGAAGTAGCAAACGAGTATGCAGTCCACCTGACGGTAAGTAGTCACTTCCGCCCAAGGACATCTGTAAGCAACTTTATACAGAACATGGGGTCAATGAGTCATCATCAGTCAATCTCAGATGCGGACTAAGATGGTCGCCTCATGTGAAAGTGTGCCGGCAACCACACCCTTCCATCGAAACGCAAAAACTACTTCACGCTAGAAATAGGTGTGGCGGCGGTACTTCCCCGGTCGAACTACACCAATGCTACCACCTTTTAACGTATGTGTGTATCCTTACACTCATGTAGACATTTTTATATAATTTTATAGTAAGCATTTTTATGCAGATGGGCCGCTGGGCCCACCGCTCCGTTTAGTCTTTAGGACAGTGTGCGACCACACATACCGCCTTCCTTCCCGGGGTCTCCTGACCGAACGGTTCGAGCATATCACACCTACTTATTGACAGAACAATAAAATAAAATTGGGGGATTGATAATGAATAATAAAAGAACTATCTATCATCTTTACACTTTTTGAATGTTTAATATGAAAACAACCTAAATTACTAAATTAAAAATTAAAGGGTTGAAAATATATTTATAATAGGGGAGCGCGGGACTAAAAGTTACCGAGGTGAGTTGTTCCGAATGAAATAGCTCCATGAAAAAAGATAAATATATTTACTTTATACGACGTGAATTAGAATTTAAGAGCGCATAAACGACCGTAATCTTAATGGCTAGTGGCCAGTACCAATATATCCGAATGGACGTTCGTGTGTTGCTGATCCATGCAAGTAAATATCCTTTTCTAAAGGAAAAATCCTTTTGGTATATTTTTATTTATTTTATTTTGACACATCGACAGCAATACACACAGACATTTACAATAGTAACTTACACTAGACAAAATTGGCGTGCATGCCAATTATGGATGCGTACATCATTCGTTAGAGTCGATGTTGTTGTTAATTTAAGTAACATATCTTATAAAATTTAATTTATTGTAGTTTCCTCGTTTGATGATTTTATACAAAAATGTATTGAGTACTAGTTTACTACTCTAAAATGGCGTGACTTTAATCACTTAACCTATTATTTGCCTATTTTATGTCTCGTGATTTTGGGGCTAGACGTTCCTTTCTGCGGGGGCAAGTTTCACAACTCGGTCAACTTGGCCCGATCTATTTGCATCAACGATTTAGTAAAAAGTTTGTAGTGCAGTATGTAGTTAATCATATTGCATTTATGTAGGTAGTTAACAAGAATTGCCTGCTTCAAGATTATATCAGCTCCTTGGGTCAAAGTTTCCATTTTTTTTTTAATCAAACAGATATCAATATATTCCAAATTGTGGCTTCCATTACAAGTTATCATACCTAATTATTCCGTTTCGATGATTATATTTTAAATAATTGAAAAGTTGTCGAACTGTTAGAGGAGAAAGGGTTGGTTGTCTCAACGGTTGTTGACGTAACCGCCATTACCGAAAACTGAACGATCAAAAACAAATTGAGAGTTCAGATTTTTTTATTATATATAGCAGATTATGTTATATTAGAGAAAAACACCTTTTATATCATAATATTTGCTGTATGCTGATTTCATATATAAATGCCAGTACTAAACGATGGACTTAAATAGTCAAATAAAAATTAAGAAAAGTGTGACTTTAAACCCCGGTCTCCCCTATGACTCAACGGGAAGGTATCAGAGAAATACCTATCCTGAAGTACTTGCCGGTGCACTTTCATATGAGGCGGACATTGTAGTTCACGAGAGTAGCAACACTGAAATTTGAAGAAAATTATAAAAGGAGCTTGAAATGAATAGAAATCTTTAACGGAGCGCATGTTTTGTGGTCTTCAGGTAATTTTCAAGAGTTCAGCTACATGGTTTGACCTGTGCTCCCTATGCCTAAATGTGGTAGCCACTCGAGGACTTTTCTTCTCCATAGGTTTTCGGTCCTTCCAGCGATTCATTGCCACTTCAGCCAGTTAATTTTGAGAGTTATGTATGTTAGCTTAGTTTGTCTATGGATTTCATCGTTAAGAGTCATGTCTTATGGTTAAAGACTTTATTTCTCATGAATTACAAATTCACTTATAGAGAAAATTACATTTCTCTTAGGCTCTGAGGAATTGTATCCGAGGAGATATTACGTAATCTCTCTAACACAGCCTTTTTTTTTCGAGGGGGACACCTTCAAAAGGTACCCGACTTCGTGGGAGCGACGCAGCGTTATGTGGGATTTTTACCGCACTAAAACCCAACCGGTGGCCGTCCTCGACGCTGAAAAGGAGGACTCCGAGATCTCAAAACGACTTCAACCGGAATCCTTCGAGCGCGTTGCCCCATCGGGCTCCTCCCAGATGGGCGGCTGGGCCCACCGATCCGTTTAGTCTTTACGACGGTATGCGACCCCACATACCGCCGTCCTTCCCGGGATTGCCTGACCGAACGGTTCGAGCTCCCACTCTAGCCGTCTGCAACCCCGGAAGCACCTTTTAGTCGCCTCTTACGACAGGCAGGGGATGCCGTAGCCCTATTCGGATCTCAGAGCTACAGTGACGCTCTAACACAGCCTAGCCGAGATGATCTCTTCGGGTGACCTACTTCATAAAGCTGAACATCGGAAGCGCCATATCGAAAAATTATATAGCCTATGTCACTCTGGAAACTAAGTCGATTCTAATTATAATTATAATCTTACTTTTTTAAGAGAAACATTCGGTATCCCTGACGATACCTTCCTGGACTTCTCGTCGGTGTCAACTCGACACCACCGACTGAATTAGGCAACAACTACAACGTTTATCAGCCACCGGACCTCCCTGAAATGGTCAGCATATACGTTATGCTTATCTGTGGATGCTTGCCGGGAATACTCTCCCGGTGCAGCATGGAGGAAGCGCAACAGATTCTCAAACGGTCTGTGTATGAGTTTGCGATAGAACTGATGGCAAGAATCGCCGTAGACAAGGAGAACCACTTCATAGCATCGACTTTGTCGCTCTGGTCCATCCTGGCGAGTGCCTCGCTCGGCGCTGACGGAGTTACCCTCGCCGAGCTGAAGAAAGTACTGAAACTCCACGACTATCAGTGTTTCAATGAGAGATACTTCGAAGTGATCCAAGCTGTGACCGCCGACGACGTCTCCGTCACCATGGAACGAAGCTCCAATATGTTCGTCGACGAGAGACGGGGCTTGTCCTGCTGCTTTCAGAAAAGGATAGAAAGGGCCGGAACCATCAATATTGACACTTTGCCCTTCGATAATCCAGAAATTGTCGCAGGAAGTATTAACGATTATGTAGCTCGCGCCACACATAACACGATACGTGATATAGTGGTGCCAAGTGATTTAAATGGCATTAACTTAGTTATGGTAGACGCTATATACTTTAAAGGATTGTGGCAGATCCCTTTACCTTACGAGAACACTCAAATAAAGCCTTTTTACAACCACTTAGGAGCTCAGATAGGAGACGTGAACATGATGTGCTTGACTGGCACATTTAACATGAGCTACATTAGCCAAATCAATGCAGAAGTCTTAGAATTGCCTTACGGATCGGATGGAAGGTTCTCCATGCTGGTATTCTTGCCGGATCAAGGCGGTTTGCTATCGATCTTGATCGATTCTCTCAAGCACATAAATTTGACGACAATTTATAAGAGCTTCGAGCAGAATTCTATGCAATCGGTCTCGGTTGAGTTACCGCGATTCATAATTTCATCAGAACTCAGAAATTTGAAGGATTTGTTGATAGATATGGGACTGAGAAGTGCGTTTGATAGTGAGCAGGCTGAATTTCCGTTAATATCGCCACGAGACTTGTACGTGTCGAATTTCACCCAGAAAGCAAATATAGAAGTGAACGAGGAAGGATCTGCAAGTGCAACGACGGAAGTCGGGATTTCAGCGAGAAACATCCCTCAAAGGATTAGGTTCGATAGACCGTTTACAGTCATGATCGTAGACGAAGCGACTCAGTTGCTTTTTTTTACTGGAGTCTATTCCGAACCTTCTTTGTATTGATTTAAATAAAGGTTTTTCTTATATCCATCCATTTTTTATTGTAACTAAAACTACTTATTTCTTGATTGAGAGCCGAACACAATTAGTTTAAAAATTAAACTAATTTAAAATGTAAAATAAACAATTGACGGGTGTTAAAAAAATAATACACTGTGTGAAGATTTCGATTCCTTGAAAAAACTATATGAAATAGGAAATCGGTAGAAAAATAGTTTTTTTGAGGTAATCTTAGATTTTGATGACATGCCAATGACATGTTAATCCGTGAAAAGTTATTATTATACACCATATTATTGACCATCATTGTAATATACCTTATTCAATAAGGTATATTACAATAATTATATTGTATTGTATTGTATTGTATCCATTTGTATGGATAGTGATCACGACGAAACTGCGGTGGCGGGGAGAAACCGCTGACAAGCATTAGTGTTAGAAATCTATCTACGTCTAGTTTGTTTTCTTCTTCTGTTCCATATCACGACACTAGCAAAACGTTTTGTCAATAGACACTATATATTGAACCTCAATTGCAAATGCTCATAAGTGCTTAAAACACATTCCTGTAAGACTTCGGAACTATGTACTAAGTAGGTACCGTGTATGTTCTAAGCCAAGATGTATTTTAATTATTTTCTACTTTTCTGGCATGGAAGTCGGTGGATATTTTGGTTAAAAGTTTTTTTCACGCTTTTTTGCGTTTATGTAGGCAGTTGGGTATAGGGATTGCAATCCGGAAAACCAGATCCGGTAATCCGGCGGATCCGGCACAAATTTGCACAAACCGGGTCCGGTACCAATTCACCACCGGATCCGGACCTCCACCGGATCCGGTGATTGTATATTTTAACAAAGATTTCACATTACAAAAATAATTACCGTTAGAAATGGATCCTTTTTTTACACTGTTTTAACCGTTCGATTGATGCCGCCGGATCCGGTCGGATCCGGCCGGATTGAGGAAAAAACGGCCGGATTGAAAATGAGGCCGGATTGCAATCCCCAGTTGGGTATCAAGAATTGTTTGCTACAAAATAATACCTGCTTAGTTTTAAAAACAAGTATCAAAATATTGCAAATTGCGACTTCAATTAAAAGTTATCATACCTAATTATTATGTCTCGATGATTATACTCAATATTATTGAAAAGTTGTCGAACTGGTAGAGGAGACCAGGGTTGGTTGTCTTACAGGTTGGTTGTATAAAATATTTCAAACGATTGGTGAGTGTGAGGAAGAAAATAAAAATGGGTTCTAAAGGTTAATAAAAACAAGACGAAACCTGTTGTCAACAGGTGAAGGTGGTAGAACCAGTGTAGTTCGACCGGGGAAGTACCTACGTCACACCTATTTCTAGCGTGAAGCATTTCTTGCGTTTCGATGGAAGTGTGTGGCACACTTTTATATGAGGCGACCATCCTAGTCCTCGGGAGTAGCAACGCATCTGTGAATTCTGTGATTGACTTCAGATAGAACCCATGTTCCGTATGAAGTTGCTTACAGATGTCCATGAGCGGCAGCGACCACTTACCATCAGGTAGACTCGTTTGGTGGACTTCGGTGGCTCGTTTGCTACTTCAGTCAGATAAAAAAAAACAATGAGGACGAGACAGGGGATGATAATTTATACTTACTCTGCTTTTCGCCATACGCGGCTAGTAAATCTTACCTATACATATATATTATCACAAAAGTTTAAATTATTTGTCAGTTGATTATGATAAAGAAAAACACTTCTAGCCTTATTATGTCTTCGTATATAAATGCTAGTCCTAAACGATGGACTTGTACTCTGACTTGTAGTAAAATATAAAATTCGAAAAGTGTGACTTTGAACCCCGGTCTCCCCTATAGCTCGATTGGGGAGGTGCAAGCAAAACATCCAGCGTAAAATAGTTCTTGCGTGTCGGCGAAAATTTGTGGTCGCCAGCGCGCTTTTATAAGACAATATCACAGTCTTTGAGAGTAGCAACAAAATTTCCTTATTTATAGCTGAAAGCTTTAAATGAAGCCTAAATCGAATAGAAATCTCTAGCGGATCCTGTGTTTTGTGGTCTTCAGGTAACTCTCGAGGTTTTTTCACTTGGTAGGGGAAGAGGGGGGGATCTGTGCTTCTTTTGCCTAAACGTGGTCGCCACAGACCGAACGCTGGACGCTGGACATTGCTTTCCCATCAATTATCTGTCCTTCGAGCGATATAGACGGCCCATTGCAACTTTAGCTTGCTAATTTTGAAAAGTACTCGTATGTCGGTAAGCTTTGTTCGTCTATCAACTTCATCGTCGTCGTAACGAAATTCCTAACATAGTCCTCTGCCAATAGCCAAAGCATACTGAGAAATTCTAAGCCTTTGAATAAGGCGAAGAGACAATTTCGATTTTATGCATTGAAGAACTGTTGACGAGAATATTCAATGAAATTTCCCGAACGCAGTCCAGCTTGGATGCTCCTAGTGATCTCCCTCAAAGTTGGACTTATCCAACCGGACTGTTTGTCCCAGGTTAATGTACTCGTCGACAACTTCGAGAGGGGTGTCGGTACGGCTATTAAATGGATATTAGACATGATTCTCGTCTTATCCATGTTGGTCTTAAGACCCACCCTTTGTGAGGCATTGTTGAGGTCTGTTCGTTATCGTTGATGGCAAGACCTTTGCTAATATCCACTCCATCTGCTTGAAAACATCTTCCAACGCAACGGTGATAAGATGATCATGTCGCCTTGACTGCAATTGGATTGGATTTTTGGTTTGGTCGTGAACTCGGACTGTCTTGGCACCACTGTGTAACACATTTCAACACCTCGATGTAATTATAGTCAATCTGGCATCGCTGAAGGCCACAACGCCCATTTTTCGATAGAATCAAAAGCTTCCTCTTTTTGTTTTAATAACTTTAATTTAATTAAAAAAATTCGGAGGCTGTGTCAAAATAGTGACATAAAAATGTTATAATACCTATACATACTATATATTTTTGCAATTCTGCATTTACTAGCTTTAATTTGATAGCCTTATCGTATTGATAATAAAAAAACCGTCCCTCTCCTCCCCTTTTTCTCGGATTGCAGGCGCCATATTGAAAATTTTTGTAGCCTATGCCACTCTACAAACTAAATCGATACTACTGATAATTATAATCTTACTGTTTTAAGGAAAACATTCGGTATCCCTATCGATACCGCCCTGGCCTACTCTCAGGAGGACAACTCGATACCATCGATTGAAATAAGTAACAACTAACAACGTCTATCAGCCACCGGACTGCCGCGAAATGGCGGGCTTATGCGTTCTACTTATCTGTGCATGTCTGCCGGGAATACTCTCCCTATGCAGCTTGGAGAAAGCGCAACAGATTCTCAAACGATCTGTATACGAGTTTGCGATCGAACTGACATCAAGAATCGCCGTAGACAACGAGAACCACTTCATAGCATCGACTTTGTCGCTCTGGTCCATCCTGGCGAGTGCCTCGCTCGGCGCTGACGGAGTTACCCTCGCCGAGCTGAAGAAAGTACTGAAACTCCACGACTATCAGTGTTTCAATGAGAGATACTTCGAAGTGATCCAAGATGTGACCGCCGACGACGTGTCCGTCACCATGGAACGAAGCTCAAACATATTCGTCGACGAGAAACTGGGCTTGACTAGCTGCTTCAAGAAAAAGATAGACAGGTCCGTTATTACCAACATTGTCACATTGCCCTTCGATAATCCAGAAATCACCTCGGGAAGCATCAATGATTATGTAGCCCGCACCACACATAATACGATACATGATATTGTGGTACCAAGGGATTTAGATGGTGTCAACTTGGTTATGGCAGACGCTGTATTCTCCAAAGGATTGTGGCAGATTCCTTTCCCTTATGAGAACACACAAGTGAAGCCCTTTTACAATCAATTAGGAGTTCAGATAGGTGACGTGAACATGATGTCCGTGACTGGCACCTTTAACATGAGCTACATTACCCAAATCAATGCAGAAGTCTTAGAATTGCCTTTCGGAGTGGACGGAAGGTTCTCCATGCTGGTATTCTTGCCGGATCAAAACAGTTCATTGTCAGTCTTGATCCATTCTCTCAAGCGTATAAATTTAACTACAATTTACGAGACATTCGAGCGGGATTCTATGCAATTGGTCTCTGTAGAGTTACCGAGGTTCAAAATTGCATCAGAACTTAACAATTTGAAGGATTTGCTGATAGATATGGGACTAAAAAGTGCGTTTGATAGTGAACAGGCTGAATTTCCGTTACTATCGCCACATGACTTGTACATGTCGAATTTCGCCCAGAAAGCAAATATAGAAGTGACCGAGGAGGGATGTATCGCAAGCGCGACGGAAGACGTATTGTCAGCAAGAAGCAGCCCCTTAATGTTCAAAGTAAACAGACCTTATTTCGTCATGATCGGAGAGAGGACTGAAATCATTTTATCTACAGCAGGCTATTCTAATCCTGTTTTGTTTTGATTAAAATAAATAGTTTGTTGAATAAACCTACAATTTACTAGACCTAGAACTGAATGCTATTAGCGTATAAATTAAAACTGAGTACTTACTAGGAGTTCTGGCTTCCCAACCGCTTTTATTTCTGGAGGCTCGAAAATTCTCGAGCAGTATTTCCCGAATTTTCGAGTAATTCGAGAAGGTTTGAACTTTTTATAAAAAGCTATTTCTTTTTTTATGAAATTTCCTTTTTTCTCATTTTTCTATGTAATTGATTAGACTAATAATCAAATAGTGCATTTTAGTTATGATAAATTTCACAGATCACGAGACACATATACACATATCAAACAATATAGGTACCTACACGCACAGAGTCAATGGATCCTGTCAGGAACGAATATTTCTTCATTGAAATATAGCGATAATGACAGTAACTTTTAATATTATGTGGGGGTAATCACGATACGCGGTTTCAATTTCATTGATGCCCATTATAATGTCTGTCTGTCCGTAGTTTTGTATTGTAATAACACTGGCTCACTTCATCCTAGCTCCGAGCACGGGCGCACGTCTGATCTTTACACCGTGCGTTACGAAACTGACCTTTTGACAGCTACCCTCTCAATTAGTATATATGACACAATGAAATCTATATAATAATAGGTGAAGCAAAAACTTGTGATCCGTTTTTAAGATACTTGCCAAAGTCGGAGGAGTATAAAATACGCACGTTTATAGTAGGCCTCAGTTAAATGACGCCACTTCCACCGGTCCTTTGCCCTCTGAATCAAACGGTTTCCCGCTGTCTTCTTTGCATCCGGCTGTGCTCCTTTTGCATAAACATGTTCGCCTCTCGAGGACCTTCCTTCCCCAATGTTTATCGGTCCTACGAGCGATGTGGCCGCCCATTGCCGGGAATAACCTAGTAATTAATAATCATAAACGCCTTCTACACTTTTAACCCCACATTATGATTTTTTCAAGTGTCCTGGGTGCAATAGATACGCATGTATCTATTGCACCATGGACACACACAAAGACGAATACACAAACACCCAGACCCAAAAAAGAACTTAATGTGGGTTCGATTCATGTGCCTGGACATGAATCGAACCCGGAAACCCACTGCGTTTCAGTCCAGTATGGAGACCGTTCTCACCCGCGAGCCATCATAATTATTTTTGATCGACACTAATATGAAAATAAAACAACGAAATTATTTCAAATATAATTTAATTTACAATAAAAATATACAAACCTTTTACTTTAGGTACTTTATGAAAATATTTCATTATACAAATTGCCATAGTAATAGTCATAAAATAAAAACACCAACATAAATATATTTATTACATCACAACAGTTATATAATAACGATTATTATAATAATATATTTAAATGAAATATACATTAAGTACATTAACTTTAAATAACATTTTTAATGACGTAATTACCCAGTAATTGCACAGTAATAGTAATTGACGTAAATTTCAGAATGCATATTCGTAAATTACTCAATTTACTTTAAAAATAAATAATTGGAATGTAATTTTTGAAATAAAACTTCTTTAGAATTATTGTGATATGAAACTCGATGAAACGAAAATGCGTAGTTGTTGGCGATACAACTAGATGGCGCTGTAATCCTTTTTGAATCCCGCTAACGATTTTATTTCGAAGCTTGAATAAAAGCTTTAGTTTAGTACATGATAAATAATAATTAGAGATGCGCCGAATAGCGGTTTCATCGAATAAACGAATACTATTCGGTTTAACTTTTACTGAACCGGATATTCGGCCGAATTATTTGGTTGACCATTTTGTATTAAGTCATAACTGTGAAAGTGTGTTTATAACAAAATTTAATGTTTTTTGAGGTTTCAAAATTAATGTTGATATAAGAATTTAGAAAAAATGCGAATTTGATTTATATTTTAAAAAAATGATTTGAAGTTTAAGTTCCTTAAACTATTAGCTTTATTCTAGTCTTTTATTCTAGTCTCATATGATCTGCTCTGGGGAAAGCTGGAGAACAGAGGAGTGTCCAAGGAAATTGTTAACATCCTGAAATATTGGTATGCGACCCAGAAAAATATGGTTAAGTGGGCCAACGACTTCTCTGAGCCATACAGACTGGAGTGCGGCGTGAGACAGGGTGGTCTGACCTCTCTCAGGCTCTTCAATCTTTATGTTGACGACTTGCTGGTCGAGCTCAGCAGCATGCGTGTCGGATGTTGCATTGGTGGTGTCAGCGTGAATAACATCAGCTACGCTGACGATATGGTGCTGCTGGGCCCGACCAGGGCGTCGATCGGGAAGATGCTAAGGGTCTGTGAGAGGTTTGCTGAAGCTCATGGCCTAACGTACAACGTTAAAAAGTGTGAGTATATGGTCTTTGGAGTTGTGGGTAAGGAAAAAGAACAACCTGAACAACAGTTAATGTTAAATGGCATAGAAATAAGAAGAGCCCATAAATTTAAATATTTGGGACATTTCCTTACCGATGACTCCAAGGACAATACTGATATTGAAAGGGAGCGTAGGGCTTTGACTGTGAGGGGTAATATGTTGGCCCGTAGATTTGCTCGCTGCTCTAGGGAAGTCAAAATCACCCTTTTCAAAGCATACTGTCAGAGCATCTACACCGGCCATCTATGGGTCAACTACACCAGAAAGCAAATAGATGCCCTACGTGTCCAATACAACAACATTTTTAGGATGGTGTTGGGACTCCCTCGATTTTGTAGTGCCTCAGAAATGTTTGCGCAGAATCTAACGGATGGTTTTGCTGCGATCCTGCGCAAAAAAACTGCAGCTCTGATGAGTACTGTAAGGGCAAGTCGCAACACCATACTAAAAATAGTAGCTGAAGATTGTAGAGCCTTAATGTGGCGTAGTTTTGTGAAAAGGGTGGTTCTGACATAGCCTAGGCCACTTAAATAATTATTATTATTACGAAACTGACTTATCTTATTGAATTTTTATTTTATTGAATTTACGATTTTAGAATTTAGAATTTATTGATTTATTATATATTGATTTAATTAATTATATGGTAATTTTCTACTAACAATAGGTATAAGTGTTCTTTACTAACAAATGGATCTTAGTTGTCTAATTAATAAATGAATTTGAATTTATTCAACATTCAACACACTCTTCATAGGATTTCTTTGTCTTATACCATAAATATTACGTAAAAAGTTTTGTCTTTTTGTTCTATACCGTGACGTGTAGCCAAGAAAACAGAAAAGACTCGAACCGAATATACTCGGCACCAAAACCGAAAAATTCTGCCGAATACGAATAGTGAAAAAGATGGCGAATACGACGAATACCGAATATTCGGCGCATATCTAATAATAATTATTAAATTTCACTTATGCTTATTACCTCCTGCAATAATTATATTTTAGAGATACATGGCATATAACCTCATTTATTTTATTAGAATGTCAACAACATCAGATGTCAATGTTTGTGAAATAGTCAGTAGCGCTTTTAATTGTTTTGGCAAGAAATACGTACACCGATTTGAAATAAAATAAATATCGATACGTTGGACGACGATGGCGACCATGCATATAGAAATCCATTGGATTGTGCGACATATTTACATCAATAAATACTCATAACATAGGAAAAGTAGTTTTTTTATATACGTGAAAACTTGTACTAACTTATAACTATAGCTTGGATTTCGTTCTGACTTCCTTGCTCTTAGCCCGCCAGACGTCCTGGTAATGGAATACTATTAGTTTATACTATGCTTATATTAGTGACGTAGAATAGGAGGAGAGACACATTTTGGGGATAGCTCAGTCGGGGTTGTAATGGAAGATGCTTACCGATGTCCATGGACGCAATGGCCACTTTCAGGTGAACTGAACTGTGGTAGAACCAGTGTAGTTCGACCGGGGTAGTACCACCGCCACACCTATTTATAGCGTGAAGCATTTCTTGCGCGAGATGGAAGGGTGTGGTTGCCGGCACACTTATATATGAGGCGACCATCTTAGTCCTCGGGAGTAGCAACGCATCTGTGATTGACTTCAGATAGAACCCATGTTCTGTATGAAGTTGCTTACAGATGTCTCTGGGCGACAGTGACCACTTACCATCAGGTGGACTGCATGCTCGTTTGCTACTTCAGTCAGATAAAAAAAAACGTTTTTACAAGATTGAAGTAGCAAACGAGCATGCAGTCCACCTGATGGTAAGTGGTCACTGTCGCCCATGGACGTATGTAAGCCACTTCTTATAGAAAAAAGGTGAAAAAAGACGAACAAACTCCTGAGGACCAAGATGGTCGCCACATATAAATCTGCGCGGCAACCACACCCTTCCATTGCAACGCAATGGAAATGTTTCACGATAGAAATAGGTGTGGCGGTGGTACCTCCCCGGTCTAACTACACTGGTTTTACCACCTGAGAAGGTGGATTGCATGCTTTTGCAATAAGAACGAGTATTGCAGATTTCCTCACGATGTTTTTTCACCGTAATAATCTAATAGAAAAATCTGCTGTGCCTGGGATTTGAACTTCTGATCGAGAGGGCAAGTTTCAACCATTAGGCTATCACTGCTTTAATATAGTATACTCACCGCGAAGTTCATACTGAACCCTCGTCGCTTGGCCTCCTCTTCCACCTCTTTAGCGATGAGGGCCTGCTCCGTTCCTGACACATCGATGCAGTGACACTCCGAGTGAGCGTAGTGGGCTGATATGCATTTACGGTAGTTCTGCAATACAATATTCAAAAAATCTAACGAAACAACTTTCAAATGTAGGCAAATATTTTTATTTTGCAGTAGCTGTAATAACCGTTCTCTTCGGACGCTTCGTAATAAAAATAGTCGCCATCAAATAACGATATCCAAAGGTACCTTTGATGTAGATGAGGCAGGCATCAGGCTATAGACATAGCCTGATGCCTGACCAGTAAAATCATGTATATCCAAACAAAATTTGATATAAATTGGACCAGTGGTTCTTGAGTGATTAACTTACAAATAAACTGCGTTGCGACTGCGTTGGGCCATTTCCCACATAGAGGGAATAGACTCGAGAGACTCGAGACAAAGACCAAAAGGAAGACCCAGGAAATGCTGATGACTACGTAGAGAAAGACCTTAAAACAATGGGAAGAAAAACAGCTTGGAGGAGAGTAGCAATGAATAGCAAAGTGGAGGGAGATCGTTGAGGTAGCCAAAACCCGCAAAGAGTTGTAGCCGTAGGAAGTAAGTGTCTTACCTTGGAGACATTAGCCCCAGAGCCATGTACGATAAGGGGATGAAAGAAGACCGTGTCTCCAGGCCCCATGTCCAGGTGGGCCCGCTTATCCAGGGGGGCGGCTGATTCGTCTGTGATGCCGTGGTACATCTTCATTGCTCCCTGGGACAAATGTTACAAAAAAACATAAAGTGAATCTTATTAAGACACCAGCTGACCCGTCAAATGTGGTTTTGCCATATAAAAAAATTAAAAAAATGTTAAGGGTGTACAACCTTTATCACTAAGAGGTATGAAAAATAGATGTTGGCCGATTCTCAGACCTACTCAATATACTCACAAAATTTCATGAGAATCGGTCATGCGTTTCAGTGGAGTACGGTAACTAACATTGTGAAATGGAAATTTTATATATCAGATAATCATCTCAAAAATAAAAATTGAGATGTCATAGAAGCTACGGACTAAAAATCTATCTATTAAAATCTACTTACAAATTTGCAGAGAAATTACCAGTAAACTCTAAAACTAAACAGTAATTTCAAGCAACTTACCGGTAAATTCCCATGTCGGTACAACTTATTGGCCTTGTGTGAGCCGGGCACCACCCATAAACACCCATTTTCAACGTTCACATCGTCAATGGCTGTCCACGTGCCTATGATTCTCTCAGCTGGTCGATAAGGGAAGTAATGCAGATCCTGGGAATAAGTAATTTTAAGGCTATAAGTACCACCGTCATATCTTTTTCATTTATTTTAGTCAACTTTACATGGGGCAACAAGCTCAGAGGACTTCGCTTGCGTTACTTTGGAGATCCCGGAGTACGCTTCGTAGCGCCGAGGACGGCCACCGGGGAGATTTTGGTGCGATAAGAATCTCACATAACCAGGCGTCGCTCCCACGGCGTCGGACACATTTTAGTGATGTAATGAACATTTGTACTACATTACATTCGCGAATATTCGCATGTTTTTAGATATTAGCATTCGCATTCGCAAGAATTCTGCGAATATTGAGTTGCATTTATACAAATATCCGAAATGCAGTTTGCCGACTAAAAAAAATAATCGCCAAATTTATATCCTCAACCCTACACCAAGAACTGAAAAGAAACCAACATTTGCATTTGCGCAAAATTTCATTTCATTTTAGTAACATTGGTTTTATCAATGGTGCGGTAGGAATCACATATAACCAGGCATCGCTCCCACGGCATTGGGTACCTTTTGAAGGTTTCCTAGATAAAAAAGAGTAATTACCTGATGTGCTGGATGTATAGAGGTCCCAGGTGGTTTGTTGATGAACATGCTGTTGATGACCATTATCTCGTCGCCTATGAACTGCTCCACCACGTCCAGCAGCCCAGGGTGCTCGGTATACGTTGCAAATACTTCATCGTAGTGGATATCTTGCAACTGGAATATAATGTGCAATTATTTATGACGGGTCGGGGCGGGCGGGTCGCGTGGCGCAGCGGTTACCATACCGGTCTGACACGCAGTGGGTGCCGGGTTCGATTCCCGGCCAGACAGGTATCTAAATGATGAGTTTAGATTCTTGTTCTGGGTCTGGATGTTTGTGTATTCGTCTTTGTGTGTGTCCATGGCACCCACAATAGAGGAGAAAATCCTACTGTGGGGCTGTGAGTGTAGAAAACCTTTTAAGTTTTTTTCTTTTAATTCATACACGGCAGAAGTGCAAATTAGCCATATATAATTATGTAGACAAAAAAACCTGACAGCTAAAACTAAATATTGCAGTCGGGTATTTGTTTTTGTTATTAATTTAAGGCAGTTTTCGACAAAATCGTAACATAAAAGTGTAATATGTATATTATTGTGGTGGTCTATCTATTAGCTTTCATTTCATACACATATTAATCCTTAAATTTCACTTCTGTCCTTCAATCTACAAACTTAAAAAAAATATTCTTAACATAAAGGTATTAGGATTTTTTTCAAAAATCTATTAAGTAATTAATAACTGCAACCCACATTTGGACATCCTCTTTCGCATGTATCAAATTGAGCTCTAAATAGAAGCTACGAAGTAAAACCGTTAACTTAATTTAGAAGGATACAGCGCCATCTAATTAAGTCGCCGAAAACTATTTCCCTAAATCACAAGGATTCTAAAGGCGTTTCTTTATAAAGTCTATACATGTTTTGTGGTTCGTATAAGTCACTACTTCCACGTCAATTTCTGCTCTATGCAGTGTAGTGCTGCTGTGTCAAACGAGCATGCTATCCACCTGGTGGTAAGTGGTCACCGCCGCCCATGGACATCTGTAAGCAACTTCAAATAGAACATGGATTCTGTGTGAAGTCAATCACAGATGCGTTGCTACTCCCGAGGACTATGATGGTCGCCTCACGTGAAAGTGTACCGGCACACTCTTCCATCGAAACGCAAAAACTGCTTCACACCAGAGATAAGTGTGGCGGTGGTAGTTCCCGGGTTGAACTACAGTGGTTCTACCACCCGATAAATGTTCCTAAGGGTGTGGTAAGGGAGACATAATTAACCAAGGCGTTCCAATTTAGTCATCAGGGGTTCAGCGAACCATAGCAAAGACTCTTATCTGGAGTAGAATACAGATATTCTTAATCACAATAAAAATAATATGAAATGAATTTTAACGAAAATTATACACGAGAACTTAAATAATGTTTTCTAGCAATTTGCTAAAAGTAGCTCCAAGGTCAATGTAATTTTTTTATGTTAAATCGCAACTATCTTTTTCTAGCTGCCGTTAGCAAAAAAACCCATATCCTCCGTCTTATAAATATGTAAATATTTTAATTATTTATGTTACCACGTGAAATAATAAAGTAATTAATTGTTTTATTACTTTAATCGTGCCTATTATTGTCTATTTCAATATTACATATTTTTTTTTGTAATTTGCAATTATAACTTTCGACAGGCAACAAGTTTTAAATTTTCAATAATAATATTGCAAGTAGAAAGTCATATACGTTCTACTCGATTGTTCGAACGGGTGGTTTCACCGCCACACCTATTTCTAGCTTTAAACAGTTCTTGCGTTTCGGTGTAAGGGTGTGGTTGCCGACTCACTTTTAAATGAGGTGACCATCTTAGTCCTCGGGAGTAGGAACGCACCTGACATTGATTTCAGATAGAATCCCTATTTCATATAAGGTTGCCTACAGATGTCCATGGGCGGCAGTGGCCACCATCAGGTAATCCGCACGCTCGTTTGCTTCTTTTAACTGTATAATAAACTATCTCTATTTTGCATTTCCATACAATGTACGAGGTTAATAGGTATTCAGAATATATATACAAGGAAAATATGAGACAAATTATACAAATTATATTCAATGGCAGACCTTTGCTCTCATTCATTGTAGTATTTGTAGTTACAATGGTATTATACCTACATTTTGAATATACTCTAAGGCCTAGTGCATATAAATGAATTTACAATTAGATTACGAATAAAATAGATATCGAATAGACATATAATTTATTCAGGCTTATCAAACAGCATACAAACAAACATAAAGAACCAAAAGAAGTAAAAAAAACATAAAAAGAAAACAAAAATACGTTTGAAAAAATGTAAAAAATTACAATTATAGAAGAACATTCAAACACATATTTGTACGCAATATAATGCGAACACGATGTATATGCAAAAACCTTGAAAAGGGTCAAACTCGGCTAATGCCATGAGCAGGTAAACTGCGTCATGGCACCGATTTTCAGTTTGCCCTGCGGCAGAGTTGCCAAGTTAGGGGTTTTTGAACTGAATCGACTGCATGCGCATGAATATCGGCTAAACTTTTTTTTTAAACGAGCATGTAGTCCACCTGATGGTAAGTGGTCACTGCCGCCCATGGACATCTGTAATCAACTACATACAGAACATGGGTTCCATCTGAAGTCAATTACAGATGCGTTGCTACCCTCGAGGACTAAACGTGTCTCATATAAAAGTGTTCCGGCAACCTCCTTCCATCGAAAAGCAAAAAATGCTTCACGCTACAAATACGTGTGCCGGTGGTACTTCCCCGGTCGAACTACACTGGTTCTACCACCTACCAAAGCAACTTCATATAGAAAAAGGGTTCTATCTGAAGTCAATCACAGATGTGTTGCTTCTCCCAAGGACTAAAATAGTCGCCTCATATAAATGTAAACCAGCAACCATACCTTTTCATCAAAACGCATGAAAATATTGTTTTATATTAGAAACTATGTAGGTTATAATATGAAATATTACCTTATTAATATAATCCTCTTTCTTCCTAGATTTACCGACCAGGGATTTCTCTTTGACAACTGTTACATGGTCAATGTTGACCTTACCATTACATGCTCGGACAAAATGTTGCCTGAAACAAGGAACATATAGTCATAATTATACACAAAAATCGCCAAGTTCGAGTCGGACTAGCGTACGAAGGATACCGAACCATTACTAAAATTGTTAAAAACAGATCTCAAACGTCCGTGGTAGCCAATTACCATCCGGTGGACTGTATACTCATTTGCTACTTTCAAATTATAATCATACTAATATTATAAAAGCGAAAGTTTGTGAGTGTGTATGTTTGTTACTTCTTCATGTCTAAACGGTAGGAGTTATTTTCATAAAATTTGGTAGGGAGTTTGCTGACACTCTAGATTAACATCTAGGCTACTTTTTACGGAAAATATCTTATTCCCACGGGACAATCGATACATCCATTTTACCAACGCAGGCGAAGCTACGGGGTTCACGTAGTAATAATATATAACATAACGAAGAGAACAGTGGTGACATATATATCAGGATGGTCGAGGTCTTCATTATTTTCCTTTCTTGAAGATTTTAAGCAATAAACTTCTTCGATTTATTCACAACTGAGGAGGTCCGAACGCTTCGACGGTTAAACGAGAAATCTTTTTCTACCGGCGTTCGCTCGCCGTTTTATAACAAAGTTTGGTGGTGTGACAATACCAAATTTATGGAGGGTAAACTAAATTACAATTCTAAAAATCATTAAATGTTGCTAATTCAATAAACAAACAATTTTCGATCTTTAAACTAACTAAAATAATTATTATCGGCGACGTGTTTTTCATAAATACGCGGTGCCGCGCCGACATAAATATTTAAATGCCACTTACTTGTAGTTGTATAGGTCAGTGAAGTCAATAAGTCCCTTGATGACAAGGAAACCATTATCTCTGTAGTACTGCAGCTGCTCTTCAGACAACTTGTAGGTGGTTGGTCTTTCCGTAGACACACTTAAACAACAACAATCCTTACTAATATTGTAAATGTGAGTATAAGTTTGTTTGTTGCTCTTTCAAGTAAAAACTATCAGACGGATTTTGCTAAAATTTGCCAGACATATAGTTTACGACGTAGATTAAAACATAGGATACTTAATTTTTTAGTAGGTACATATTGTAAAACAAAGTCGCTTCTCGCTGTCTGTCCCTATGTATGCTTAGATCTTTAAAACTACGCTCCAGATTTTAATGCAGTTTTTTTAATAAATAGAGTGATTCAAGAGGAAGGTTCTTATGTATAATACATGTATAATATAGTAGGGAAACAGTCATAATTTTAGATTTTTGACTTTTAAGCAGAACAAAGTTCGCCAGGGTTAACTAGTTTTTAATAAAGCATTATACATATAACTAGATTGTAGAACAGGTCGGGACCTAGGAGGTACCAACTCCACATTTATTGTAGTGTGAAGCAGTTCCTGTGTTTCAATGGAAAGATGTGCCAACCGGTTTACTTCCTATGAGGCGACAATCTGAATCTAAACTCATCATTCCGATACCCCTCTGGCCAGGAATCGAACCCGGGACCCATTAAGTGCATTGTAACCTACTATTTATAACAGTTTTATTTGCTACTTTAACCTTAGGAAGAATGCTTATATAATTTTTCATTTTATTTTTCATGAAATTCTTTACTATCTACCAAAGATGTATTACGTCTCTTAAAGATTAGAATATTTACATATTGATACCAAGGTTTTTTGCAATAATATGACCTTGTTAGTAGCAAGAAATATAGCTGCTTTGCATAATTAAATAATTAAACAACTCAAAGATCATCAATTTTAATTTAAACATGGTTTTATCTAAATAAGCTAGACATTAAAACTTGGTGCTAAACTACTCTTTAGTAAATATTCTATAATTTAATTCTGTTTTAACTAGTTTATTAAAAAGATAGAAACGTAAAGCATTGTTCAGTTTTTAATTTGTTTTACTACAAAATATTTTTTAAGTTGTAAAGTAGCAACGTTTTAAAGTAGCAACTTTTCAGGAGAGCAAATAAATTGTCCCAAATAATTATTTTTATTCTACAACTAACAAATAATATATTGCGTCTAAAATATTCTCGTCAACTCATTATTATCCCACTGCTGGGCACGGGTCTTCTCTCAGAGTGAGAGAGTTTTAGGCCATAGTCTACCGCCCTGGCCAAGTGCGAATGGGTGGAAAATATTAATATACTCATATTAAAATAATGTTTTCAATGAAAATGTAACATGAGTATTTCAAAAAATAAATTAATCCAACTATACATAAAACAGATCGGTGTGCTCCTACTAAATTGCTATACCCTAACTGGGTTCATACTATGTGTGACTAAATAATATTGACCACCTAATTATAATGTTCACCTTGTTGTTCACTATGAATGCATGCAATAAAGAATTGAGAATTGAGTTCCTATATTATTTTGAGATATCATTATTTCATTAACTCAAAATGGGCATTTTTTGAGTTACGCGGTGTTAGAACTTATGCGGCGATATGTAATGCGTTTGTAAGTTGCTGTCTATATTAGCAGTAATATCAAATTTTATGTTTATGAAATCCTTTGTGTTGTGTTCGACATGGTACTATTAACAACTTCACACATTCATAAAATGTTTTAAAGTATAAGAATATTAAAAAGGAAAGGAAAATAACATATAACGTTTTAATACTTACTGTTTAGGCACGACCTTCAATCCTTTAAAACCTTTCAATTTATCCATTTTGCATTTAAGAACTGATTATAAAGATATTTATACAATCGATATCTTAATTATTTATTGATATCACTCACTTTGTAACTCCAAAATGAATTAAAATAAAAAACGAAATAAAAACACTGCACAACACCTTCTCAGTTCAAAAAGAAACAAAGAAGTACATTAATTTGTAGTTTATATACAACTTATAAACTTCAAGCGTAACAAAAACTAATTATCATATAAGTTTTAATTACGTTCATTACATTCCCCTCTTTCTGTAAGATAATTGTTTACTTCGAGAACTTCAAAATAAACATTGACATTGATTGATCTTGATGTATTGTTGCCAGTCAAAATATTCTTAAACGCTGCCATATTTTATAAAGTGGAATACCATTAGTACGAGTTTTATATTGTTAAAGTTTTTGACCACCATTGCGAATTATATAATCGTTTTATTTATGGAAACATAATAAACTCAACTAAAGAACACTTTTTTTATCGTGGGGGAAACCTTCAAAAGGTACCCGACGCCGTGGGAGCGACGCAGGGTTATGTGGGATTTTTACCGCACTAAAACCCCCCCGGTGGCCGTCCTCGGCGCTATGAAGAGGACTCCGGGACCTCCAAAGGACTGCAGCCGGAATCCTCTGAGCGCATTGCCCCATCGGGCTCCTCTCAGATGGGCGACTGGGCCCACCGCTCCGTCTAGTCTTTACGACGTTATGCGACCACACATACCGCTGTCCTTCCCGGGATCGGATGGTTCAAGCTCCCACTCTAGCCGCCCGCAACCCCGGAAGCCCCTTTTAGTCGCCTCTTACGACACGAAGGGGATACCGTAGCCCTATTCTGATCCCGGAACTACAGGAACGCAACTAAACGACACTGTTGTTACAATATTAGGGTGCCGTTGTCTCAGTAGTTCCGGGACCAAAATAAGTCAACGGTATCATCCATCCACCAGCCTTTGAAAGTCCACTTCTGGACATCGGCCTCCTCTAATCTGCACCACTTCGACCAGTCCTGAGCCATCTGAATCCGGCGGTTACCCATCGTCTTCTTCAGGTCATCAGTCCACCTGGTCGGGGGCGGCCTGACTCAATTTGCCCAGACAAGTCAACGGTAAGAAGCGACTAAAAGGGGGATTCCGGGGTTGTGATTGATATGAGTGGGAACTCGAACCGTCCACTTAAGCGACCCCGGGAAGGACGACGGCATTTTTGCTCGCACGCTGCCGGAACCATTAGAAGGCACGGTGAGTTCAAACGATCGCCAAGGAAGGCAGAGAAGTTTAGTTTGGAAAGAATCTCGTATAACCCGCGACCTCCACATCTCATAACATAATGAATCGACCTTCGATCCATAGTAGGATTGATCATTTAAATTCGATTGATGTAGTAGGAACTAACTTTTATTACATTAATCGAACAATTGATCGACATATTTAATTTCATTACATAAAACAATTTGAGGTATTAGGAAAGGGTTATGAAAATGAAGCAATTTAATCATGTCATATAATTATAAAAATAGTTATTTAATATATTCATGTTGTCATATTAAAAATAATAAACGATAAAATTAAATCTATATATAAACGTATTTATAATAATATTGATCACGTGTCAGATACCTACTTTATGTTAAATTTAATTATAAGAAATCAATATAATACAGAAACATACTTAATTATATACAATTTATCATCATTTCGCAAAAATTACCTACACTATGGTAATATTATTAAAAACATACATCGAATATTATATAACTAAAATCTAAAAGCATAGTTATAATGTATCACCTAATAAATATAAAATCTAAGCCAGGTTTAATTAATTCATTCATCATTGTTTAAAAAGAAACTTTTCTCGATTTCCCAACTCGATTCGATTATAAGTCGGTTTTAATCGAACGAGATTTATTAAAAAAATGTTTAAAAATATTTTGAACCCATTCAATACAAAAAAAGGATATAAATTTTGCAATTCTACCATATCAAACACCTGAACCTTCAAAGAAATAAAAACGATAGTTATTTTCACTATTACAGATCCGAGCGTTATTTTTATCACATTACTTTTTCCATTACTTACACATTCTAAATTTTAATTTTTATAGGCACAATACTAAAATCTACGCAGGCAAATCCGCAGGAATCCGTTAGCAAATAAATAAACGTATATAATTATTGTTAACATAAGTTGGTACTAGTGATGTAACGAATATTATTATTTGAACATTCGCGAATGCGAATATCCCTTACCGACATTCGCGAATGCGAATGCGAATTTGTTTTTTCAGTTTTTGGTATAGGGAGCCGGAGGATCTATATTTGACGACATTTTTTTAGGTCGCCAAACGGCACTTCGATTTTGAATTTGATATATTTTATTCACAAAACATTCGCACCAATTCATGCAAATGCGAATGCGAATGTCTAAAACTCGCGAATATTCGCGAATGCGAATACTCGTTACATCATTAGTACTAGTATTTTACGACTACAACTTGGATTTTCCTCTAACTTCTTTACTCTTAAAACGCCAGACATCCTGAAATAACAATAAAATTATTATTGTACTCTACAGGAATATAGAAATGCCTTAGTTTAAAATTATGAGCAGCAAAATTAACTATGTTGCACAGGATAAATAGGTCCACTGGTAGAGACGTGACTAGGATGGGAGATATCCATTTTTAACCGACTTCCAAAAAGGAGGAGGTTATCAATTCGTCTGTATTTTTATATTAATCGTTTTTTTTTACCAAATAATCCATTATCCATAAATTGTTTGGTATTATAACACAACAACTACACCGTTGTAAATTTTACAATAACCCACACAGTACGAACACTTTTTGGTCGTTTTAATGTCATTTTCATGCAATACACCACCAATAATATACTGAAAACTCACTCGTACATTTAATCAATGACCTATATTTTAAAATTTATTAAAAACAAAGTTTGAAGCGACAGATCCTCCTTGTTTCGGTTTGCGCGCTCTTTCCTACCACGAACGTGCAAGGAGGACTGAGCCACAGTAATAATATCATACAGTAGTCTAACTCTGCCGTGTCCTTGAATTTTATACCTACAGACGCGCTGGACGAGAGTTCGCTTTAGGGCTATCCGCCTGAAGTATTTTAATACATCTGTATCTAATATAGTTTACAACTGCTCTTCGCTACATTATTATTTGAATAAAAAGATCCACTGCATAATAAACGTCACATCGCCCGCTCGCCACTACGGCACATTCGCTAGCTGTTGGGTATCGAGTGCATATCGGAATCATGGCGCGTAGGTACAACTTGCGTTTCGTGCGTTTGTAAGAAGTTAGAATACTGTAGATACTAGTACTATGACTGAGCTTTCTCTCCAGTTATTCCCGGGGGCTATGACATGGCACTCTTCAAAAGTTGAAAAAGAACTCACCGAAAACGATAAACTGGTGCCTCGCCGTTTCGTTTCTTCTTCCACTTCTCGAGCTATGATGTCCTGCACCGTCCCATACACCTCTGTTAACTCGCACTGTGTGCTCGCATAGTGGGCAGATATGCATTTACGGTACTTCTGCAATATGAAAACGGAATTAGGGTAATAGCTAATACTTGTGGAATATGAAGAATATGAATTAGGATACAGAAATCTTGGGTCACGAGAATGAGAGTTTATGCGTCGTTGGCTGATGTATCTGCGGTAACGTTGCAATACGAAAATGAGCGACACCCGAGCAGGGTTCATGCCCAGACTCTACTAATAATTATAAGACCTTATGAATGTAGCATGATGCAATAAAAAAAAAAAAAATGAGTACCTACTTGAGCAACGTCAATTTAATATTATGTGTTGAATTGTTGATAAGTCATCACGGCGGGTAACCGCTGGATTCAGATGGCTCAAGACCGGTCGAAGTGGCGCAGATTAGGGGAGGCCTATGTCCAGCAGTGGATTTTCAAAGGATAATGGATGGATGAATGAAGTCATTATGTTCTTTCGATAGTACCTATAAAACAAAGTCGCTTCCCGCTGTCTGTCCCTATCATTTCTTCGATTTTTAAAACTACGCTACGGATTTTTATGCAGTTTTTTTTAATAGATAGAGTGATTCAAAAGGAAAATTTATAAGTTTAATATAGTAGAGAAAAACTCATAATTTTAGATTTTTGACTTTTAGGCGGAACGAAGTTCGCCTGGTCAACTAGTGTAGTACCTACAAAGAACTACATACTAGACTCCATACGAGGCACATCATATAATAAATCTCCATAGAGTAACTTATATACATATAGGGTATGAATTCCTTTTACAACGAAAGACGAATTGGTTTTATTATCTGTGATAATTTTTAATGTATGAATTTGCAATTAGCTCTGCTTCACGAACAACAATCCTTGAGTTTCTGTTTAAGATGGGTGCATTTATATTTGAAGCGAGCATCTCAGTCTTTAGGAGTGGCAACTCCCATGTCATCTATGTCTGGTGGAACGTTTGTACAATTTATAATTGGTCGTGGAAACCATCATTGGCAGTGTTTACTTATTGTCAGGATTACATGTTCGTAAAACCGCGTGCCAGTCGTCTTTAATACGGATGTGAGGCGAAATGACACTTTAGAAAAATAGTCATACTTCGCTACAAGTTAATAAATGTAGCATTTTAACGAAGTTAGCGCCATCTCTTATTAAATTGCTACAAACAACACATGAGGCGTGTTAGTGACGATACTGGGCAGTTGAATCATTGAAAAGCAAAATTTTAGTGACGCTATCGCCATCTGTTAATGGATTGCTATAAGTTGCAGCACTATTGACGCTAGCGCCATCTCTTGTTAAGTAGCTAAAAACAACATAATTGACGCTAGCGCCATTTCTTGTTTAGTCACTAGAAATCACAACTCTTTAGCGGTAGTAGCGCCATCTATTATTAAGTTCCCCAAATTCAAAATAGTGACAACAGAGCCATCTATTGTCCACTTGTATTAAGTTACTGAAAATTTAAAACAAAAACCGCAACACGAGTATTGTACCCGAATTAGCCCATTACTAGTAGAGCTGTTGTCCTCTAGGTGGTAGGACCAGTGTAGTTCGACCGTGGAGGTACTACCGCCACACCTATTTATAGCGTGAAACAGTTCTTGTATTTCGGTGGATGTGTGTGGTTGCCGTCAAATTTGAATTATTAAAGTTTAATTTAAGGCGACCATCATAATCCTCGGGAGTAGCAACGCATCTGTGATTGACTTCAGATGGGACCGATGTTCTGTATGAAGTTGATTACAGATGTCTACGGGCGGCAGTGACCACTTACCATCAGGTGGACTGCATGCTGGTTTGATACTTCAGTCAGACATAAAAAAAAAATGTGTGCGTGTACTAGCGTACACTCGTAAGAAGTGAAACTTCATTATGACGTTATTTTTCAAAAAATAATTTACTATATGCAACTTTACAGAAATTGGTTAAATAAAGTTAAATTAGATAAAGTTTAATAAAAGGCTTTTATTAAACTTTATCTAATAATCTAATCTATAGTAATCTATCTAATATCACGCGTGGTAGGGATAAGAAAAAGATGGCGCATAACGAAAAAATGTTACACTAAATTTTTTTCCAACCCCGATAAAGAAGTTTCAATTCAACAACCCCGATAAAGAAGTTTCACTTCAAAAAACAAAAATGCTTCCCGTTGGAAACAGATGTGTTTGTTCTTTCAATGTTATGAAAAACCCGCAACACTTACATTGGTAATGTTAGCTCCAGATCCGTGTACGAGTAGGGGATGGAAGAAAAGGGTATCTCCGGGTGCCATCTCCAGATGGATCCGCTTATCCAGGGGTGCCCTGGACTCGTCTACGATACCGTGGTACAATTTCAAAGCACCCTGGTAACATAAACACTCATCATTATTTATGTAATTACACTCTCGTTAGGATTAAATTAATTAAATCGCCGGAAATAGCAAACAAATTACAAATCTAATATACATAATTCTCGTGTCACAATGTTCGTTCCCGTAGTCCTCCGAAACGGCTTGACCGATTCTCATGAAATGTTGTGAGCATATTGAGTAGGGCTGAGAATCGGCCAATATCTATTTTTCATACCCCTTAGTGATAAGGGTTGTCCACCCTTAACATTTTTTCAACATTTATATGGCAAAACAACGTTTGCCGGGTCAGCTAGTAAATTTATATACTTTTTAGTTCCAGCTTTTCTAGATGGTATGGTAACCATGGTATGGTATGGTAGCCATAAATAAAAAAACCGCATTGAGTACCATATAATATATGTCGGCGCGAAATCACAAAATATGATCAATTAACTAGATTTAAGCTAAATATTTACTCCAAATTGTAATACAATTGTGTTAAACTTAAGTCCTGACTGTTTGCTTCACAGCGAAACGCTCTTTGTTATAAATTGTTTTGAACTTAAGAGTTTGTGCCTAAATTCGTATAACTAATTTTACTAAGTATATTGTTTAATCATTGTTAATAACTTTCGTTATAATGAGAAGATTATTTAAGTACTGCATTGTAATGTTAAAATAATTCAATGGTTTAGTTTAGTTCATTTAGAAATGAATTGTCAATGTTAATTTATTGAGGGTAATAAATGTAGTGGCATTGTGACGGCGTTTTCCTGAAACGAAATAGCCGTCCCAGAGTCACATTCGTCGTTTACTCTTGGCGCAGAAAGGTTCTTCCCTGAAATATCTTGTAAGTAGAACTGTGTATAGTTATAACCTTACATTAGCAAGTAAATTAATATTGTGTGTAGCTATAATCCTAGACTAATTTATTATTTCGTGTAATCTAAGAATAAAGCGATTGTATTTGTAAAGTGTTTCATCTCTGCAATGAGCGAACCTTGTAACGATTTAAGCGACATCAGCTCTGCTGATGTCGCTATTGATAAGGACTCTCCTGTGCTTCCAAATCCGTCATCAGAAGTGGGATTCTCACCCACTTCTGCTCGACCATCGCTTTTACAAAATGAAAATTTCACCGATTCTTCTGTACCTTCTGTAAACGGGGTGCCAGCAGAGTTCTTTACGCAAATGTTGCAGATGATGAAGCACATGTCTGATCGTATAGCGACACAACCTGATTTAAAGGTTAAAATTAACGATGTGTTTTTGCCGTCTTACGACCCGGACACTAATATTGGTGTGCGTGAGTGGTGTCAGCATGTTACCACTGCTATGGAAACCTATAACCTTAGTGACTATGAAGTGAGAATGAAAGCGAGTAGTTTACTTAAAGGTCGTGCAAGGTTATGGGTTGACCAATGGCTTGTATCTACCTCCACGTGGTCAGAATTGCGTGATGTATTGATAACTACGTTTGAACCGGAAAATAGGTATTCGCGGGATATTGCTCGCTTCAGAGAACATGCATACGATCAAACTAAAGACATTGCGCAATTTCTATCACAAGCTTGGGTCCTATGGAGACGTATTACTAAAGATAGGTTATCGAATAGTGACGCGGTTGAGGCAGTAATTGGTTGTATCGGAGACGAGCGATTAAGAATTGAGTTGTTAAACGTTAGGGCTGCTTCCGTACCAGAGTTGATTTCTGTTGCGTCTTCAATTAGAAACATTAAACGACCATTATCTGGTACCTTTAGCATGCAGCAGGACGTTAAGCGACCTCGTTTTTCTGGCAAACCGTTTGCTTTTTGCCATATTTGTAAAAGAAACGGTCACGATGCTAAAGACTGTCGTTTTCGTAACAATACAGTCGTGCCTCAATCGCGCCAGCCAGATAACAAAAGTATACCTACAAGTTTGGGTAGCCAGTTTTGTTCATTTTGTTCGAGGGTAGGTCATACTTTTGAAACATGTTGGAAGCGAGAGCGTGCCGTGGTTTCTAATGTGAACTGTGTGGGTAAACCGGAGTTAAATTCAATACCTGTTATTGTCGGAAATTATAAATTACATGCCATGTTTGATAGTGGAGCGGAATGCTCTGTGATACGCGAATCTCTTGCGGCTAAATTACCGGGAAAAAGAAGTGATATTGTGAAATATTTGAAAGGCCTAGGACAATTTACGATAGTTTCTCTATCGACACTAACAATGATTTGTGTCTTTGATAACTGTAAAATAGAACTGGAATTCCATGTCGTACCAGACTATGAGGTTTGCTCAGATATTCTCATAGGCATGAATCTCGTCAAAGACACAAATCTGAGTGTTTTGGTCAATTCCGAGGGAGCTACATTGATTCATCAGCCAGTGGTTTACCACATGCGATCTTTAAATGAAAAGTTTGACAAATTAAATTGTGACTTAACCGATGATGGTCAAATAAACGAATTAAAAATATTGTTAAATAAGTTCGAGCATTTGTTCATCCGTGGTTACCCTCATTCACGTGTTAATACGGGTGAACTTGAAATTCGTTTAAAGGATGAGAACAAGTTTGTCGAACGCAGACCATACCGTTTGAGTCCTGTTGAGCGGGAAAAGGTACGTGAAATCGTTGCAGAATTACTTGAACATAATATTATTCGTGAGAGTAAGTCTTCTTTCTCAAGTCCTGTAATATTAGTTAAAAAAAAAAACGGCAAGGATCGCATGTGCGTGGACTACCGCGAATTAAATAGGAATACGTTAAGAGACCACTACCCGTTACCGATAATTTCTGATCAGATAGACCAGCTGACCGGAGGCATTTACTTTTCCACATTTGATATGGCGGCAGGCTTCCATCAAATCCCTATTTCAGTAGGTTCTATAGAGAAGACGGCCTTCTGCACACCAGATGGCTTATTTGAATATTTGACCATGCCCTTTGGTCTTAGTAACGCCGTTGCCGTCTATCAAAGGTGCATAAATAGGGCCCTAGGTCCCCTTCTGATCCCAGCAGCTGGTCGGTCTGAGCAGGTTTGTCAGGTCTATGTCGATGATGTGTTGTCAAAATGTAAAGAATTTGCAGAGGGTTTATCGAAAATTGAACGAATTTTAATTGCTTTGCAAGAGTCTGGTTTCTCTATAAATGTAGATAAGACAGCTTTTTTTAAACTCTCTATTGAATACTTGGGCAATATAATATCGGACGGACAAGTTAGTCCTAGCCCGAGGAAAGTGGAGGCTTTAACAAAGGCACCGATCCCAAAAACTATTAAACAAGTGAGACAATTTAACGGCTTAGCCGGGTACTTCAGACGTTTCATTCCTAATTTCTCACGTGTAATGGCACCGCTTTATGAACTTACAAAAAATGACGCGAAATGGGAATGGAACGAAAGACACGATGAAGCCCGTAACTATATTATACGACAGTTGTCTACTGCTCCTACCCTCTCTCTATTTCAGGAGGACAAACCTATCGAACTCTATACAGATGCAAGTAGCATAGGCTACGGGGCAGTATTGACGCAGGTCATCGGCGGCCGCCAGCATCCAGTCGCATATATGAGCCAGCGTACAACTGACGCAGAAAGCCGTTACCACTCGTACGAGCTCGAGACCCTGGCGGTGGTAAGAGCTGTGAAACATTTCCGGCACTACCTTTACGGTCGGAAATTTAAAATAATCACGGATTGTAACGCACTCAAAGCGTCTAAACACAAGAGGGATCTGCTGCCTCGTATACATCGGTGGTGGGCCTTCCTCCAAAACTATAACTTTGAAGTTGAATATAGAAAAGGAGAACGCCTGAAGCACGCGGATTTCTTTAGTCGGAACCCTTCTACAGAGATGACCGTCAATACCATAACGAGAGACCTGGAGTGGTTGCAAATCGAGCAACGGCGCGATGATGTTCTTCGACCAATTATAGATAGCGTTGTTAGTAATAATCCACCCGCTGAATTTATCCTAGAAGAGGGTGTACTGAAAAAGATACATACAGGTTCACCATTAGGTATCCAAAAACTAATTGTAGTTCCTAGATCATTCCAGTGGAGTTTGATAAACTCCTTTCACTCTGTACTACAGCATCCAGGATGGGAGAAAACCCTACAGAAATTACGACAAACATATTGGTTTGACAAAATGAATACAATTATCAGACGGTTTGTTGACAATTGCGTGATTTGCAGATCTTCAAAAGGGCCTTCTGGTGCAACTCAAGTGCAACTTCACCCCATTCACAAACCCACCACAGCGTTCCAGGTCATCCATATGGATATAACGGGCAAGCTTGGGACCAAGAATTCGGAAGGGCAAGATGAGTATGTCATTGTTATTATTGACGCATACACGAAGTATATACTTCTGAATTATTCAAATCACAAGAACCAAAGTAGCAGTCTGGCAGCACTGAAACGCGTAGTGTATTTGTTCGGGACCCCAATACAAGTGATAGTTGACGGAGGGCGAGAATTTCTCGGTGAATTTAAACTTTATTGTAATCGTTTTGGAATCGACATACATGCAATATCACCAGGTGTAAGCCGAGCCAATGGTCAAGCAGAGAGAATCATGGCTACATTAAAGAACGCCTTAACTATAATTAAGAATTATGACACTGAAAATTGGCAAACAGCGTTAGAGACTTTGCAGCTTGCGTTCAATTGCACTCCACATAGAGTAACTGGTGTTGCACCGCTGACTTTATTAACACGCCGTCAACATTGCGTACCGCCCAACCTGTTAAGATTAGTTGATCTAGATAGTGAATCTATAGATTTTGATTTACTAGAGCAACATGTACAGCAAAAAATGAACACCACTGCTTGTTATGATAAGCAACGATTCGATAAAAACAAGGCAAAAATACGCCCGTTTCAGAGGGGTGACTACGTTCTCATTAAAAATAATCCCCGAAACCAAACCTCTTTAGATTTAAAATACAGTGAACCGTATGAGATTTACAGAGTATTGGATAACAATCGCTACATAGTGAAGCGCGTGACCGGTCGAGGGCGTCCAAGAAAGGTAGCTCACGATCAACTGCGTCGGGCACCACAGCCGGGTGACCAGGGAGCCGGGTCGGCGGATACAGGAGATGAAACTGAAGAGCTGCCTAACCCACAACCATCTACAAGTCATGACCAGGGAGCCGCGTCGGCAGAGACAGGTGGCGAAACTGAAGAGCTGCCTAACCCGTCTACAAGTCAATAAGCAGCCCAGAAATTGGATATCCAATATGAACAGGTCAGTTGTTTTTCAACTTGTCTCGTTATCATTCGTGCTTTGAGTTTATAATAAGTTTTAAACAATATTTTCACTCCATTATGTTACAAAACATTTACAACCTTTATTCCCTTCCTATGCCTACACTGCTTTAAGAACCTGTCTGGGTTACTATACCCAGCGTTTCCTTTTTTAAATTCCTTCAAGTTACTATGGACCACGGCGCACAAGACCGCTCAGAGCCATAGCAGTAACTACCCATGAGCAAAGTCATTGTAAATGTAAGTTTTCAGAGCCCTTGTGGACCACGGCGTAAGAGACCGCTCAGAGCCACAACATCGACCTTATCCTTTTTTCCATTAGAGCCTCTGTGGACCACGGCGTTCAATACCGCTCAGCACCACAGCATCAACTTCTTTCGATATGCATTATCAATATAACAATGCCTACAATATTTACATTAAGCAAATCAAACGTAAATCGTGCAAGAATGCGTTGAGCATTAGCACTAAGTAAAATATTAAACTGTGCTCATTTCCCGTTGTATACCACATCATAATTTTATGTGAATGTTTACATAGAATGATTTATTGTTAATACCTATTATTTGTAGTTCTATTGTTTTTACATTTGAACCTCGTAACTTGGATATTGGAATCCCTGTAAAAAAATACTGTAATAACCAAGTTATTAGGTACCCCGTAAACGGATACCTAGCTCAAAGAAAGCATTTCTATTTTCAGATTCAGATCCGTGACTGGTGCAGAGCACGCACCGTCACGCAGGACGGCCGTGTCGGCGCGAAATCACAAAATATGATCAATTAACTAGATTTAAGCTAAATATTTACTCCAAATTGTAATACAATTGTGTTAAACTTAAGTCCTGACTGTTTGCTTCACAGCGAAACGCTCTTTGTTATAAATTGTTTTGAACTTAAGAGTTTGTGCCTAAATTCGTATAACTAATTTTACTAAGTATATTGTTTAATCATTGTTAATAACTTTCGTTATAATGAGAAGATTATTTAAGTACTGCATTGTAATGTTAAAATAATTCAATGGTTTAGTTTAGTTCATTTAGAAATGAATTGTCAATGTTAATTTATTGAGGGTAATAAATGTAGTGGCATTGTGACGGCGTTTTCCTGAAACGAAATAGCCGTCCCAGAGTCACATTCGTCGTTTACTCTTGGCGCAGAAAGGTTCTTCCCTGAAATATCTTGTAAGTAGAACTGTGTATAGTTATAACCTTACATTAGCAAGTAAATTAATATTGTGTGTAGCTATAATCCTAGACTAATTTATTATTTCGTGTAATCTAAGAATAAAGCGATTGTATTTGTAAAGTGTTTCATCTCTGCAATGAGCGAACCTTGTAACGATTTAAGCGACATCAGCTCTGCTGATGTCGCTATTGATAAGGACTCTCCTGTGCTTCCAAATCCGTCATATACATATCAATTCCGCGATAACATCAGTCTAAAATTATTTTATTTTATATATATAAAATTATTTTACAGGCTTATGAGTAAGTTGTAATTGTAGATGTTTTCCATACCGGTAAATTCCCATGTTGGTACAGTGTGTTAGCCTTGTGGGACCCCGGTACCACCCACAAGCAGCCATTGTTGAGGGTAGCCTTGTCTATCGCTGTCCAGGTGCCTATGATGTTATCCGCTGGTCTGTACGGGAAGTAATGTAGATCCTGGGAATAAATAACATTTTCTATACTGAGCAGTGATAGTCTAATGGTTGAAACTTGCCCTGCCGATCGGGAGGTCCAAGGTTCAAACCCAAGCCACTGTTTTTTCTAAAATTATGCGCGTATTAGAAATAAATTATTACTGCTTTTCGGCGAAGAAAAACATCGTGAGGAAACCTACACACCTCTCGAAGAACTCCCTCTTTTAAAAAAAAGTCCTCCGAGGTGTGAAAGTCTGCCAATTACAACTTGCCAGCGCGTTGGACTAAGGCCTATAACTCTCTCATTCAGAAAAGGCCCGTGCCCAGCAGTGGGACAAAAATGGGTTGACGAGATACCTCATCCATCCATCAATTAATCTTTTGAGGTCCACTGCTGGACATAGGTCTCCCGTAAATGGCGCCACTTCAACCGGTCCTGTGCCCCCTGAATCCAACGGTTTCCCGCTGTCTTCTTCAGGTCGTCGGTCCACCTGGTGGGAGGGCGACTTGTGTTCCTTTTGCCTAAACTTGGTCGCCACTCGAGGACCTTTCTTCTCCATCGGTTATCGGTGCTACGAGCGATTTAACACACCCTTTCTACACTCATAGCCCCACACTAGGATTTATGGGTACCATGGACACGCATAAGACGAATACACTAACCCCAGACCCAGAACAAGAATCTAAACTAATCATTCAGATACCAGTCTGGCCGGGAATCTAACCCGGGACCTATGGCGCGTCAGACCGGTATGGTAACCGCTCAACACGGTCGTCGATTTGGCTGGCCCATTGCCACTTCAGTATGCTAATATTAAATATATTCTTATATAAGTGCTTTACTAAATGTACAGTACCATTTTTCTTGCTATTTAAATATTGTCATTGTATTCAAATTTAATTCTTTACCAATTGACGTAAATGTATATTGTACCTACTAGCAGAACCGACGGGACTTCGCGCAGACAATGATGTAATCTATCCAACCTTTACCTGGGCGATACAAAAAGTGCTGACAAAACAGCGAACTTATGTCCAATATCTAAAAAAGTACCTGTTCAGAGGAACCTGCTGAATGGACTGTTTCCAAATCCCAGTAATATAATTAGCAAATGCCCTGCACTTGCAAATGATGTCTGTTCGCCCCATTCTACGCCAGAATGATGGAATCCTGTCCCGTGCCTACTGGCCGTTTCTTTGAGATATATACAGAAATATGTGCAACATTAGAGCAACCTTCCTGGACAAGTCCCTTCCCATCCATCATAGGGATTTGGTCGATAGTCATAGTCAGCAGTGGGTATTGATGCTATTCCGATAGTAGTCCCAAAAAATTTTGCGACGACTGATTTGCGTAAGGGTACACTGATCATTGTGCGGCGGCGGTGTCCAAGTCTTTCTATTGATATGTTCTCTTATATTGTAGAACAATTTTGTTCTAGTATCAATAGATATCGCAGTGTATGCAATGAAAAAAACAGTTTCGAACGAAATTTTTGACACTTTGAATCACATTACTCAAGTTTTTGCAAAGACGCCTCATATACTCTGGTAATAAAAATAGTCTATGTTGCACAGGGATAATGAAGCATTCTAATGGTGAAAGAATTTTTAAAATTCAGTCGTTTTTGAGTTAATTCATGACAAACATACAAAAATACAAAGTTTTCCTCTTTATGATATTAGTATAGAGTATAGAAGTATAGATATGTTAAAATTGTATGTTTAAAAAGCCGTTTAAATTGTATGCCCGATTTGGGTTAACTGTTTTAGACATATTACTAGAAATACCCATTATTATAAAAATGTAAGTTATAGAAATAAATAAATAAATAAATATCAGTTTCTATACCTACGACACTATATTAAAATTATATTATGTAATAGTGAATCTAATATTTTCGACCCGACAGGTACCACCGACCCACCTATTTCTACGTCCTTGTAGTTCCGGGATCAGAGTTCCGGTATCCCCTGCGTGTCGTAAGAGGCGACTAAAAGGGGCTTCCGGAGTTGCGGGCGCCTAGAGTGGGAGCTCGAACCGTCCAGCCAGGCGATCCCGGGAAGGACGGTGGTATGTGTGGTCGCATATCGTCGTAAAGACTAGACGGAGCGGTGGGCCCAGCCGCCCATCTGAGAGGAGCCCGAGGAACAACGCGCTCAGAGGATTCCGGCTGCAGTCCTTTGGAGGTCCCGGAGTCCTCTTTATAGCGCCGAGGACGGCCACTTTTAGTGTAAAAATCCCACATAACCCTGCGTCGCTCCCAAGGCGTCGGGTACCTTTTCGGGAAGGTGTCCCCCTCGGAAAAAAGGTACCTATTTCTAGCTTAGCGTTGTGCTTCTATCTTGAAGGTGGTGCTTCCCGGCCTGACTTTTATATGAAGCGATCATCTTAGTCCTCAGGAGTAGCAACGCAACTTGTTTTTCGCGTTTCTTGTGGCGTTACATTAAGTATATTAGCATTGAAATTGAATGTCAATTTTCATTTAGGTACCTAAATATTCATGTCATTTTAAATTCAAATATAAAGCGTTGATTTTTTTTTGAAATGGACAAAGCTCAAAAAACATGTAAAAAACTTCCAGTTCAAATGAATAATTTATACATTCCTGATTAATATTAACTAATTTGCAGCTAAAATATATTTACAACTTATTACACCACAAAATACATCATTGCAAGTTATGGTCAAATACGCAAACGTAAGTGTACATCGCAATGTATGAGTGAAAACAAAAATAAAGTTTGTTTTACGAAAACATAATAAACTTGTACTAAGGGTACCTACTACTGTGTCCTTGTAGTTCCAGGACCAGAATAGGGCTACGGTGTACCCTGCCTGTCGTAAGAGGCGACTAAGAGATGCTTCGGGGTTGCGGGCGGTAAGAGTGGGAGCTCGAACCGTTCGGTCAGGCAATCCCGGGAAGGACGGCGGTATGTGTGGTCGCATACCGTCGTAAAGATTAGACGGAGCGGTGGGGCCAGCCGCTCATCTAAGAGGAGCCCCATGGGACAACGCGCTCGGAGGATTCCGGGATTAGCGCCGAGGACGGCCACCGGGGGGTTTTAGCGCCGTAAAAATCCCACATAACCCTGCGTCGCTCCCACGGCGTCGGGTACCTTTTTAAGGTTTCCCCCTCGAGAACAAAAAAAAACACTTAAATGCAATACTCATTTTTTTACCTAAAACATTCGCTTCTAGGGGACACCGGTTCATTCCGTAGGAGTTTCCGAGTCCCCTACTACAAGCGCTGAGGAAGGCCACCGAGGAGGTTTAGTGGGTAAAAATCCCGCATAACCCGGAGTCTCTCCCAAGGCTTCGGTGTACCTTTGGAAAGCTTCCTCCCCGTAACAAAAAAAAGGAGTGCCAAAAAGGTCCGATCTTCTAGTGTTAAATTTATTCTTCAATTATTATTTCTGTGTGGTACCTGATGTGCAGGGTGTATAGAGGTTCCAGGTGGTTTATTGATGAACATGCTGTTGATGACCATTATCTCGTCGCCTATGAACTGCTCCACTACGTCCAGCAGCCCAGGGTGCTCGGTATACGTTGCAAATACTTCATCGTAGTGGACGTCTTGGAACTGAAAAGGAAATGTCGTATTACACACTTATTTCTAGCGTAATACAGTTTGGTGGAAGGGTGGTTGCCGACTAAGTGAGTCGGTAATAGCATCCTTTCACCGAACTGTGCGTATTATTAAGTATAATAGATAAAATATAGAATATAGATATAGCTAAACATAGATATAGACATTGATGTAACGAATGTTATTATATGACATCGACATTCGACCGATAATTGTGTACTTCTGATTTATTTTCTACCAATTTTTGATTTTGTTTTTTTTTTGTGATTTTCGTGTACTAAATAAAAAGTCGGTTAAAATATAGTTTTGTAATTTTGCGTTACTTCGTATTGACGTGTTTTGTATCATTTTTTGTCCGATCGAAGTAACAAACGAGTATGTAGCTCACCTGATCGTAAGTGGCCACAGCCGCCGATGGACATCTGTTAGCAACTTTATATAGAACATACGTTCTATCTAAAGTCTAAAAGATATTGTTACAAACCCACAAGTAGCTTGCCTGAGGACACTACTGTTAAACTCATGACTACATTAGTTATAAACATCAATAAGAATCTATATAATGATTGTATTTAAATTGATCGTGCCATGTTATTATAAATATCATAAATCAATAGAAGTCACATTATAAATAAATATAAATGGTTACATAAATAAATATTATAAATGCATATATTTAATGTAATATTTATATAATGTAATAGATTAATGGTAATGTTATTGTCTCTGTGACGGTTTCCTTAACGCCTGCCATTTTTAGTATAAAAGGGAGGGTATTATCGTATTATGGATCATTCTAATAATTCACAAGTGTAAGACGTTACTCTGTCCGAATGTATTCTGAAATTGTATACGTGTAAAATCGTGAAAATATACCAGTGTTGTACATAATGTGTCGTTTACTTTGGCCATCCAATCCTACTTCTGGAACAATACATATACAAACCCACTGATTTTCTTGCCGGATTTTCTCAGTTGAGGTCGTGTTCCGATCCGGTGGTAGTGTACAAAAAAAAATATGTAACTGACAATTTGTAAGTGCCTCCGTAGGCTTATGTAAAATAAAGACATTTCATTTCAAGGGGATAACAAAGAATTTGTTAAATCGAGGAAATCGTTATATTGAGGTACGTTACATTAAGTTTCTACTGTATACCCAAAACTTAACTCATTTTGGAAGAAGAGTCATGCCCAGCGGTGGAACAGTAATACGAATGTTCTTACAGAACAATTATCTTCTCACTTGAAATGTATGGTGAAATTAGAAGGTGGTAGAACCAGTGTAGTTCGACCGGGGAAGTACCACCGCCACATCTACTTCTAGCGTGAAGCAGTTCTTGCGTTTCGATAGAAGGGTTGTTGCCGGCACACTTTCACATGAGGCGACCATCATAGTCCTCGGGAGTAGCAACGCATCTGTGATTGACTTCAGATGGAAGCCATGTTCTGTTTGAAGTTGATTACAGACGTCCATTGGCAGCAGTGGCCACTTACCATCAGGTGGACTGCATGCTCGTTTGCTACTTCAGGCAGATAAGAAAAAATACACGTATAATAAAATTGAAGTGTGTTATAAAAGCCATAACAATCTTTGCATCCAGGCATGACATCATTCAGCGATAACGTTCTATTTCTGTCTGCGCAGTCTAAATCACTTGCGTTCGCTGCCCATACAATGAACGTTACGATTTTTGGGGGATTCCCCGAATTGCGCTGAATCTACTCAATTGGTGGCTTCTGTGGAGATTGGTTCCGTATGATAAGATTATAGTATGTGTAATAAGATAATTTATATTATTAAGATTGAATAATCGATAAATATTATTTCGAGAATTTTGGTGTTTTTGAGTAACAATATACAGCGAAGTAGATTTGGATGGATATAATTTAATTGTAATTGATTTATAACTGTAATTAGAATCACGGATAAACTACTAAATTTCACCTTTCGCAGATGTAGGTAAAAGTGCTAAATTGAAATGGGAGTGGGCTGGGCATGTCAGCAGAATGCAGGAAAGCAGATGGGCCAGAATCGTCACACAATGTAATATTTTGTGAAATATTAAGGGCATTAGTATGTCTCACCAGTCGCCATTGCCTGCAATATGCTGCATGATTTCGAAACTGCTAAAGCAGCGCTACTCAACCTTTTTATTATAGGCCACAAACATGTTTCAGCGGAGTGATCCCGCAAGCAATGGCGTTGTGTGCGTACTTATGCCGCGCAATCCGAAAAAAATGGCGCGAACCCTACTTACTCCCAATTGTCGACCAAAAAAAGGCCGCCAGATCTAAACATGCTGCCCTTACAACACTTTCTCAAAACTTTATCAGGTCTGGCTTGTTACTACGTGCTATCCTTATTAAATTCAGCTGGGCTAATCAAAAGGGCCCGCAGGCCACATGCGACCAGCGGGCCGCAGGTTGAGTATCGCTGTCCTAAAGCAATATCGACAGACCGAACACCGCCGCCGCACCGCCAATATTAATATTAATATTGGAATTTAGACTTTGAAATTTAATCATTAGGATGTGACGATCTATAAAATGAGACTTAAATAATATTTGTACGCCATTTATGGTAGAATAAGCGAAAATTCTTGACTAAAACACCAATGTAATAACACCTTATTCGACAAATAAAGATTTGATTTCAGATTTGAAATAGAATTCAGTATTTGTGAAGATTTTTCCTTAATAATGTCTACTACAATTTCTTGTACCAATAACCTGATACTGAGATCATAGACCCTTCAGTTTCAGGAGTTCATCTCCAAATAACTATGCGTTTATTGCATGTTTGTTTGAAGGTGGTAGAACCAGTGTAGTTCGACCGGGGAAGTACCACCGCCACACCTATTTCTAGCGTGAAGCATTTCTTGCGTTTCGATAGAAGGGTGTGGTTGCCGGCACACTTTTATATGAGGGGACCATCATAGTCCTCAGGAGTAGCAACGCATCTGTGTTTGACTTCAGATAGAACCCATGTTCTGTATGAAGTTGAAATGAAATGAAATGAAATAGTCTACTTCAGTCAAATAAAAAAAAAATGTTTGTTTACAACCGGGTTATTTAGATCACTGTTGCGCTCACTGTTGTAATTATTGATGATGATGATTACATGGCGTAGCAAGGCATGGGCGCAGTGACCCATCGTCCGCGGCCTTGCCCTTAAAGGGGTCTCGCGTGGCCTTTGAAGGGGAGGTGGAGGCATTTTCAAGTCATAAAATCATGCAAAGGGGCCTCGCTGATAGAAGTTTCCCCATGCTTACAATTTTCCGCGCTACGCCACTGCATGTTATGCATATTTTTTGCAGTGTTCTAAAGAAATAGGTCGACGTTAAAATTCTTGTAAATTTAACATATACTAGTTACCAGTCGCAACGGTCGAAATTAGACCGTAATTTAAATTAAAAAATTAAACTTCATATTGTCCAAAGTAGCGCAAATATTTCTCAATATTAAATAAATTGTAATAATTTTAAAGTCATTTTGAATGCACCCGTAAAAGATAAAAAGAGGTTTAATTAGCCAAGCTGCATTTAAAAGTAATAGCGGGTATTTTGACAACGACATCTGTCATTGTTGACGTTATGTGTTTTCATAGTAAGACATTGCATGTTTTATTTCGTTTATTATGTATGTGTGTGTTTTTAGTTGAGTTTATGTATGTTTTATGCATTATTTGAAATTAGCATTCTTTAATCGTACACTACATCAACTATAATCGTGTGTAATTTCACACTCCTCCATCTGCGGCAAATATCCATAAAACGAATCATAAGTTTTTACTTCACGTATATATAGAATTAACTAGTAATTAATTACTATTAATTACTAATTAATTGCTATTTAACCAATAATTAATTACTAGCAATTAATTAGTATCGTACGTATAAAATTAACAATGTATTTATTCTAGGTACGTATTTTAATTTTGCCTCTAACACCAAATTTCTTCAATATTAATATATCTGTCGGCGCGACACCGCGTATTTATGAAAAACACGTCGCCGATAATAGGTAGTTATTTTAGTTAGTCTAAAGATCGAAAATTGTTTGTTTATTGAATTACCAACACTTTATGATTTTTAGAATTGTAATTTAGTTTACCCTCCATAAATTTGTTATTGTCACACCACCAAACATTGTTATAAAAAGGCGAGCGAACGCCGGTAGAAAAAGATTTCTTGTTTAACCGTCGAAGCGATCGGACCTCCTCAAATGTGAATAAATCGAAGAAGTTTACTCCTGTGTTTTACTTCAAATCTTCAAGAAGGGACAGTAATGAAGACACCTCTACCATCCTGATGTCACACATCACGCACTCACTTCGTTATCAGAAGCGGGATCGGAACAAGCTCCGATCTGAGACGATTCCTCATCAGCTGCGGTTTCACCTGTCACATATACTTTAAAAATCCTTGATTTAGACGAAGATATATTCAATTTAAATTATTTCTTAAAACCAAAACCTACCTTGTTGATGTAATCTTCTTTCTTCATGGATTTGCTGGCAAGAGACCTTTCTTTGACAACTGTTATGGTTCCCAAATCGACTTTGTCATTACACGCTGCAATGAAATGTTCCCTGCAAGCGATTAACTTAATCTAATTACTATTATAAATGTGAGTTTGTATGGCAGTTGCAATTGGACCTACTTATGCAAAACAGAATCAACCCACACAACAACAGTTTAGAGAAAAAGCAATTTTTTAAAATTTTTGCATACTGTATATATAATTTTAGGTTATTTTTAATAAAATCTATTTACAATGTTGCACAAAATAATTTGTTCTATGTATACATTTTTTTTGAAGTGAAACTTCTTTATCGAGGTTGGAAAACAAAAGTGAAACTTCTTTATCGGGGTTGGAAAAAAATTTAGTGTAACATTTTTTCGTTACGCGCCATATTTTTCTGTTACGCGCCATTTTTTTCTGTTACGCGCCATCTTTTTCTTATCCCTACCACGCGTGATATTAGATAGATTATTATAGATTAGATTATTAGATAAAGTTTAATAAAAGCCTTTTATTAAACTTTATCTAATTTAACTTTATTTAACCAATTTCTGTAAAGTTGCAAGTAGTAAATTATTTTTTGAAAAATAACGTCATAAAGAAGTTTCACTTCTTACGAGTGTACGCTAGTACACGCACACATTTTTTTTTGATGACTTTGATTTGATGATTTTGATGACAAGTGTCACTGCTGCCTAAGTACATCTGTAAGCAACTAGGTTTCTAAGGTGGTCTGCTTTTAGGTTTGTAAGGTGGTCGCTTAATAAGTGTGGTACCTCCGTCGAACTACACTGATTTTACCACCTGGTGTGTTTACTTTCTCCTCTTTTTTTACTTACTTACATGCAACTACAGATCGTATTTCGCTGACATGAGTATCCCATGCAGTGATAGCCTAATGGTGAGCAGTGATAGCCTAATGGTTGAAACGTGCCCTCTCGATCGGGAGGTCCGAGGTTCAAACCGAGTCACGCACCACTGATTTATGTGCGTATTAGAAATTAATTATCACTGCTTTTCGGTGAAGGAAAACATCGTGAGGAAACCTATACACCCGAGAGTTCTTTAAAAAAAAAAGTTTTCGGAGGTTTGTGAAGTCCACCAATTCGTACTTGGCCAACGCGGTGGACTATGGCCTAAAACTCTCTCATTCCGAGAGAAGACCCATGCCCAGCAGTGGGACAATAATGGGTTGACGATGAGTATCCCATGTGTTAATCCAACGACGGTAAATGTATATCAAATCAAATCATTTATTTGCTTGAATATAGAGTACATACAGTTCTTGCAATTAATTTTTCCGCTACATTCCACCTTTAGGGCATGCAAAACATACACTTTTTAAAAATTATTCGTAGTATTTAAAATAGCAATTGATTAAATTAAATTATATATACAACAAATAAGTCATTATTATTAAACTAAATGTCAGGTAGGTAATGTACATGTAGGTAATGTAATATGTAATTTGTCAATCAAAAGAAATTTCATTGTAATTATATTTTGATTAAAACGCTTTAAAACTTAAAACGCTTTCTACACTCATAGCCCCACAGTTGGATTTTCTCCTGTGTCGTGCCATGGACACACACAAAGACGAATACACAAACACCCAGACCCAGAACAAGAATCTAAACTCATCATTCAGATACCTGTCTGGCCGGGAATCGAACCCGGGACCCACTGCATGTCAGACCGGTACGCTAACCGCTGCGCCACGCAGGTCGTCTGGTCTGGTCGTCATTTTGATTAGCAACAATAAATTATTTTAATTTATTCAATATTTAATTAAGACTTGTATTTTTTGTCATAGTCTGTACATAGCTGTTTATATATAAGAAGACGGGTATTGGATCTATGCAGTAAGGACCGATACCCACAGGGGCGCTTGAGATTCCTTGCAATTCGGGAAACTACTTAGAAATCGGCAAGGCTGTTTGTATTTTGTAATGCTTCTTTAAATGCGTTTATTAAAAAGACGTAACATTTTCGAGCATGTTGTCATTTTCTTGTCATGAAATGAAATGTATTTATTTTGTATAGGCCTACGGGGGCACTTACAAATTGTCAATTTTTTTTTACACTACCACCGGATCGGAATACGACCTCAACTGAGCAGATCCGGTAAGAAACTTAGCGGGTTTGTCTTTTTTCTTATTTATACTCATTTTTTTAAATATAATTACAATCATGTTTTTTTACATGGTAATGAAAGTTAGCTCCAATATCTTGCCTTACAGTTCAGTAAAAGAGAACTCGTGAATTACTTTTTAATTCGTTATTGGTGGAGCTTCAAATATTTCACAAAATTGACAAAATCTTGGTTTTAGTGTTACGATCTCATGTTTCCAAAAAGCTGCCTATTAATTTTTATAAAAAACATAGGTATAACTTACTTGTAGTTGTTAAGATCAGAGAATTCAATGAGTCTTCTGATGACGAAGAAGCCATTGTCGCTGTAGGACTGCAGCTGCTCTGCAGACGGCTTGAATGTTGGCTTTTCTGCAGAGACACTGAAATAACACACTTAGAGTAGAAAACGATACAAAAGAGCTTGCAGCTCACCTGAATTTATAATATGGTCACTCATATCCATGAGTGACAATGATCAGTGGTTGCAGATGCATTTTTTTTGCTACAAAATCTTATTTCTCTCTTTTCAGTGCGTTGAAATAAAAAGCTTGTTTTTCTGTAAATATATTTTCAATACTAATTATTTTTTTGATATCCACATTTAAAATGATTGTAGAAAAATATGAAATCAGCCATTTTGTTGCAGCGGCCATTTTGAATAATCGTCAGTACGGATTATTTTATTATTATTTTTTTAGGAAAAAGGAGTACAGGTCGCCCTCCCACCGGGTGGACCGATGACCTGAATAAGACAGCGGGAAACCGTTGGATTCAGAGGGCACAGGACCGGTTGGAGTGGCGTCATTTAGGGGAGGCCTATGTCCAGCAGTGGACATCAAAGGGCCGATGGATGGATGGATGGATTATTTATAATTGCATTGTATCATCTACACATCTAAGGTTTGGGTCCCGGGATGTCTCGTGCTCCGAAGTCGAGACTCGAGACGAGACAAGATTGTCGAAATCGTTATGTAATCATTTTTATTTTCAAAGGATCCCGCAGCTTCGCCCGCGTTAACAAAAAGCGATTGTTTCATGGGAATAAGATATTTTCCCACAGTAAAATTTAACCTTTATATTAATCCAGAGTATCAGCTAACTCCCTACCAAATTTTATGAAAATGGCTCCAGCTGTTTACACGTGAAGAAGTAACAAACATACGCACTCACAAACTTTCGCCTTTTAAAATATTAGTATTTTCAAATAGTCAAAGGAGCCGGTTTCTTATTCGAAATTTATATGTTGTATTAGTTTATTTGTTCAAAAGACTGATTTATTATTTCTTTTTAGATTATTTAATTACAAAACAAATCTGTAGTGAGAGTTAATATCGTTGTGATTATGAAAAATGATTAGATCAACCCGCTGAGTTTTTTACCCGATCTTCTAAATAACTCGTGTTCCGATCCGGTGGTAGAGTAAGAAAAAAAAAACTGCCAATTTGTAAGTAAGCCTATGCAAAATAAAGACATTCCATTTCATATCACTAGAATTTCTAGATAAAATTATTGAGAATTACCAACTACTATTCTAAACTAAGTTTGTTTTAGGACGATGAGATTTAACTTCTAAAGTGAACATATTCACTTTAGAAATTTAAATCTCATCGTCCTGTGATTAACAAAAATAATCAATATAACGTTAAAGGTGGTAGAACTAGTGTAGTTCGACCGGAGAAGTACCACCGCCACACCTATTTCTAGCGTGAAGCATTTCTTGCGTTTCGATAGAAGGGTGTGGTTGCCGGCACACTTTCACATGAGGCGACCATCACAGTCCTCGGGAGTAGCAACGCATCGTTGATTGACATCAGATGGAACCCATGTTCTGTATGAAGTTGATTATAGATGTCCATGGGCGGTAGTGGCCACTTACCATCAGGTGGACTGCATGCTCGTTTGCTACTTCAGTCAGATAAAAAAAAAAGCCTGAAATTAACGTCAAAATTATCAAGATTTTATTTTCTGTTTAATAAATATTGAAATTTACAAAGTATTGCCTTAATACTTTTCACCAGTAAATAATTTAATTTAAATTCTTAAAAAAGGCTTCCCTCCCTTAAACAAAAAAGAAAACATTTTTTTCGTATAGTATAGCATAGCATAGCATAGTAGGCTATTTCGAGTCCCGGGATTTTAATGTTGTCGGGAATTCCAAAACCCTAATTAATTCTTTGTTTAAATTTAATAAAAAGTAGGCCAAATTCAGCGTAGAAGATTGTCTAAATATACATACACGACAGGAAGTGCAGAGCAGTGATAGCCTAATGGTTGAAACTTGCCCTCTCGATCGGGAGGTCCGAGGTTCAAACCCGGGGACGCACCACTGATTCATGTGCGTATTAGAAATTATAACTGCTTTTCGGCGAAGGAAAACATCGTGAGGAAACCTACACACCCGAGAGTTCTTAAAAAAAGTTCTCGGAGGTGTGTAAAGTCCACTAATTCCCACTTGGCCAGCGCGGTGGACTATGGCCTAAAACTCATTCAGAGAGAAGACCTATGCCCAGCAGTGGGACTAATGGGTTGTACATAGATACATACACACATTTTTTAAACTAAATAAAAAGCTTTTAAATACGATATTAATCAAAACTTACTTATTCGGAATGGCTTTCAACTTTCTTATTAACTTCATGCTTCTTTTAATCACGTATTATTTTATTTAAGTGACAATATACACTGTTAAAAACTTCGTAATCAATAAAATCCAATTTTTAATTGTACGTCGTCCAACATAACAACTTGCAGCTTAAAAATTCGCGAAAAAGTAAATAGATTTGAATAGCGAATCACTTTATAAAGGATGGATACCTACATGCCAAGAAAAACCAAATTAACATTAACTAATGACATATATATTTATATTTTATATAATTTTTGTTATTTTAGTATTCGATTTTTGTTCATTAAATTCGCGCATTTAATATAACGATAATAAATTAGGTAATGTTTTTTTTAATTTTCTTAAGCTATTTATATTTTTACGTTAAATCTTAAGTATCTGTTTTTTGTTTTGTTAACAATTTGTATTTTAATTTAAGTAGATAAAACTGTGACGTTATGTACATAATTATACCATAATTATATTAATGCTTGTAACGAGTTGAATGATGTAATCTATACATATAATAAAAGTGTAAAAATAACGTACTATAGATCGCATTTGCAAAATAAAATAGTCTGGGAAACAGAATGTTTTTTTTTCTAACTGAAGTAGCAAACGAGCATGCAGTCCACCTGATAGTAAGTGGTCACCGCCCACGGACGTCTGTAATCAACTACATGAAATCTGCTAATCTACTGTAATCAAGAACATGGGTTCCATCTGAAGTTAATCACAGATACTTTGGTACTCTCGAGGACTATGGTGGTCGCCTCATGTGAAAGTGTGCCGAACCACACCCTTCCATCGAAACGCAAGAAATGCTTCACGCTAGAAATAGGTGTGGCGGTGGTACTTCCTCGGTCGAACTACATTGGTTCTACCACCTTCAATATGTCCCTTTTATGTTCCGATAATAAACCTAAAAGGTCCTAGAGCAAAAGAAAAAGGGCTGATCACCTGAAGAAGTCAGCAGGAAGCAGCTGACTTGAGAATGTACAGGACCGGCTAAAGTACCATATAAGGGAGGCCTAAGTTCGGCTATGGACTTTAAAAGTCCATAGCACAGTTCTGGTGGTATTGAGTAAAAACATTGATCCATGCGTCCATCTTTACAAACTTTTGTTATTATTATAATAAGTAGTAAGCTTAGAATGTCTAGTTTAGTCCTTCTAGTTCCGGAATCAGAATAGGGGCTATCAGAATAGTCGCGGGCGGCTAGTGTGGGAGCTCGAACCGTTCGGTAAGGCGACCTCGCGAAGCACGGCGGTCGCATACCGACATGAAGACCTGAGGTACCACCGCTACACCCATTTCTAGCACGAAACAGCTCCAACGTTTTGGTGCATGGGCGGCCGGTTTACTTTTATATGACGCGACCATCTTAGTCCTCCATTAGTTTTTTCCTACCGATAATTGCTCTACGCCAAAATGAATTTCAGTTCAGTAATTAAAAAAACAATAACTAATTAATAAAAAGAATCGTTTTACTCTTTGGGAATGGAACCCTAACAATGGACAATGGATAATCACGTTCAAGGTACGATTAAACAAAATATCTATCTGTTGCAAAAAATTCAAACAAAAAACCGAAATGCATAAAATTAATTAATTGTGATTATCCATCACTTACTTAACTATCAGTTAATCACACATGCTAGAAATACAAATACCTACTTCAATCATTTATACTATCGGACGGGCTATCTGATGGAAAGTAGTGACCGTCGCGTATGGACATTTGCAACACCAGAGGAGTCGCCAATGCATCGCCGGCTATGAAGGAGAGCTTTTTCGCACCTTTATTGAAGAGCCCCATGTCATAAATGCCCCGGGAATACCTCAGGAGGAAGCTCGTTTCACATCTTGCACGTCCGTGGTAAAAACGAGCGTGCAAACCGAACCGTGGAGGACCGCCACGGGTCCAGTCCAGTTGATGTGGATGGAACTTCATCCTTCGGTGAGTGGTGCGATGGAGGAAAGGTGAAAATCTATGAATCCGTTTTACTATAGTGTCATGTTTTGGGCTCGATTCAATAACTACTACTTGACCAAGCGAACTAGACGGGCGGAATGCGGACTCTACCCGTCCCACCTCATGCCCCGCTCTCGTCCGGAGTACCGTAGTCCGTAGTCCGTAGTTACGCGGGTAAACTCAATCGGATTTTCAATGGATTAATACTGTTAAAATTAATAAGCAAAAATTATGTTTTCGTACTTCCTAATTAGTTTTTGTTACAATGATAACATAACTAAAAAAATGCGTTGTTGAAGTTTAAATTATTAAGACAGAAATTTATTAAAATTTACATTTCAATGACATAAGTCAACATTGTATGAGAAATCATTGTGCTATTTTATTGTAATCAGTGCTCGCCGAGCTGCGAGTCGATTTGATATTCGTCCAGTTCGCTTGGTCGGCTAGTACTAGCGTAGTCCTGTGACTGTGCCCGCTTCGACCACATTTACCATGGTAATGAGGCTATTGCATAGCATAAAAAACGTGCATGCATTCATTGGAGTGATAATTTTTAGGGTACTTGGCAACACACTGATGTGTATCTTGATCGATCAGATCTAAACTTCAACTGTCTGGCCGTCACGGTTCATGAAATACAGCCTTTTTTTTGTTCTCGAGAGGGAAACCTTCAAAAGGTACCCGACGCCGTGGGAGCGACGCGGGGTTATGTGGGATTTTTACCGCACTAAAACCCCGCCGGTGGCCGTCCTCAGCACTATAAAGAGGACTCCGGGTACTTGGTCCAACCGCAACTGGAATCCTCTGAGCGCGTTGCCCCATCGGGCTCCTCCCAGATGGGTGGCTGGGCCCACCGCTCCGTCTTGTCTTTACGACGGTATGCGACCACATATACCGCCGTCCTTCCCACTCTCCTCTCCCACTCTAGCCGCCCGCAATCCCGGAAGCCCCTTTTAGTCGCCTCTTACGACAGGCAGGGGATGCCGTAGCCCTATTCTGATCCCGGAACTACAGGGACGTCATGAAATACAGCCTGGTGACCGACCGACAGACGGACAGTAGTCTTGGTAATAGGGTTGCGGCTTTACCCCTTGTATATGGAACCCTAACAATAAATGCCTATTGTGCGAAGTCTCGTCATCTTAAGACTGTTGTTTAATAACAATGTGACTCATAGTTAACGGTATTGATAAGAATGTTGACTAGTCTTATCACATGTCACCATGACTTGCAATTATTTATCTCTGGGACGGAATTACAGTTGTTTAACTGTGACAACTGTGATTTTAGGTAAGTATTTTGCAAAGTAAAGCATTTGTCCCATCGACAGCGAGAAAAGGGCTTACTATCGGCTATTTTCTTGAAACGTACAATAGATATAAATTAAAATTACAAACAGTTGAACGCTGACTGTTCACATTGCCGGCGAGGATGCTTCACTAGGTTGTCGCTGTGTAACAAGAGCTATGAAATATAACTCGCTCAGCGATCAGAACGACAAGTCGTCTTAGTTAATTTAGTCGACATTTATTTATTTAAACAAAAGCTCCGCACGTATCTAACAGAAAAATGTTACTATAACTTTAACGAATATCTTAATGACAGTAATGCATATACCTAACACGGCTATCTGATTGGCTAGTAAGTTCAAACATTTTAAATTAAGTACCTATTAATGTATTTTCGTTTCTCATTCCATTTAGATTTTAATATTAATGCATCGCAATTTGACATTTGTACGCCAACATTAGGCAAAAGTAAGCGTTGCTCCTACTACTGTAACCATCTATATATTGTGCTTACTGACAAATAAATGATTATGATTATGACAGTGTGTAGTCTCCGCGAGCGTGTGACGCGGTAATCAGTCATCTCACTCGCACAGTTGCGTATAGCCGAACTACATAAATATCGGAACATGCTCTCATATCCCGCTGCTCGCCAACTCGCTTCTGTTCTAGCTCTACTCGCTACTCGTTTATCTTTTCAGGTGGGATAACTGCCTTAGGCTGAAAATGATAACGCAAATTATCATTGTACATTGCACTGTATTGCACAAAAACCTAAACAATGATTGTTTGTGGAGGTGTAATAAACTTGTACTGCGGGTGAAGAAGCAAATTCAGTTGAAACCACTCGTATGTGGATTAATGTATGTTCTTTTACCACTCCATACAATTCATATAACAGCAGCGCTTAACACTTTTATTGGGTAGAAATGGACTTAACGTGGTGTTTTAGGGTCGACTTACAAAATTATTTTTTATAAAATATTTAATATTCGCCAATTAGTTATGTTGTCGGCGACTCATCTAATTAGTTAGATTAAGTTCCTTTATGTATGATAAGAATAAGATAATTGTATTATGAATAAGTCTTAAGAAATACGTTACGAATTTAGTTAAGAGAAATGTTTTTGAAGTGTTCATTACGATAGAATCACAACAGACTCAAGCTATGATTATAACACGATATGAAAGAGATGCAAGATGTAAATAGAGATAGAGAATAGGTTTAAGAAAATTGTATGGAAGTATTATGTAAATCATATGTTTGTTATAATTTTTGATAGTTTTAGTTAAGATATATTGTTATAATTAGTGTAGATCGATAGGTTAAGCATTTCTCTACATTTTTATATACAATAGATAAGGATAAGGTTTAGAACTTAGGATTTATTATGGAAAATAAGTGTAAGATAGGACAAAATTACTATGTTTTTACGATGTTTTTTACGAATAACTTTTTTGTCTTTCTAGACATAAGAATAAGAATTGTATGGCTTTATAGACCTTTTTAAGACGAATCCATTGATATATGACACATGTATGTAAGATTTTGGGAAGAAATAAAGATTTTGCCGGACATGGGTCAGCCAAAGTGAAAATTATGTCGAAATATTAGGCAATATGGGCTTAGAGCCGTGCGGCTCTCTTTAAGGTAATGCCGAAGGGCAGCGGACCAGGCGGGTTTTTAGCTGCGAACATGGCCTCCAGAGAGAAGCACTCCCAAGAAGAAAAGAAGAAAAAGGACTCGGAAGAAGAAAGAAGACTCAAGACACTCAAGACTGAAGATTGAAGACTGGAAACTCTGCAGGACGGAAGGACCTTCTGCAGCAGGAAGAAAGAAGATTCTCCGCGACAGAAGAGCGAAGGATATTAGGGCTAGGCAAGGGGGATTAGGGCTAGGCTTTGGCTGGTCCACTACGGCTTAAACAGATAACGTCATTCTTGTTTCTTTTAAAAACGTCTCCTCCCCCCGCACCTACCCCCCGCACCCTCTACATCAACGCGGCAAGAGAACGACGCAACTCCCCGACGCGAAGTACACACACGAGCGGGCTTCCGGCGCCGGACGAGCGAAAGTCCGTCCGTAACAACATCACGCCCGCCCCCCTCCGTCGCGGTAAGAGCCGTCGGTGAGGACTCGCTTTAGCCGACGGACGCGCCTGCGCACTCACGACAACGCACGTGGGGCGCACGGCACGCACGCCCCGCGACATCTGCTGGTCCTTCGAGCCGGATCTACGTGTATTTCGTCGAGACATCGGGTTACTGACGTCGTCATGCCTGTCACCAGGAGCCAGAGGGGTACCTCGCCGCCGAACCAGTCGACTGCGCCCCGTGCTGAAGAAGAGGCACGAGGGACAACTGACTCTTCGGGAACGTCGGGAACCTCGGGCACAACTACAGAGGGAACGTTAACTACGTACGAGTCAAGAGTCACTTCAGAGACGGAGGTTGCTGCTCCTGCTGCTCCAGCTGCTGCAACGGCAGCACCTGCAGCAAAGAAGAAGACTCGCTCCGTCGTGTCTACGGGACGTCGGGAACGTGAAGCCAAGCTGGAATTGGCGCGCCGACAACTAGACGAAGCGAAAGCAGCAGCGGAACTCGCCCGGGCCCAATGGGAGTTGGCCCAGGTGGAAGATGAAGAGTCCGAAGATGAAGAAGGGAATCCTGCTTGGGACGCCAACGTGCAGAGATGGGTGCAGTCGACGGTCGGTCGGATGTCCGAAGAGGTACGTCGGGGGGAGGTGCCCAAGGAGGGGCACCAGCTGGGCACGTCCAAGGAGGGGCGCGCCATCCAACCTCCAATTGCCGCCGTCAAGCCAGAGGACCAAGAGGAACCTTCAACAAACGGGACCAAGGATTTAGCGGAGGCCATCATCAAGGCAATCAGCGCGGCGCCACGGAGTGCGCCGAGCTACGTGCACGAGTTGCCGGACTTCGACGGGAGGAGCGAAGAGTGGATCGCCTTCAGGACGATATATGAAGATACTGCGCCTATGTTTACAGATGCCCTCAACATGGCGCGGCTGCGGCGGTCCATCAAGGGTGCGGCACGGGAGGCGGTGAAGAGTCTCCTGTATTCGGAGTGCCCACCGGAAGAAGTATTGGAAGCTCTTCGTCGGAGGTTCGGAAGACCAGAAGCCCTGATCCTGATGGAGTTGGAGAAGGTGAAGAACCTGCCACGCATCACGGAAGGTGCGCGCGACGTCTGCGTGTTTGCCAGCCGGGTGAACAACACTGTCGCGACAATTCGGGGGCTTCGAAGACCGCAGTACCTACATTCGCCGGAGATGGTAAAGACCATCGTGGACAAGATACCGGCGGTGCTGCGCTATCGGTGGTACGACTATGCCACCGACAAGGAGGATGAAGATCCAGACCTGGTGCTAATGATGAAGTTCCTCAACAGGGAAGCGGACCGGTGTGGACCCTACGCGACGCAGGAGACTGTGCATCAAAGGCAGCCTCCCTGGCGTCAATCCGAACACACCACGTCCGATCGAGTCGAGGAAGAACGGAAGACCTCCTGTCCACACTGCCGGGACGAGCATCACCTCTACGAGTGTCGCAAGTTCCTACGGCTGCCGGTAAGAGAAAGGTGGGACGTCGCTGAGAAGTCACGGATGTGTTTCAGGTGTCTGCAAGGGCGGCACCAGAAGGAGACATGTCGGCGTCCTCCCTGCAAGATGTGCAACCGGTGGCATCACTTCGTGCTTCATGAAGAACGGGGGCCTAGCCCGAAGCCCGAAGAGAGGAGGGAAATCGCGAACAATGTCATGCTCCCGGTGAATGCGACAAGGACAGGAAGGGCGTATCTGAAGATGGTTCCAGTCGAGTTGTACGGGCCAAGGGGGGCTGCCAAGGTGCTAGCGTTGCTGGATGAGGGGTCAACTGTCACGCTTCTCGATACAGCGGTTTCGAGACGACTCGGCCTCAGAGGACCTGTGGAAGCGCTCACCCTGGAGACCGTAGGAGGGCAGACCATCACCAAGGGAGACTCGATGAAGCTCAACATGAAGGTCAAGGGACTGCACCAGGAGAAGAAGAGGACCATCTCTGGGGCACGCACGATCGACGATATCAACCTGACGCCTCAGAGATTGGATAAGAAGAAGATTGAGCAGTGTGCTCACCTCAAGTCGATGGCTGACCAGTTGTATTACGAAGAGGAGTCACCCAAGCTACTGATTGGACAAGACAACTGGGAGCTCATCGTGTCCAGAGCCACGCGCAAGGGGAAGCGAAGTCAACCCGTAGCATCATTGACCTATCTGGGGTGGGTGCTACACGGGTCCAACGGAGCAACGTCGAGACCCGTGAACTTCGAGACCAGCGCGCACTTGTCTTCTAAAGAAGAAGAATTCGGCAAGGACATCGCACGGAAGGGGAATCTTCTCGCCAGCGGAAGCAACGAGGAAGATTGGCAGAAACCACACACATTTAAGAAGAAGCCCACGGGAATGGAGAAAGGGGGATCGGCTGTGGGGACCCAGCCCGTCGATCAGCGTCCGGATCCAGACTCAGCCAAGTTCGCAAGATGGACGCAACTGGTGGGGGCAACAGCGAGGTTACTGCAGACGAAGCACATGAAAACCCAAGAGAGAGAATATGTTCCCCTCGAACACGATAAGATACAGGAAGCCGAAGAGATCCTGTTACGAAGAAGCCAAGAAGAGAGCTTCCAAGAAGAAGTACTCTGCGTCAGGAAAGGAAGGCCGTTGAAAGAAGACAGCCGGCTTAAGGCACTGGACGTCGTCATGGAAGATGGACTACTACGACTCCGGGGAAGAATCGACGCAGCAGTACACACTCGGCAAGAGAAAGGACCTGTGGTGCTGGATAGCCAGCATCACATCACCAGGCTGCTCATCACGTACTACCATGAGAAGTTGGGTCATGGTAACCACGCAACGGTGATCAACGAGTTGAGGCGACGCTACTGGATCCTGGGACTACGGTCTGCGGTCAAATCGACGGTTCATCGGTGTCAATGGTGCAGGGAGCGCCGTGGCACACAAGAGCTCCAGCAGCTGGGGAGGTTCCCGCTGGAAACCTCACGAGGGGGAGAACCGCCGATCAAGCAAAGAAGCCGTCACCAACCTCAACAAAGAAGACATCATCACCGCGGCAGAGAAGATGGGCATCAGGTGGGAACTCATACCACCTGGGGCCCCCAGCAGAGAGGGCACGTGGGATCGCCTCGTCTGGTCCCTAACAAGGACCCTGGCGGCAATCCTCCAGAGAAGGCATCCAGAAGAAGTCCTGCACACTCTGCTGTTGGAAGCGGAGCACCTGGTGAACTCAAGACCTCTCATCGAAGCCGACGAAGATACGGAAGAAGGGGCCCAGCATTGCGGCACAAGATTGGGAACATTTACCGACGAAGATCTCACCGGCCAGCGGACATGGAAGACGGCGCAGCGACTAGCCGACCACTTCTGGAGCAGATGGGTGAAAGAGTACCTTCCTTCTCTGATCCCGAGAAGAGTCGACGCGAGAGCTGCCAAGAGAGACCTGCAGTGTGGGGATACGGTCCTCATAGTGGACGCCACGCTGCCGCGAGGAGTCTGGCCAAGGGGTGAGATGGTCCGAACCTATCCTGGGCCCGACGGGCGCGCCAGAGTACTGGAGGTGCGCACGGCAGGGGGCGTCCTGAAACGTCCCAGCTCCAAGGTGGTGCTACTGGTTCCGGCGCAACGCGACGAGGAGCGAGCAGTCGTCGAGCCGAGCAGCGGGTCGGCGGTCAGCGAGCCAGACTGCGGGGAGGCGGTCATCGCATCGGGCCAGCAGCACGGAGTCGCCGGGTCAGGAGTTGGTGCTACGCACGAGGGGGAGGATGTCGGCGACTCATCTAATTAGTTAGATTAAGTTCCTTTATGTATGATAAGAATAAGATAATTGTATTATGAATAAGTCTTAAGAAATACGTTACGAATTTAGTTAAGAGAAATGTTTTTGAAGTGTTCATTACGATAGAATCACAACAGACTCAAGCTATGATTATAACACGATATGAAAGAGATGCAAGATGTAAATAGAGATAGAGAATAGGTTTAAGAAAATTGTATGGAAGTATTATGTAAATCATATGTTTGTTATAATTTTTGATAGTTTTAGTTAAGATATATTGTTATAATTAGTGTAGATCGATAGGTTAAGCATTTCTCTACATTTTTATATACAATAGATAAGGATAAGGTTTAGAACTTAGGATTTATTATGGAAAATAAGTGTAAGATAGGACAAAATTACTATGTTTTTACGATGTTTTTTACGAATAACTTTTTTGTCTTTCTAGACATAAGAATAAGAATTGTATGGCTTTATAGACCTTTTTAAGACGAATCCATTGATATATGACACATGTATGTAAGATTTTGGGAAGAAATAAAGATTTTGCCGGACATGGGTCAGCCAAAGTGAAAATTATGTCGAAATATTAGGCAATATGGGCTTAGAGCCGTGCGGCTCTCTTTAAGGTAATGCCGAAGGGCAGCGGACCAGGCGGGTTTTTAGCTGCGAACATCTAGGACCATGAAGGGTGGGAATGTCGTTAGTGTAGAGCGCGTAGAGCCACGGCGAGAGGCAGCTTCCCTGCGGGACTCCTGCACGTATGGGTCTAGGGTCTGAGGCTATGCCCTCAACCGAAATATAGAACTGCCGCTCACTTAAAAACGAAGCTATCAACCGTACCAGCGTCACCGGCGCGTGCAGCTCCATCATTTTGAATACGAGCCCCGCGTGCCACACACGATCGAACGCCTTCTCTATATCGAGAAAGACGCCGACCGTATGACGCCCGTAATTGAGCTCGTATGCTAGATGATGGAGTACTCGCGTCAGCTGTAGCGTCGTTGAGTGGCCAGCGCGGAAGCCGAACTGCTCCTCCCTTATATTAAGGAAGGGTTGCATTCGCTTCAACGCCAGCTTCTCAAACAGCTTTGCTGTGGTCGATAGCAGCGTTATGGGGCGGTAGTTGCCCGGGAGACGGCGGTCTTTCCCCGGTTTCGGGAGTACAATTACCTTCCCTAACTTCCAGATGGTCGGGAAGTGACCTGTGCGCAGGATCCCATTGAAGAGCCTAGTCACTGCGACCAAGGCCCTCCTCGGGAGCATGCTTAGCGCCGCGTTGGGGATTCCGTCGTGACCTGGAGCCTTGCGCCTGGGTAGACGCATGACTGCCTTCCTTACCTCCGTGGGAGAGATAAACTCTATCCCTTCGAGTGCCGGTGTCGGGCCACTAAGGAACTCCCCTACTCTGCGCTCCACGTGCTCGTGGTGGTCGGAGACAGACGGTGCTGCTGGATGAGGCGAGAATTGCTCCTCCATGTACTCGGCAAGGATCTCCGCGCGGTCCTTCGCTGAAGTTACCCTCCTCCCCTCGCCATCTAGGAGAGGGGAGGTTGGTAACTTGGATCGGGTCAGCTGTCTGCTCAGATGATGGAGCGACGTTTGCGACTCACCAGCCTGGTCGACTCTCGTCTCCCAGGTGGTCCCTCGCAACTCCGCCATCTCAGCAGACAACCGCTCCGCCAAAGCGTTTAACTCGCGCCTGACCCGGGGGCACCGTGTTCGCGCCCAGAGCTCGCGCAGCCTGCGTTTCTTAGCGAGCATGTCGCTAAGACGGACTGGGATCGGTGTATTATAGCGGCGCGCCTCCACAGGGTGCTGTGTGGTCGAAGCCGCCAAGGCTAACTTAATAGAGGTTTGAACTACCTCGGATGCGGCTTCGACCCCCTCTACGGAGGAGAGCGCGCCGCTGAACTTAATTGAAGGTATTAAATTAGTGAACTTATCCCAGTCCGTCTTGCTGCGGAGCCTGGGGGGTTCGACACATGCCGCCCCGAGGCCAAGGACGGCTAAAATGGGGAGGTGCGGTGTGTCCAGTTCATACAGCACCTCCACATGGACTGGACACGGGAGATTCCTGTGGAGTACTATGTCTAGGACATCTGGTTGGTGTGACTCGGCCGAGGGGATATGGGTGGGTGCCTCGGGTCCCTGTACCTCATATCCCTTTGCCTCGGCGTCTTCGTACAACCTCCGTCCCACTGGGTTGACGACTCTGGATCCCCACGCCAAATGTTTGGCGTTGAGGTCGCCAGCCACTAAGGTCGGGGTATCACCATCCATGATGGTACTGATGTCCTGCGGGTCAAAGAGGGGACCTGGCGGGCGGTAAGCCGCATAGATCCGCAGGTCCCTTCCCGCCACTCTCACCACTGCCCCGATGGAGCGAGTATGCGCGAATGGCGGGTGGGACAACTCCTCATGTATAAGGTCGCTCCGTACCGCGACCGCGGTGCCTCTATAGGCCATGCCCGCAGGCGATACTTCATCGCGCCTATATACATGATAGTTAGGCAGTCTAAAATCGAGGTCTGCGCGCAGCTTAGTCTCGCCCAGGAGCACTACATGAATGTCTTGCTCCCGTACGAGACCACGCAGCGCATGCAGATGGGATTTAACCCCTCCCGGGTTCCAGTACAGCACCCGAAGGGACGCCGCACTGTATCCCGAGGAGGTCGGCAATGATTCGCCGTACGGCCGCAATAAGGTCCGGGTGCTGGGCAACGACCTCGCTGATTGCCTGAGCGGCGGTGACGAGCACCTCAGCGGGCGTGTCCAGCCCGAGGGCCCGAAAGGGCCGCACGACGGGGATGGGTGTGAGGGAACTGCGGGGACGGGGGGTCGGGGGCTCCTGAGGATCCTCGATTGTCAACCGCCTCTGCGGTTCCCGGCTTGTGCCCGCCTCGGCGACAGGCTGAGCTGTGGGAGGGGCACGGGTGGGATGTTTTGCGATTTTGCGCTTCGGTCGCGCCGGCGCAGCCGCAGGTGTTGCCCGCGTCCGCGCCGGCACTTCCGCCGCGGTGGGGGTCACGACCACTGCCGGATGCGTCTCTGGAGCGGATGGTGTTTGCTCCTCCTGTTGCGGGGTCGACTCAGCGAGGGGCACCCGCCGAGCCGCCCTCCTACGCTGCTTCTGCCGGGCACGTCGTCTACGCTGCTTTTCACGGCGCGCATCCGCCGCGTCCCGTGCCGGAGCCATGAGAGAGGCACCGGCAGTGGTCGCGTACTCCTCCACAAATCGCACCTGTTGTCCCCTTGCGGTGGGCGGCGCACGACCTCCAGAAGTGGGTACTGGGCGGGTGGGTGCAGCGCCCCGCTCTTGGCGAGGGCCGGGAATGGGAGGGTGAAGCGGGACGTTCCGGCGCCGCGCCACCCGCCTGAGGAACGCACACCGCCTATCATTGGCTTTGTGCGCCCCCTGGCAGTTAGCGCAGCGTCCTGGAGCGTCTCGCGGGAGTGGGCAGTCCCGGGCTGCATGCGACCCTGCGCACCGGACACACTTGGAGCGCCGAAAACAATTGTATGAGGCGTGGCCGAAGCCTTGACAGCGGTGGCACTGCGCCAAGCCGTCGCGGCCCCTCCACGCCTCAACAATTATTCCCGGCATATACAGCAACTCGTTCACCCGATATAGGCTAGCGAGTTGCTCCTGCTCCATGTGGTCCAACTGCACATGGAACGTGCATCCCGGGCGTCCTTTCTTAGGAGGGATGTAAGTGGCGAAGCGTACAGGGAATCCACGCGCCCTGAGCGCCCCGCACACCCTCTCCGGGTTCGTATCCCCCGGGAGTCCTCGTACAGCCACCTTAGTGGGACGGTCCTCCCGTGGGGTATAGCAGAACCAAGAGAGGTCCAGCTCTGTGTCCGACAGGGCGGTCAGGTACGCCTGAACTACCCTGTACTCTTCGGGTGTCTGGGGGAGGAAGCGTATCCCCCTTCCATACGGTCGTGCGCTCGGTGCACGACCCAATCGGGCGTGCAGCACTTCAAAGTGCTGCGGCCAGTTGGGCATGCGCTCCACCACAATGGGGGGGTAGCCCTTTGGCCTGTCGCCGCCTTGAGGCCCTTGGGAGGGCCCACCAACGGCGTGTGAGCTCGGCGCTGATACAGCAGCCGGGGTTGGGGTGGGTGAAGCACTCTGGGGTGCTTGAGTTGACAATGCCGCAGCATATGAGAGTCCCTGCCTCACGTTACCTGGTGAGACCGTAACTCTACCTTCCCTGTCCCTAACTTCGTCTACAGCTATATAATCGTTACTGCGAGCGTCCGGGGAGGGAGGGGTGGGGTGCTGGGCGGGAATGGTACGGGTCGCGGTTGCCTCCGTCCGGCCGGACGGTGACTCGGTCGATGCTAGACCCACATACGACGTCGAGTCGAGGCCGGCCTCGACGGAGGGTGCCCTCGGGGGCTGGGGGGATGGGGAGGGGGATCGCGGGGGTGTCCTATGCCTTACCGGCCTTGGCGACACAGCAGCAACAGTTTCTGCCCCTGGCACCTGCTCCTCCACGCTGTCCTCATATTCTGATGAGGACTCCCCTCTTGCTGGCGGTCTCGCGGCTTCCAGCGTCTGCACCTTCGCGGGTCTCTCGAGTTGCGAGTCGGAGGGTGAGACCCGTCTCGGGATTTTACTCGCCCTCCGAGGTGTTGGTGTGGGTGCAGACGCTTCCTCACTTTGAGGCGGCAGCGAAGTTACCTGTATATCAGCTTCTAAGCCGGGCATGTCCCCGCCTGTCAAGGCTCCTTCCTCCTCGGCGGTCTCTTCCTCTACCGCCGGGTTTAGCTGGGGTGCGGATGGGCCCTCGGAGGTGTGCGGGAACACCTCTCGTGGGACGCCTCTTCGCGTACCCCTCTTTCTGCCCCCGTACACGAACATCGAGTGCAGGGGCTCCTCCGCAGGGGGTGGCAGCACATTCCGGGGCGCGAACAAGTCGCGCACCATCACGCGCCTACCCTCATCCCTGCTAGTACTCGGGTGAGGAGCGCCGGAGGACCGGCGCATCTCTTCCTCCAGCTTCTTTAGTTGTCGCCGCGCGGCCATCCCCCACCGGGTTGATTGCGCTGGTGCAAAGCCCAGCGAGTGGCGCCAGCGACGGACGACGGAACTTGGTGACGCGCGGTCTCTCCGGCACTACACCCTTTCCTCAGGAAAGGGACAAGTGAGCAGAGGCACACGATGGTGCCGTCTCGTTCACTCCCCGAAATGAAGGTTGCGGAGGGTAGATGGTAAAAGTTGGAAAGAGAGGTACACTGGGCGCTCACCTGTCTCGTTCTCGCTGCACGGCGGTTGCTCCGTTGGCCTCCACTCCGTTCCCAGCTAAACTCGACGGGGAGTTCTAGGCTACCATTAAGAACGAAGCTGATGGTCTACAAGACCTACATTCGTTCACGACTTACCTACGCGGCGCCGGCATGGTACGCGTTGGTATCGAGGTCGAACCGCCAGCGTCTCCAGGTGCAGCAGAACCTAGCCTTGCGAGTAATCGTAGGGGCTGGTCGCTACGTCAGGAACGACGTGTTGCGGCGCGACCTCAAGATCGAGACGGTCGAGGAGTTTGTGGTCCGCCTAGCTCGTTCAATGTATGAGCGGGCGGAGGCTGGACCACATATACACCTAAAGGGGTTCGCGCCTCTTCACGATCGACCACCTGGGGGGCGGCCGCTCCCGCGGGAGCTCCCTGGCTTGGCGACCTCCGACCACCAGGAGGACGACCGTCGGCTCGTAAGCGACGCCCAAGTACACCGCACCACCCACTAAACAGTGGGGATGGTAAATATCCTTTACACTTGTATATAAAATTATAATGTTTTTATTAACATTTTAATATTATATATAAATGTTAAAGATCCGGGAGGTATTCGACTTCCTTGAGAATTGCCCGGGTAAAGAGGGTACCCCTCGAGGCCCGAAATTCCCTACCCACCGCCCTTATGTTGACATTGCCTTAGCATATGAGAGACCCGGAGGGTATGACGTCCCACGTAACGTAACTGCGAACATGGCCTCCAGAGAGAAGCACTCCCAAGAAGAAAAGAAGAAAAAGGACTCGGAAGAAGAAAGAAGACTCAAGACACTCAAGACTGAAGATTGAAGACTGGAAACTCTGCAGGACGGAAGGACCTTCTGCAGCAGGAAGAAAGAAGATTCTCCGCGACAGAAGAGCGAAGGATATTAGGGCTAGGCAAGGGGGATTAGGGCTAGGCTTTGGCTGGTCCACTACGGCTTAAACAGATAACGTCATTCTTGTTTCTTTTAAAAACGTCTCCTCCCCCCGCACCTACCCCCCGCACCCTCTACATCAACGCGGCAAGAGAACGACGCAACTCCCCGACGCGAAGTACACACACGAGCGGGCTTCCGGCGCCGGACGAGCGAAAGTCCGTCCGTAACAACATCACGCCCGCCCCCCTCCGTCGCGGTAAGAGCCGTCGGTGAGGACTCGCTTTAGCCGACGGACGCGCCTGCGCACTCACGACAACGCACGTGGGGCGCACGGCACGCACGCCCCGCGACATATGTCTTAAAGCAATAGCCGAATTTTTCTGGTAGCGTATTTGTGATTATATACAGAATTTACACAAAATACTTCATCGTGTTTTTACATAAAGACAAAAATATGTAGTTATTTATATTCATATAGAATTCTTAATGCATGTAAAAAAATGGAAAAGTTACGTTCGTTGGTTTCTAAGATATTCGATTATGAAAAATTCTAAATTACTACTAACTATCTTATTTATTTATGATAGAAGTAGCAAACGAGCATGAAGTGCATCTAAATGGACATCTGTATGCAACTTCATGTAGAACATGGGATTTGTCTGAAGTCAATCATAGATGTTTTGCTACTACTACCTACTACTACTACTACTACTACCGAGGATAAGATGGTCTTCTGATCAATAATTCTGACCGCTCTAGGCTAATTATAAGGACGCGCCCCCACCAGGTGTGTTATAGTCCTTAGAGTATTAACTACAACTTGTCGAGCAAAAAAGAGGTCGCCAAATCTACATCTTCCGGTGTGTTAGTGTTTTGTCTCGGTCTAGTTGAAATATGTAGGATAGATGCAATGATGCTAGATTAATAGTGCACGTGAAAATACGATATCAGCGCGCCCACTCAATCCTCGCGCCTTAGGCTGTAGCCTAATTAGTAGAGATGCCACGAATATTCGGCAACTATTCGGTATTCGGCCGAATAATGCATACTATTCGGCCAAATACCGAATACCAAATCATGGTAAAAAGGACACGTTATATTACCCAAAATAATAATGTTTTATTTCCAAATTGTAACACATTATTAATTAAAATTTATTAGAGGTAAATTGTGATGAATGAATAAAAACTTTTCTGCATTTTTTGGCAATAAACGATTGCGCATTTAATCATAAATCATGTCAGCCTCAGAAAATAATCTCTCACTGTAAGCACTACTTCCAGGAGAAGAAAGATATTTTTTTGCGAATTTTGATAGGTACTGGATACTGTTGCTCGTTTCCTGACCACCACTTGAAAGGATCGGCCTTCCGATCTAGGAGAACTGTTTTCAAATAAAAATCCAACTCGTTTGCCACAGCAATATTCCCTACCTCATTATTAGCATTTCGCATATTATGTGTAGCGACTTCCTCAAAGCAATTCCAGAACGCAACGAGGCAAACGGGTTGCGAGTTGTTTTATTCCAGCTAACGCCCCCCAACAAGTATGTATTTCGTGCCGAATATTCGGCGCTTCGGCCAACAACGTTATTCGGTATTCGGTATTCGGCCAATTCACTATTCGTGGTAACTCTACTAATTAGCCTAAGGGTTATTCCGGCCCTGGTCTTCTCAAACAAAAGGGAGCCGACAACCACATCTTTAAACGAAATGTAAGAACTGCTTCACGTTAGAAATAGGCACGTATGGTGGTGATACATTCTCGGTTCAATCATCTTGTGAATTTAAATATAGAAAGAAACTTTAATTAGGTAACGATGGGTGTTTATTATGTATGTTTGACGACCCACGTGGCGGAGCTGTTACCATACCGGTTTGACGCGCAATGGGTCCCGCGTTCGATTCCCGGCCAGACAGGTATCTGAATGATGAGTTTAGATTCATGTTCTGGGTGTGGGTGTTTGTGTATTAGTCTTGTGTGTGTCCATAGTACCCACGACATAGGAGAAAATTCTACTGTGGGGCTATGAGTGTAGAAAGTGTTTAAAAAAATATACCGCGGTAAGCGTGAGCAACCCTTGGAATTGAGTATATTCAAGTTGTACGTATTTAAGTTGCAATTTAATATGAGTCTTAATAATCCCTTCCTTCAACAGAACCCACAGAAGAAGAAGTAACAACAGAGGAAGTAATCCCAGGATCAACAGCGTACACAATGTACATCCGTATTATTGGTTTAGCCGATAGCTTCAAGCCCCCAGTAGTGGGTCTGGGTGTTTGTATATTCGTCTTGTGTGTGTCCACGGTACCCACACAGGAGAAAATCCTAGTGAGGGGAAAGTGTAGAAAGCGTGTGTTTTTTATGAATGGACAATTTTAGATACGCTTTTAATAGCTTCGGTCGTTTGTCTCCTTCGTGTAACGGTATTTTTGAACGCAATTTTGACCAACATTTAATTTTGGCATATCTATGAAGGACCGATGACAATGCAATAATACGATTTGTTCTTTTTTCACAAAACTGTTTTGTTAAACTATTGTTATTTTATTTTTATAAGGCGATTGTTAAATGATTGGCATGCATTGTTAAAGAGACTTACTAAATGAAAAAAGTGAATTTGCAAAGTAAAATCTGACGGGAAGTTGAATAAAACAATGAATTAAACACGTAATTCAACATAGATAATATATAGGTGAGTACCTACTCACCTATGTAAAGTAGGATTTGTTGGGTATGTAAATTTCTTAATATAAAATTGTGCAAATAATTTGGTACAATATAAAGTTTCAAAAGTTTATTACAATGCAGATATTTTTGTATTAAAACTTAGTCGTTATTTACACACTTGTTTTTGATAGTATTTTTTTTAATATGAGCTGAAGAAAGAAATTAAGACATAATGTTACAAATAAATTTTTGGAAAGAAGTTCCTTATCGCGCGTTGCGAAGGAGGCTAGACGGAAAAAAATCAGACGAAAAGTTGTCACGACACTTTTTGCTATAGTATAGTAAGCCGCGCGGCGTAGCATGTTTCTCTGTCTGTCTCTCTCTCATAGAAAACAAGCCAATTATTTTTGCCTCCTTTTTAACCGACTTCCAAAAAGGAGGAGGTTATCAATTCGTCTGTATTTTTTTTTTTTTTTTTTATATTTGTTACCTCATTTCTCCGGACTGGGTGAACCGATTTAGATGATTTTTTTTTCATTTGAAAGGTAGTGCGTGTCATAGGGTCCCATTTTTTTTTAGTATTTTTTTGACTAGGGCATCCATAAGAAAAACGCATAAGTCTTAAATTTGCATTTTCAATGTACGCGATAAATGTATGAATAACTCAATATCCCGCCAACCGAATTTGATGATTCTTTTTTTATTAGAAAGGATGTACTCCAGGGGTAGTCTGATAAGAGTTTGATAAGGTTCTAATCATAGGATCTTCAACTTTTTGGAGCAAAATAATAAAATTAGTGATAGTCGGCCGAACCTTAGCTGGAGAAGTCCAATTGAGTAAAATATAGAATAAAATTACTATGTAGGTATTTACTATGAAAAATTTGACCTTCAACTCTTCAATCCTGATGATGCAGGGGTACTGCTAGCCTGAACTATAAAAGTTGGTCGTTTGATGTTTGCGAATATATAATGAAATTGTTAAGCAAATTCATGGGACAAAAATTTGACCTTCAACTCCTCAACCCTGATGATGCAGGGGTACTTAAAGCCAAAACCATAGGAATAAGCCATTTGGTGCTTACGTATATGTTATAAGATTACTGAGCAAAAACATAAGATGAAAAATTTGACCTTCAACTCCTCAACCCTGATGATGGAGGGGTACTTCAATCCTAAACCATAGAAGTTGGCAATTTGGTGCTTACGGTTATGTAAAGAAAATACTAAGCAAAAATATAAAATCAAAAATTTGACCTTCAACTCCTCAACCCTGATGATGAAGGGGTACTTCAATCCTAAACCATAGGAGTTGGCAATTTGGTGCTTACGGTTATGTAAAAATAATACTAAGCAGAGGCACAAAATTAAAATTTTGACCTTCAACTCCTCGACCCTGATGATGAAGGGGTACTTCAATTCTAAACCATAGGAGTTGGCAATTTGGTGCTTACGGGTATGTAAAAATAATACCAAACAGAGGCACAAAATTAAAATTTTGACCTTCAACTCCTAAACCCTGATGATGCAGGGTACTGCAAGCCTGAGCCATAGAAGTTAGCCACCTGGTACTAACGTATATGTTATAAGATTACTAAGCAACAATATAAGATGAAAAATTTGACCTTCAACTCCTCAACCCTGATGATGGAGGGGTACTTCCAGAGGGGGCGCCCTGTTTGTATGAATTGTAAAAGTGTTTTATGTTTAATTTTTGTGAATATGTAGATGCACAAAGCAAACTTAGAGGCTTTATTTAAATACAAACATAAAAATATAGTCACTAAAAAGTGTAAAATAAAAACTTTTTAACAAAAAATATCTACCGACTTCCATGTCACAAAAAAGTAAAAAATAATTTAAATATATTTTGGTCTAGAACATACTCAGTACTTAGTACATAGTTCTGAAGTCGGTGCTCATATAGGACGTAGTTACCGTCGTCCAGCGAAATATGTCGAGCACCGACTTCAGGACTATGTACTAAGTACTGAGTATGTTCTAGACCAAAATATATTTAAATTATTTTTTACTTTTTTGTGACATGGAAGTCGGTAGATATTTTTTGTTAAAAAGTTTTTATACTACTGTTAAGAAATTGTAACTATTATTTTCATTTTGTGTAATTAGGTTAAGAATAACGGAGTTATCATGTACATTGTACCAAAAACTTCTAAATAAGATTAAAAAAAAAAACTTGGCACTACATACAGAATATTAAAAACTAAATGCACAATCTGTTATAAGTAAAAAAAAAACGCTTTCTACACTCATAGCCCCACAGTAGGATTTTCTCCTGTGTCATAGGTGCCATGGACACACACAAAGACGAATACACAAACACCCAGACCCAGAACATTAATCTAAACTCATCATTCAGATACCTGTCTGGCCGGGAATCGAACCCGGGACCCACTGCGTGTCAGACCGATACAGTAGCCGCTGCGCCACGCGGGTCGTAAACACTGCATGCAATACATATCAATCAAGTAACTAATGTAATTTTACAGTGATGCGTTCGAGTATACAAAACAACTGAGTTAATAGTAATATTTGTTATACAATCTTAGGCTTGTGGAAAGTTATATATTATCATAAGGATTTGAATACGAAATTGAATATAAGTAAATATTGAATCTATAGAGTAAAGTCGGCGGTGGGTAGATGGGTGACCGCTAGTGGTTTAGCTACACCATTAATTAAAGCGGGTCGCCAAATTTTTGAAATATTTCCTATTAAGTCTTTTCAAAATTATATGTAGAAAAAATGCAAAACATTAAAATTTACTTTTCGTCTACTGAATTCATTAAGTTTTTTATGAGTAGTAGCAAACTGCAAACGAGCTTGCAGTCCACCTGATGGTATGAGGTCACTGCCGAACTGCGACATGTGTAAGCAACTTCATATAGAACATGGGTTCTATATGAAGTTCTATATGAAGGGAGGGCTGCGTTGCTATTCCCGAGGACTAAGATTGCTTATTGAATAAATACACACACTTTTATATTTTGATATATTTATTAAAAAATACAAGAATATTCAAATGTTTAAGGTTAAGAATATAGGATATTGATAATAAGAACAACACTGCTTCATTAATTTCAATTTCGTTAAGTAAATCAACGGTCGACAAACTGCGCCTGAGGCAACGGATCTTTCTAAAATGGTTTCTTGGGTTATATTTTCTTGGCGACGTTTGCTATAGCCTTCAAGTTTAAACGCAGAAACTAATTAAAAAACTTAAAAGCTTCCTACTTAAAATGCTTCAAATGCCGTTCACCATTACTTCATGTACATACTGGAGCTAACTTTCATTACCGTGTAGTAAAAAAACATGATTGTAATAATATTAAATAAAAAGGATATAAATAAGAAAAAAAGACAAACCCGCTGAGTTTCTTGCCGGATCTTCTCAGTTGAGGTCGTATTCCGATCCGGTGGTAGTGTAAGAAAAAAATGTAACTGACAATTTGTAAGTGCCCCGTAGGCCTATACAAAATAAAGACATTTTATTTCAAAAAAAATACGCCGATGACCATAAAAATTGGTATAAAACAAAGCAACAAATAATATGTTGTTTGTCTAAACATAAAAAAAATATTATTAAGTACTTTTTTATCCGACTGAAATAGCAAACGAGCATGCAGTCCACCTGATGGTAAGTGGTCACTGCCTCTCATGGACACCTGGAATCAACTTCATACAGAACATGTGTTCAATCTGAAGTCAATCACAGATTTGTTGCTACTCCCGAGGACTATGATGGTCGCCTCATATAAAAGTGTGCCGGCAACCACACACTTCCATCGAAACGCTATAAATGCTTCACGCTGGAAGTAGGTGTGGCGGTGGTACTTCCCCAGTCGAACTACACTGGTTCTACCGCCTTCAAAAACAAAAAATACAAAATATACATACAAACAATCTGACAATAGGTGGCACCACACGATCCTGAATCAAGCTATCGAAATTTTCCAAAAATCTGATAAACGACAAAGTAAGAACGAAATCCACCGAACTTTATATTTCGAAAAATTCAGATAAATACTTGAAATTACTCGTAATAACGTAGTTTGTCATCTAGCCATTTTAAAAGTGACGATTTCGTGATCGAAAGACTTTCTTATATATTACACTCTTAATTACCCGCTTGTTTTAAGAAACTATCTAAAATGCAAGCATAATTTTGTTACTACTACAGAACGCAAATTTTGCATCAGGTAATTTTTCTTTCCGTGCAATATTATTTTTCTAGTGGTGACGCCTGTTTAACAGTACTTGGGACTCTTTAAAGCTTTCCACCTCGTCTAATCTTCCAAGTCTCCTCATTCATTCAGTCCTCTCCGTTGCCTATCCTTCACTTGGTGTAGATGTTCATTATCTATCTTACCATTTAGCTTGGTGGTGTAACCATGTCATTAGCCAAAGTGTCAGCACTGTATCATTAACCAAAGTGTCAGCACTTCATCATTAGCCAAAGTGTCAGTACTTCTCTATTAGCCAAAGTGGTATGTCTTGTCCATTGGCCAAAGTGTCGCGACTTTTACCAATTTTTACGACCTTTAACCCTTCTGACGAGAGTCTATTGAATCATCTAAATTTCTGGTATTGCCATTTGACTTGGATATAAAAATATGAATTCTGTCACCATTTATCATTGTTAAGCATCTTAGGCTTTGGACGTTTTTGGTGAGAAGGTGCAGATTACTACGCGACCATCACGCTCAAGCAGTATTGCTGAGCCGTCTGCACCTTCGAAGCGAATCGACCTGGCGTCGCCGTCCTGTGTCAACGTAACCTGTAAAACCAAGGTATTTTTAAATTGAAGTGGGAAAGGCTTGTATTGCCAGTAAGTGCTGTTTGCATACATCTGTAATTAACACTGTATGAGATTTGAAATCTACCAGAAGTCACCTACAGATTTCTTGTTATCTGTAATCATGAAATTGAGACACATATAGCAATCAACAAACTAGAAGGAAACAGATCTACACATATATGTGGCCAGTGACCCAAAAAAAATTCTATTGCCTTAAAAGTCCCGTGGAAAAAGTTCAGTGGTAGCCGTAGAATGGAGTTTCCTATATTCTTAGGTTCAGAACTCATACCACAGACACTTAACTGATATTTTTGTGTCTAAGATAAATTAAAGTTTTCTGAAGAAAGTTCCCAGAAGGGTGAAATCTATCATTCTGCACATGGCCAGTCTAGTGGGTCATAGTCTAAACTATAATAGATTTTTGATAATTAGTATAATGAAAATAATGTCGTCTTTTTTCGGACATCGTTTGACGACTTGCCAGACATATAATCTAAATGATGTATCTAGATTTTTGTTCTTAGATTGATTGTATTCGTGTGTCCATTGGATCCACAACTCATAAATATCATAATGTAACGCTATGATTTCAATAAGCTTTAATAAACGTTTTTCTTACCGTATAGCGTGTAGCATTACGCACACATTGGTTTGCACGCGTCACATACGCGGAGGGTGGGTCGGTAGAACGTTTGAGAGTATGGTAGGCGGCTGATGCTTCACTGCCGAATCCGATACGAGCTCCCCGGATCGCCTGTACCAATGCCTCGTCTGACAGACCTGACGTGAGGGCAGCTGGTCCCACCATAGAATGCTTGCGGACTAATGCCACTGTGTCTGTCCATTTCTGATGCATAGCCTTTGGATTCTGAAAGGCAGCATCGCTCGCCATTTTTCCTGAAGCAGATTATAATACTAAAAAAATTTAAGCGAAACGAAAGAAAATTACATAGAAAATTTAATATTCTATGTACTTAATTTTCGTTTCAATTCGCTTATTTAATAAACTTTATATTTAATTAAACCTGAAATACACACACTATAATTAATACGTACTTAAGAACGTTGCCTTGTTAGTGTTGGCAGGTAGTTTTATTTCCCCTTTATTCAGTTTCACTTCCAACATCCTCTTTTCTGTCTCTACGTATATCGTAACGTATTCTCCGTACGATACTATTTCACTTACATTCTTGGGGTTCATATCAGCCACAAATTTCACCAATTCTTTCATGTATGGCATCGCCTTTGCAGTTGTTATAGTGCTTTTGAAGGTAAACAATCTGTCCCTTTCAAAATTTTGTAGTGTAGAACCTAGTATGGCGCGCAACTTTACATTTGCGTTCGTCGTCATCCAGTTGACACTCTCCCTCCTCTGAAATTCTAGACGCAACCTGTACTTGTTAATTAGCTTTAGAGTTTCCGTGGGGATATTAGCACTGGACGTAGACGATGACAATAGTCCAATCAGTCTCAAAATTTCTTTGCAATCTGTAGGGTCTATTTCCTGCAATTTGTATATGCTTATTTGAAGGTTTTGATTTAAGGACACCACGGCACGACCCGTTGGGACAATCTTTGTGATTGGGCATTTGGAGAACATGCCATTTCCTTCAAGCTGTAACAGTACGGGGATAGACGTAGTCCATTGGCGGCTGGTGGCGTCGTCCATACGCACCAGGTGTTCGCCTACGAAGCGCATCATAGGAGCAGACATCCCACTTAGTTGGTTCAACTGCAGCGGTGGCGCACGTCCCAGTATCAAGCTACCTTCCTGTATGGAGACGTTCGTTCCAGTCGGCATGTTCATTCTAGTGTATTTTGCCCAAAAATTTAACACCTGCTCGGTAGCTTCACGCGGAGTCAGATTATAATGCACAGCAACTTTATTTAGCCCTGATATTAAATTCATATCATTATTCACTTTTTGGCGGAAGCTCTCCATCAATTCTATTTGTTCCGGTCTAAGATTTGTAATCACATCAAAGTAGTGTCTCCGCACGTCCTGTGGTAGCTTGCTGAGAAATTCAAACGAATATGCTTGACCTCCGGATAGTACCAGATTGCCTGTATCGTCAAATTGAACGTGTCCGTTTAGGTTGGCATCGATTATTATTTGCGAAAATTGGACCGGTGAGATGTTTTCTGTTGAAGCTCTATGGAATTCTCTTATGAGTTGAGCATCATTATTAAATTGTTGGCGAATATTTGATAAGTTTGCCGCATCGTCTGTGTTAAGTTCCTTGGTTATAACCGTAAAAACTTGTTCGTGAGCGTTTCTAATTAGAGTTCCAGCAGTTTTATATGTAAAAACACCCTTAGTCCAGAAAGCTATCGCTGCTGCGTGCATAAGGAGATCCATTGACGATAATTCATCGTAATGCGAAATCAAAAATATACTAGTGTCGAGAATTGCAATGCCACTTACAACAATAGTCGTTCCATTCATGACATTGACTAATAGGCGGAACGATGTTGATATGTCACGTCCACGTATCGCCAAAGATGTCAATCGCATAGAGGCTCCCATGGCACCAAAACTGACTATGTTTGCAGCAATGCCCAGCCATAGCATACGATTTTCTGTGTTCGTGAAAGGGTTAATAGTTTCACCGTGCGTCGCCTTGTCTATTAATTGGTACCCAGTTCTACCCGTTCCATAAATTGCGGTAGCTACTCCAGTCGCCATTAGAGGAGCCGCAAGTCCACCAGTAATAAACATCAACCCTACGCTTGAAGTGAACCCAGCGAAAGCAGCAGCCATATCAACATTCTTAACAACTTGGGTACTAGTTCTCGCACTAGGCGTATCGTTGACTAACACGCGCGAATACTTATATCCAGGCCGTAACATCAATTTTAAGTCATACGGGTAGGCCATTTTGCATGGTGGCAATTTGTTGTTAGAACACCAGTCTGAAACTGAATCGTAGGATCTACCAATGTTGTCGACATAATATATTTTGGAACTTTTATGACGTTGCACTCTAAATAAAGGCAATTCATATAGTTTCCCGTTCCAATATAATTCAATGGGTAGAACTGTAATAAAATTTTTGTTATCTCCATTACAACAACTTCTGATTTGTTCAGCTATTACGTCGATGGCCTTTCTCGCGTCGCCTGTAAAGTATACGAGTTCACCTTTAAAAGCTTTTTCCATTTCACTTTTCGTCCATTCTTCTGGGTTCCTTACAGGCAAGCCCATCGCTACACCTATGGTGTTCAGTAAATTAGTTCCTCCGAGAAGTTGTGGCTCATCACCTTTCAAGTCGCCTCCTCTATTAAGGTATCGATCCACATTATCGATAGCCTTAGCCACCCATTTCGATTCTTCAACCTCCATGTTCGTAACTTGAGATACCTTAAGAACGATTCAACACCACCACCAGTGCGATTTAGGGGTGTCGTTATGTATATCTCCGGGAAAAAAGTCGGGTCGGTGGCTCTCGCCCCAAACTTTAAGATGATCGTCGAATTCTTCCAACTCGCCAAATTTCCTCAAATCGTTTATCACGTTATCAAATGGTGTACTAATGCCCGTGAATCCCTTTAGTAGGAATTCAATGCCGGATCGCACGCGGCACACGTCGACGGCAGGAGTGGTGCCCTCTAAGTCAATTCGGAGCCCAGGGTAAATGGTAATGAAGCTCTCAAGCCAACCTTTGTTCTTGGTTATACGGAATACAATATTGCGGACCTCGCTCTGATCTTTAATAGCTGAAAAACTCCATTTGATACTTGTTCCAAGATGGTAGAATTCTTCAAACAATTTCTCTCCCACGTTAAACCACTCAGGTATAAGATTTCCTTCTATTGTTTTTGGCTTGCTTTCGAATTCAGTTAAATAGCTGTCAATTTTTTGCAAGTGACTTTTTGATATATCAGATCCCATTACCTGAGGAATAAAATACATGTATTAAATATAAATTAATTCTGCTTGACAACTGAAGTAAAAAAAATCTTGGCTTTAAATGTTCAATCATTGAGGACTAGCCATTACATCTGTGGCTAAATAAATTAAGACACAAAGAAGCTCTGTCTGAAGCAAAACATTAAAAAAATATTGATGAAAATTTTTATGAGGTAGTACCACTTGATCGCACTACACTGGCTCTACCACCTGGCAAAGAAAAGTGATGGGCGTTAATATAATAATGTAAATTATCTTTTATATATACGACTTAAGCCCATCTGGACCTATGGCAACCAATTATGAGGGACAGCTTTTCACTCTAATATTGAAATCGTGCAGATTCCAGAAAATGCTAAGAATGGTAACCAACGTGTCATCGTCACAAATTAACAGTTACATCACGACCAGCAAGTTAACACAGTCTGACCAGAAATAGTAAACATACTAAAACCTACTAGGAGAGAATGACCAAACCCCTGGCAACTCGTTGGCTGAAATGCAGAATGCTTAATCCCGAATAAAGCCTTATGCAGGACTTACCCCTGCTCTCGGGTTAGTAATATAGTTAGTAATTCGTCTTTTCTGTGAGAAACTGTAGCATGACTGACTAAAATGACTTTTTGGCCTTTATCTATACTAATATATAAAGCTGAAGATTTTGTTTGTTTGTTTGTTTGAACGCGCTAATCTCAGGAACTACTGTTTCGAATTTAAAAATTCTTTTTGTATTGAATAGATCATTTATCAAGGAAGGCTTTAGGCTATATAACATCACGCTGCAACTATTAGGAGAGAAGAAATAATGGAAAATGTGAAAAAAACGGGGAAAATTATTCATTCTTGAGGGCTTCCGTTGCGTGCGCTGCGAAAACGGTACAAGATACCAAATATATATATATATGAAAGAATTATTTCTCTTGGAATGATCTAAAAAAATGTCCGCGACAGTATGTGTCTATCTTTTAAGATTAACTCACTAGAACCGTTTTCATGGTAATCAAATTCGGTCGAAATTAGTTAAGAGTTGTATCAATGTAATAATATTAATCTTTGTCCAAATAAATGTGTTGTTGATTAAGAGTATTTAATTGTGAATAAAATTGTCTTTGACATCACTTAATTTCAATGAACATCTTAGAAGATATGACAATTTTAAAATAACACCGATATAAAATTCAGCCGCGCCGCATGATGTGCAAAACATGACGCTGCAAGGAGGAGGGGCGTTGCTTGCGAGGGACGCGGAGAGAGGGGTGAAAATAAAACTAAAAATATAATTGACGCAGAAGTACTCTAAAATAATTATGTTCTTTTCAAAACTAAATTGTCTAAAATAATAATAGAAATTGAAAGGGACAAAGTCATGGGCAACAGCTATAATTTATAAAGCTGAGGAGGTTGTTTGCAAAAATAAATTATGCCCAAAATAACTATTCCACGCGGACGAAGTCGCGGGCACAGCTAGTCTTACATACAATTACTATCATCACTAACATACTGATCACTAATACTCTATGTATTAGAATACTAATACTATAATGAATTATTGAATAAAAAACGTGTAATACTGAATAAATAAATAAATAAAAATAAAAAGTTATTCAGGAGGAAAAGACATATTTTATTCACACCCATCCTTTATCAACATCTATTTATAACAATGGCCGATAAGGATAAATTTATCCAAACACTTGTAAGGATGATTGTAATGATGATATTTATCAACTGGATAATTGATAAAGTGAAATAATACTAATAATACTAATAATAGCCAAGGTATATATGTAGCCAAGGTATATATGTCGCAGACAAGAAGCCTAATCATTTAAGGAACAGTCCCATATCTTAATCCAGGTGACTTAAATCAAGATATGGCACTAGCTTATGCTTAGAAGCTATTTTTTTAAATAAAAATAAGTTCTATAGATTTAAACACTTCTGCCTAGTTACGCGTAGAAATAAAACATACGACGATTTATGAATACTAGTGCCCCGTGGATCGGTCCATCGGTCGAAATTCAACCGTAAATTAAATTAAAAAACTAAACTTCATATTGTCCAAAGTAGTATGAATATTTCTCAAATTCAAATAAAATGTAATAATTTTCAAGTAATTTTGAATGCACCCGTTAAATAATAAAAATAGGTTTATTATGCTAAACCGCATTTAAAATGACAGGGTATTATGACAAAGACACTGACATTTCTTACGTTATTTGTTTTCATAGTAAGACCACAGTACTAGTATCTACAGTATTCTAACTTCTTACAAACGCACGAAACGCAAGTTGTACCTACGCGCCACGATTTCGGTATGCACTCGGTACCCAACAGCTAGCGAATGTGCCGTAGTGGCGAGCGGGTGATGTGACGTTTTTTAAGCAGTGGATCTTTTTATTTAAATAATAATGTAGCGAAGAGCATTTATAAACTATATTAGGCTGCTTTTGATTGCATTAATTGTGCATAAACACGTCCAGTGTTAGTAATTTTTATTTTGGTTGGTAAAATATTATTCAGTGTGAAATTTATAACTATTATTTGTGTACGATTTATTATTAAGTCTCTTAAATATTAAAAGAACGCGTTGTTTTTTACCTTAATCTACTGAATAAAATACATAATAAGTAAGAAAGAAAGTCAAGTATACAGGTGTATTAAAATACTTTAGGCGGGTAGCCCTAACGCGAACTGTCGTCCAGCGCGTCTGTAGTATAAAATTCAAGGACACGGCAGAGTTAGACTACTGTATGACATTAATACTGTGGTAAGACATTGAATGTTCTATTTCGTTTATTATTTATGCGTTTGTGCAAATGGACGGCAGTGTGTGTAATGTGTTTAGTTGATTTTATGTATGTTATATGCATTATTTGAAAAAAAATATTAACATTCTGCACTCCTTCTCTACGTCCACTATAATCGTGCAAAGTTTCATACTAATCCGTCCTCGGTATATAACTTATAAATGCTTCACAAGTTTTTGCTTCACGTATTAATATATAGATAATATTTAAGATATTTTATCCTTAGACTACTTTAGCAGTAAAGTAGGCACCGACAACTAGGCACAATCTTTCCATGTCCTTTCTGCGATATCCAATCAGTGCAGTGGTTGCGTGTGAGTGTAGTTCGACTGGGGAGGTACCACCGCCACATTAATTTCTAGCGTGAAGCATTTCTTGCGTTTCAATGGAAGGGTGTGATTGCCGGCATACTATTTATATGATGCGACCATCATAGTCCTTGGGAGTAGCAACACATCTGTGATTGACTTCAGATAAAACGTATGTTCTATGTGAAGTTGCTTACAGATGTCCATGGGCGGCAGTGACCACTTACCATCAGGTGGACTGTTGCTCGTTTGCTACTTCATTATTATAAAAAGAAATACACCACAAACGCCTTTATAACATTAATAAGATGAAAATATAATTTCTGCGACTGTGTGTAAGCTATTGGGCAGGATAGTAAATATATGTTTTATCACTCTTATCAAGTTGTCTCATTGAATAATCATTACACGCTTTATAAACGTGAGCGTAAGAAAGTGCTCTACACTCGATATGTTTTGCTAATCGATAATTTCGCTACATAAAATAGTTCTTATACTAAATATCTAAAATGTTGTGTAAATGAAATTTTTATTGACGTTTTTTTTATGAATTTAAATTGGGGCCATTTAAAATTATTGATAAGATTTCCAATACAATTTATAAGGTAGACACTGGACATAAAAAAAACAGAATCAAATCTTTACCATATTACAAAACTTACACCCGTCCCAGTTTTAGAGGACTGTGCAATAGATGGAGAATAAATATTGAAGAAAATAAATAATAGTTAAAAAAAACTAAAAAACACGCTTTTTATATAAAACCCAACTAAAAAATAGAAAATAAATTTAAATGAATTTAAATTAAGAAAATAGTGTTAAAAATTTCAATGAATATAAATTAATAATAGTGTGAATTTGAGGCGACCATCCTAGTCCACGGGAGTAACAACGCTTCTGTGATTGACTTCAGATAGTACCTATGTTCTATATGAAGTTGCTTAAAGAAAGAAAAAGAAAAAACCTGTTATCGCTCAGAAACATAGTAGAAAACGATAAGAAACAAGAAAAAAATAACGATAAGAGAAAGGCCAAGACGAGAATAGCCAATTGTCAATCCGAAAAATATGTAGGTATATATATCCCGGAAAGGACGGCGGTATGTGTGGTCGCATACCATCGTAAAGACTAGCTAGACGGAGCGGTGGGCCCAGCCGCCCATCTGGGAGGAGCCCGATGGGGCAACGCGCTCGGAGGATTCCGGTTGAAGTCGTTTCGAGATCCCGGAGTCCTCTTTTTTAGCGCCGAGGACGGCCACCGGGGTTTTAGTGCGGTAAAAATCCCACTGCGTCGGGTACCTTAATTTAATAATCTAAATTGAGACTTGAAATAAGGGCTTTAATTTTCACAGAGAAACGCAATTAAGTCTTTGTTTTAACCTAGACCTAAATACTTTATTATAAAACAACATTTTCCGCAAATATTTCAAGAAAGACATGGAAAAATTACGTTTTGATTTTGCTGTAAAGGCATCAGCAGATGGAAAATCAAACATCGTATGCATAACTTCAATAGCAATACCTAATGGACAAGTTTTTGGAATACCAGAAGAATACCAACCAATCTGCAAATCTACATCAAACAATCACAACAACTCCAAATTTTAACAAGGTAAATATATTATATATATAAAAATATTCAGTAAAAAAATGTACCTTATCGGTAAATATATGTTTTTCAAAAATAACTCAGTTTTTACTGACCGCGTCCCCGAGTCCGCCCGAGATCCAGAGTATACTGCGCTGTTGCGTATGCGCTGGCTTTTAGATTACGATTATTATTTTAGATACATTACAGGGATGTTATGGAGCTCCGTAACGGTCACCGAAACTATCGGATATCGAAAAAACATGTCCGTATCCGTAACCGAAACCATTATAAAATTTTCGGATAATTTTGGATGCAAGGTTAACTTTAATGACGTCTGTTTTTAACCGACTTTAAAAAAGGAGGAGGTTTCTCAATTCGACCGTATATATATTTTATGTTTGTTCGCGGATAACTTCTTCCTTTATGAACTGATTTTGAATATTCTTTTTTTGCTGGAAAGGAGACATTCCAGGAAAGGTACCATGATAAGGAAACCAGGATCTGATGATGTCATTCTAGAGAAATCCAGGGGAACGTTCAAAAATCGTAGGGGTGACTAGTGCGTTTGTTAATTACTTATTTTAGACTTTTTAGTGACATGGAAGTCGGTAGATATTTTTTGTTAAAAAGTTTTTGTTAGTATTTAACATCGAATGTTGATAAGGGAGCTTTAATTATATGATAATATGTATTGTAATGTCTGCACCTGGCAACATACAACACCAGGACACTGAGGACCGACGAGAAGATACAGGAGCTGGAAGAAGAAATAGACAAGTTAAACTGGAGTGTTTTGGGATTGTCTGAAGTCCGAAGACAGGGGGAGGACACGATAATCCTCAAATCTGGAAACTTGCTCTATCACCGGGAGGGCGATCACCTGTCCCAGGGTGGTGTCGGGTTCCTCGTCCACAAATCCCTCGTGAACAACGTTGTAACAGTCGAAAGTGTGTCGTCAAGGGTAGCGTACCTTATACTCAGAATATCTAAACGGTATTCGCTGAAGGTCATACAGGTATATGCGCCGACTTCGACACACCCAGACGATGAGGTTGAGGTTATGTATGAGGACATAAGTAGAGCCATACATACCTCAAAAACCCATTTTACCGTTGTCATGGGGGATTTTAATGCAAGACTAGGCGTGCGAAATGGTGAAGAACGGAGGGTGGGGCCCTTTGGAATTGGACAACGGAACCACCGAGGTCACTTGCTTGCCAACTTCTTGGAGAGGGAAGACTTCTTTATGATGAACTCTTTCTTCAAGAAGAAGGCACAGCGAAAGTGGACTTGGATAAGTCCTGATGGTTCCACTAAGAACGAGATAGACTTCATTTTGGCAGACAAACGGCACATATTTAATGATGTCTCTGTGATCAACAGGGTGAAAACCGGAAGTGATCACCGGATGGTAAGAGGCACATTAAATATCAATGTAAAGCTGGAACGGTCACGCCTGATGAAGTCTACGCTCCGACCAACACCCGTCCAAATCCAGGGCTCCGAAGAGTTCCAGCTACAGCTCCGAAACCGTTTCGCGTGTCTCGATTCTTGCGTTTCTGTGGACGAAATTAACACCAAGGTAGTAACAACTGTCCACGACGTGGGGTCTAAGTATTTTAAGACCCACTCCAGTGGTGGCTCTCAGGTTCTCTCAGAGCATACTCTCGGTCTTATGAGGGAGAGGCGAGAACTATGTGTGCAGTCTCCAACCTCAATGTCGAGATACAGACTGCTCAATAAACAGATCTCTCAGAGTAGGCGACGCGATTGGCGTGCTCACAACACCCGACGCGTAAAAGACGCTATTGAGCGAAACCGGGGCTCAAGAGTGTTCGCCAGGGATCTGTGCATTGGGCAGAGCCTGCTGACGAGGTTGAAGACCGAATCGGGCACCGTAGTTTCGTCTCAGCCCGATGTTCTGAGAGAAATTGAGAAATACTACGGACAGTTGTATGCTTCCGCACGAGCTCCCGCCCGTAACAAGGCGGACGACAAACGTGCCAAACTGACCCGACACTATACTGAGGACCTCCCGGACGTCAGCCTGTACGAGATTAGAGAGGCTCTCAAACAGCTGAAAAACCACAAGGCACCGGGGGATGACGGAATCACAACAGAGCTGCTAAAAGCTGGCGGTAAACCCGTACTAGTGGCGCTCCAAAAGTTGTTCGATTCCGTCATTACTAGCGGGACAACCCCGGAAGCGTGGAGCAGAAGCGTAGTGGTGCTGTTCTTCAAAAAGGGCGATAAAACCCTCCTGAAGAACTACAGGCCCATTGCGCTTCTGAGCCACGTGTATAAGTTGTTTTCGAGAGTCCTCACTAACCGTATTGCACGCAGGCTTGACGACTTCCAGCCTCCCGAACAAGCCGGATTCCGAAAAGGCTACAGCACCATGGACCACATACACACGCTTCGGCAGATTATACAGAAGACCGAGGAGTATAATCTGCCGTTATGTGTTGCTTATGTGGACTATGAGAAAGCCTTCGATTCTATCGAGCACTGGGCGGTGCTGGAGTCCCTTCAGCGATGCCAGATCGACTATAGGTACATCGAGGTGTTGAAGTGTGTATACACAGCCGCCACCATGTCAGTCCGAGTACATGACCAAAGCACGAACCCCATCCAATTGCAGCGGGGAGTCAGGCAAGGCGATGTCATATCGCCGAAACTGTTCACCGCTGCGTTGGAAGATGTGTTCAAGCTGATGGAGTGGAAAGGTCTTGGCATCAACATCAATGGCGAACACGTCACACACCTTCGATTTGCCGACGATATAGTCATCTTGGCAGGTTCGCTGACGGACCTCAGCACAATGCTAGGCGACCTCAACAGTGCCTCACAACGGGTGGGTCTTAAGATGAACATGGACAAGACGAAAATCATGTCTAATGTCCATGTCACACCCGTACCGGTAGTTGTTGACGGCACTCCTCTCGAAGTTGTCGACGAGTACATTTACCTGGGACAAACGATCCGGATGGGTAAGTCCAACTTTGAGAGGGAGGTCACTCGAAGAATCCAACTCGGCTGGGCTGCGTTCGGGAAATTTCGTAGTATCTTTTCGTCCACAATTCCTCAGTGCCTGAAGTCGAAATTGTTCGAGCAATGTGTGTTGCCAGTGATGACCTATGGCGCCGAAACGTGGTCCTTCACTAAAGGCCTCATTCGAAGGCTCAGAGTCGCTCAGCGTGCTATGGAGAGGGCTATGCTCGGAATTTCGCTACGAGACATGATTCGTAACGATGAAATCCGTAGACGAACGAAGGTTACCGACATAGCTCTCAAAATCAGCAAGCTGAAGTGGCAGTGGGCCGGCCATATCGCTCGAAGGACGGATAACCGATGGGGACGAAAGGTCCTCGAGTGGCGACCACGTTTAGGCAAAAGGAGTACAGGTCGCCCCCCTACCAGGTGGACCGATGACCTGAAGAAGACAGCGGGAAACCGTTGGATTCAGAGGGCACAGGACCGGTTGGAGTGGCGCCATTTAGGGGAGGCCTATGTCCAGCAGTGGACATCAAAGGGCTGATGGATGGATGGATGGATGTATTGTAATAGGGAAAGGTAACAAAGAAATAACACAAAATGATACCCTATTTGTATTTTACTTTAAAATTAGTCTATTAACCGTAACCAAAATTAGCCAAAAATTACGAATAAACCAATATTAATATCCGTAACCGTATACGAAATTAGTATAACATTATTCCTATAACCGTATCAAAAGTAATATTAAAGAGAAGACTTTAAAAAATATATATGTAGGGGCAGCCATTCGAGCTAGCACACCTCTTGGGCCGGGCTGAAAATCAGTGTCGTGCTTTCGCGACTTCCGCTGAGTTCCAGTACCATTTGAGATCTTGGCCTAGTTTTAAAGTAGTATTTATGTTATCACTTTTTTTTATAATACCTACGCTGTTTAGTTTATGTTGTTTATTTGCTGTAGACCTTGGTTTCGTTAATAAAAGTTATTATTATTGTTTATTTTTTAGGTATTACCTTTCTCCCAAATATTTTGGGGTAATTTCAGATGCCGCGGGTTTTAGGCCAAACGACAACTGGAGGTTTTATGCTTAATTAATAAAGAAGATGTATGTGAAGCTAGAATTTACTCATCTAGAGATAAAAACTTTCTTACTATCCTGCAAGTGTTAATTATAGCAGCTTTTTGAAGGAGAATGTATGTGTATGAATGTATACCTAGAGCATTTAGACTATTCTGGAGTGTTCGTGGTATGACTCCGGTTGTGGATACTATTATGGGCACAGTTTTGACAGACTTAACTTTCCATTGAGCTTTTAGCTCTATTGTATGATCTGTGTACTTGGTAATTTTATCTGTGTATGTACTAGTTAGATTGTGTGTGTTTGGTACTGCTACGTCAATGAGGTAAACTATTTTATTAATCTTGTCATGAAATGTAATGTCTGGACGATTATGGTGAATTGTTTTGTCTGTTAGGATGGTTCGATCCCAGTAAAGTTTAAAGCTATCTGATTCTATCACTACTTGAGGAATGTATTTGTAATAAGCTGTTTTTTCTGTAATGAGTTTGTATTTAAGGGCTAAGTACTGGTGGATGATTGCAGCAACTTGATCATGCCTGTGTTTGTAATCTGTTTGTGAAATAGCTCTACATGCACCTGTGATGTGTTGAATAGTCTCGGATGCGCCATTACAATGTCGGCATTGGTCTGATATTAAGGTGTTATCGCGTATTATGAATTTTTTGTAATTGCGAGTTTCAATTACTTGGTCTTGAATGGCTATCATGAAACCCTCTGTTTCGGGGAATAGTTCACCCCTTTTCAACCATGTATTGGATGCTTGTTTATTAACGTGCGGGTTAATTAAGTCACGTCGATGTCGACCATGGAGAGATTTCTGGAGCCATTCATTGAGTTTTTGTTGTGGTTCTGAGATAGACTGATTTTTTTGAGTACTGTTGTCATAAAGATTGAGGGGTGTGTGCTTTATGTCTGCTTCAGTAACTGCTTTATGTAAAGGCGATTCTCTTGCTCGTGTATGGAAAAATGCTCTTAATGTTGTTATTTGTTTATTGTGAAGGTTTTGTAAATCTATTAAACCTCTTCCTCCTTCTAGCTTAGGTAACGTTAATCTTTGTATGCATGATCGTGGGTCATGTTTCCTATATTTAGTCATACTGGTATTTATAGTACGTTGGAGTTTCTTTAGATCTGTCTGTGACCACCTAATTATACCAAACGAATAAGTTAGAAGAGGAATTGCATATGTATTAATTGCTTTGGACGTATTTTTTGAATTCAGGGCCGTATTTAATATCTTGTAAAGTCTTTCTTTAAATTTATTGGTAAGTACCTTTTTTATTTCTTTATGATGGATTTGTCTGCTTTGTTGATAGCCTAAGTATTTGTATCCTGTGTCCCTATCCACAGGTTCTATCACTTCTCCCATAATTGTCTTATAACTATTGCATTCTAAACGTCCTCTGTGAACGGATTGCATCCGGCATTTATCTATTCCAAAGTCCATCTGTATGTCTGATGAGAATGCTTGTGTGATGCCTGCTAATGTGTTAATTTCTTTAAGATTGCTCCCGTATAATTTAATGTCATCCATAAACAATAAATGAGACAAAGTGTATGATGTTTTATTGTGTCTGATTTTGTATCCTACGTTACAGGTGTTGAGTACAGTCGAAAGTGGGTTCAAGGCCAAACAAAACCAAAGTGGACTTAAGGAATCTCCTTGAAAAATGCCTCTACGTATATTTATTTCCGACGTTTCTGCCTGATTCATTTTTAGAACTGTTCTCCAATTATTCATTGTGTACTCAAGGAATTGTATAAGTGATGGATGTATTTTGTAATGTTTTAATATGTATGTGAGCCAAGAGTGTGGTATTGAATCATAGGCCTTTTGTAATCTATGTACATCGTATATATGTTTCTCTTTCTCGTAAACGCTTGTTTCGCAGCTACAGCATCAATTGTCAGCTGTTCCTTACACCCTTGACTCCTCCTACGAGAGCCTTTCTGTTGTTCAGCCAGTATATTATTTATTTCTATATGCTTGTGAATCAATTCAGTAATACATGCGGTAATGATTTTGTAAAAATTTTGAAGGCAGGTTATTGGCCTGTACTTGGCTGGGTTTTTGGTATCATCTTTGTCCTTTGGAATCATGTACGTCACTCCTTTGGTAATATAAGTTGGTAGAGTATCTGGGTATCTAATGAAGTTGTTAATATGTGTAAGTAAATGTGGATGTAAATAAGTAAATTTTTTGAACCAAAAATTATGTTATTATTATCTGTATCAAGATCCGAAATTTAATACACATAACATCCCTGCTTCACTACATGTAAGTCGATAAGCGTGTATTTATCGTTATCAATTTTTAGATTGCGAAATCGATACATTTTAATAATCTGTAATTATTATGTAAGGGGCAATACTTACACGTGTTTCAATTTCTCTAATGCGGATATTTCGGGCAGTTGTAGATTAAAGTTGACAAGTACTACTGGTATAGATTAATTTTCTAATTAAACATTAGTTGTAGCTTGTGTAATCTAGCACTAGGAGTAGATTGTACTTGACGAGCATTAGTGATTAGACCAGTGATTCCCAAAGTGGTCTATATCGACCCCTAGGGGTCTATGACAACCTGCAAGGGGTCTACGTACGCGAAAAAAAATTTAGGGGTCCATGAAATGAAAATGGGGGTCCACGATAGTGGACCTCAACACATACACGGATGGTACCAAATGTTGATAATTTATTATTAAAGCACCAAGTTCATCCTTCTCACTAAAAATATTGACTTATTGCTTATGTTATTTTATTTATAGTTTATTTTATGTTTATTTAATGTTATGTATATTTTACATAGCAGATACAAAATTTTATTTTGACTAGTTTTAATTTAAATTCAATTAATAAATGTATAAATTAACATGTGTTTTACTTTAAGTTTTTAACACTAAACTTCTACAGTTAGAAAGTTACAGGAAATCAATATCAGGTATCAATAGGGTCTACCCTACACGGAAAAAAATGGCAAGGGGTCTACGCCACAAAAAAGTTTGAGGAACTCTGGATTAGACTATAGATTAAAAGAAAAGTATAGTGAGTTTTTTTGGTTCCATACTTTCATTAAAATCTGTATCAATCTGTAATGTTTTCACTGGTAAAAAAATACTATGATACCAAAAATAATATTAAATAAAATGAAAATACACATGTTTCAAAAAACGCTTAAACTAGTAAAAACGTAAATCTGCGTACAGTCCTTAATAATATGCAGACCCATGGAATATTTCCATAATTATGTAATTAAGTGTCGAAGTGTAGCGTGTCTTGTCAAACAGGCCTATTATTTAGTAAAATGTAACACAATATACTGAAGCTAGCCTTGAGTGACATTTAAAAATCATGAAGGTTAAAAAAATATTAAATATTAGGTATTCCGTGAGCACAACAATTAGGCGTATGAAACAAAAGCGGTTCTGTACCCCGCACCTCGCTTCTGTCCCCGCGCGTTCCCTAGTGACGCTCAGTCGTGTATCGTCTGTGTTTACGTTAGCCAGCAAGTGTTTAAGTTGCACTTTGATATTATATGATGTTAGTTAAATAAGTGATATTATTAAATCATTTGATCATTCGTCATATGAGGTTTCATAATTTGTTTAAGGCGTACTCTCAGACTTTAAACGTGTAGCCTATGGGCCAGGTGTACTAGCAGTTCGCTCAGTGCTCTACAATATAATAATGGGTTCCGGATGCTTCTGTAGCGCATCAGTATATTCCTGCGTATATGCGTATATTCTGCGAATATATTAAAAACATGAAATGGTTAATAATGGTATACTTACATACTCTTGGTAATTGGTAATAGAATATATTTTGTATCGTGGTGGGAAATCCCTAGTTCTAATGTCGTTTCAACTGTCTTGCGCCTAATTGTATTGGTCGAGTAGTATCATTCTAAGAGTAGTATATCTATCAAACTTGAGTTCCGTTGAGCTGCCACATCTTTCCAGTTGAAGTCGTGTTTCGATGCGGTGGTGCTCCGGTATTCCTATTAGTTCAGACATTATAATTTCACTTCGGATTTTCGAATTTTGAGGATTTTGGGATGTAAAAATACAATGATTTCAATTTTAATTATCACTACAAGTATATGTACATTATATACAAAATAAATTATTTAAAATAAAAAAAAACATATTTCTTTAAATCTAAAAAAATAATACAAATTATAAATAAAACAAAGAGTCCATACCGCTGCCTTTTGGGAGAGTCCCAAGAATGCTTGCGGCATTTCCGCGTTGTATGGCCAAACTGATACGTTGGCCAAAATACGCACCAGCCCTTGGGTCTCCTGAAACGTCAACCAGGCGCGAAGACAGTTCTTTGAAAAATCGTCGCGCTTCTGGCCCCCAAGGACCCAGTGTCTCAACCGCAAACGGCACAAATATGTAACCCTCCCCAAGAGCTGCATATTTGCGCCGCTTAGAAGATTCAGCCGTTTCTGCCGCACCACCTGCGCGCATCGAGGTCAAAGATATATGCGATGGAGCCAGTGTATCAACACAAGTTGCATCCCATATAAGTGACCTCCCCTGTTTCCAAGGAACGAGACTCATACCGTCAGGCCTCTTGCCATCGTCACGTGCTATACCATTCGGCTCAAGGACAGCCGGCACGTTGACGGTAACAAGGGCCCTTCGGATGATGTCGTTGATGCACGCGTGACGCGACAAACGACCTGCACTCCGGCGGCAAGACAATCCATGATGGCCAAACTGGGTGACGTTTTCTCCACAAAGACAGCGGTGTGGCTCATTTGTTTTCACACCTAATCGCAGGCAAACACAAACAGAAAAACTTATATCATCTAAAAAAGTAGCTAAATTATAAGATGGCAAAGCTTGCAGCCAAAAACCTGATTCCTTTTCAGAGACTGCTAATAGACGAGCCCGATCGTTAAGATCTTGTGTATTACTAAAAAGTTTATTAAAAGATAATTTACAAATCGGCTCGTCCCACAATCTCTGAACAATTTTGAATTCAGGATAATTTTGCCCTGGGCAGGCCAAGTTCCAAGTAGATTTGGCATCATTCATATAGGCTACCTCATAATTTATAAGAGACTTATGCAGAATCTTATTAATCAGATTTTGGGTGCTATATGAAGAAGCCAAAAAAGCTGGTAAAGCTACACTTGAAATTTTGCGAATTCCCAGACCTCCAAACCTTATAGGAAGAGAAGCCTGAGACCATGAATTTTCTGAAAGATGGCAATTTAAAACTCGGTCTAGTGTACTTTTAATGATAGAATCAACGGTATATAAAATATTTGTAGATTTAAAAATGGGACTACACCTACATACATATGTAAATTTTGGAACGAAAACGCAATTTCGGATAATAAACAAGGCCATATGTGATTTAATTTCAAAAAGTCTGTGAGAAATATCGTTGAACTTCTGAATATATTTATCAATGAGAGGTGTCACGGACTCAAGAAATATTGGAGCACCAAGAAGATGAAGTGAATTTTTAGTTAAAGTTTTGATTCCGGGTGCTATTTCACTAAATTTTTTAATAATGGTAGAATTTTCCAAGGTGTTCAAATTTTCATTAATAAAAATTTCACATTTTGAAAAATTAATATTAAGGCCAATTGCTAAAAAATCTTGAATGATATCTTTTAAATCTGAAAAAACTGTATTCACTTCACCCCCTAAGGTGCCGTCATCTAGATACCAAACATTTAATTTTGAATTTAGACGAGATATTATGGGATGAATGGCTAGACTAAAAATGGCCGGCCCAAGTGGATCACCTTGCTGGCAACCAACAGAAGAGAGAATTTCATTGGTTTTATACATTAATTTAGATGGGGAACTATAACATTGCCAAAGATAATTAAAAATTGAGGGAGTATTCGTTTTGATTGCTTGTAGCAAGGCGCCCCTATCAATCGAATTAAAAGCATTTTTTAAATCTAACTTTAACAACACTTCACCTCCGTTATTTAAAAGAAATGTACGAGTTGCGTGCACTGCTGCCTCACAACCTGCCTTGCTTCCAAAGCCTAGTTGCACAGGAGAACACTTAGATGAAACTATAGAAGTAATGTGTTTACAACAGACTTTGGAAGCAAGTCGACGGAATGTGCTACCCACGGCAATTGGACGGATGCCTCCATCCTTTTTATTTAGTGCACATAAATTCGCACCATACAAAATACTTGTAATGCTATCATTAACTTTACCTGCAAGCATAAAGTTTATTAACTGAGTAAGATCCTCTAAGAGGGCTTTACCTGCATCTCCTGTCGAGTTACACACCAGATCTTTAAGGTGTTGTGGAGAAAGCCCATCCAGACCACCTGCAGAACCACCCTTAAAGGACATCAACGCTGCCAAAACGTCTTTACTAGATACTTGCAGGTAAATATCATCAGGCTTAGGAGAATCTGGAAGATGAAATGATGGTAAAGGGGAAGGATGCTTGTCTTTGAGTGCCGAAACTGTGTTAGGAGAATCAGTAGCAATAGTGTTATTGGTAAAAAGGAGAGTTGAAGCTCCCTTAAGATCGCCATCACTAACTTTTTGTTCTATCTTTTTTTTGAGATTGGAAGTCGAAAAATTGGGATATTTTAATACATCTACAAGGGAAATAGGGTCAGAACAATTCGATTTTATGATCTTAGTAAGGGAGCTAAAGCCATCCTTTCTAGCATGCAGTTTAAAGTAAGCAAATGTCAAAAGTAACTCCCAACTTCTAATAGAATTCGTTGCCAAAACATTTCTAATAGAATCCGAAAGGCTTGCAGCAACAGTAAAACGGGCACCACGAGGTATTCGTTTTACTATTGCCACAGAACCCTTCAACCGACTTAGTGTAAAAGAAAAAGATGTATTTCTTGAGGTATGGGGTGCATTTGGGTTTGTTTGAAAAGTATCCTGGCTAGTTACATTCGAGTGCACTTTTCCAATGTGGATATTCAAACCTCTTTGTCCTTTAAATAATCGTGGTTGAGAGCACAATTGACACCGCACCGACTTTTCATCGACACTAGTGCTAAATTGGCTGCAAGCGCCTGCGGTTAGGTCTCGAGAATTATTTACAGACATATAAAAACATAATTTACATTTATAAAATACACCTTCTTAAAATAATATTTACAAAAATACATAATAATAAACATTAAAGTCACAAATGACAATCACTTGTAAATATTGATCTTTCAATAGACGCACTTTGATATTTATTCCTTTCAATAATTAAATTATGCACATTATCTGTATTATATTGATTTCAATATAACTGATGCACAAAATTATTCAATTCACAAAATATTGGAATGATGACACACTTTGACAACTGATCTTGATAAATAAATATTCGGGAATCCAGTTGATATTCAATAATTTAGAAACATTATCATAAAATGGACAGGGCACATAAAATAAAACCTAGAAAGGCATATAACAATGAATTAAATTTAATATTCTTTAAAATTATTTGCAATAATGTGAAAATATTGTTGCCTTTTTTCAATTGAATCGAAATCAATCAATTATAATCGAAACTGAAAAAGTGGAAATATCTCGATAACTAGCGGTCGGATGTTATCGAGGAAGGTGTCAAACGGAAGGTCTCGACGAGACGCAGCTATTAAAGTAGAAATGAAAGAAAAAGGTGGACGGACCACGAAACTACGCGGGTGGAAAGTTTTGAAAATGTGAAAATTAATAAAAATACAATTGTGTTTCTAATTTTGATTAAGATGACTAGACTATATACAAAATAAATACATTTAATTTCACTTTATAACTGATGCAATCGGGTAAAGAAGCATTTAATTCAAATAAAACTATTAATATAATTTATTTATTAGTTATTTATTACTGCATATATTAAAATGTACGAAAATACGGTAGTTTATTTATAGGTACTACAACTTGGATTTCCCACTAAGTTTCTTGCTTTTAATTCGCCAATATCCCTGGGAATAATTACATAATTATGTTTTAATATAAGTAAATAAACAAAATGAATAAACAAAAAAGTGATATTTGCCCAGTTATACGTTTTCGTTTTCACCTTGTACTAACAATTACATGTATGGCCATAACGTAAACGGGTATCCCCTCCCCTCTTTACAAATCACATGAAATATCGAATCATTATATAAACTCCACAAAGCGATATTGAATAAGATTCGACTGTCCCCCCAAATGTAGTGTATTTTTTTACCTAATTGAAGCACCAAACGACCATGCAGCCCACTGGCAGGTGGTCACTGCCGCACATGGACATCTGTAAGCAACTCCAGAACATGGATCTGAATTCAATCACACTTGTGTTGCAACGCCCGAGGACTATTATGGTCGCCTCAGATAAAATTGTGACGGCGACCACACCCTTTCATTGAAATGCAGAAATGCATCACGCTATATGGCGGTGGTACCTCCCCGTTCGAACTACACTGCTTCTACCACCCGGTAAGATGGCATATTATTGTTAAAGACGTAATATAGCCGATAGCTCCCCCCCCCTCCACAATGTCTCGCATTATCAATGGATATCTCATGAGAACAGTGAGTATTACTGTTCTAAGGGACATTCGCATTCGCATTCGGTCGGGAATGTCGGTAAGGGATATTCGCATTCGCGTTCGCGAATGATGTTCGTTACATCGTAAGCATATTTACCAAGAAGTCAGTCCCGACACGCTGTCTCCACGTCGACGCCTCCCATTCTCGCACGTAGGCATCTTGCGACGTTCCACGCAAGTCCACACACTCGCACTGAGCGTTCACGTAATGGCCGACCAAGGATTTACGATAGTCCTGAAAAAATATTATGAAAAAATCCCGACTGCTACTACTAACTAAAGACTAAGACTCGCAATTGAGCTTTTTTTAATTTAAAGCTTTTTAGGAGTTTGAATCAAAAAATATGACATTAGAAAGTATTGTAAATATATTTAAAAATTTATAGCCTACTAGCTGCCCCGACAAACGTTGTTTTGCCATATAAAAAAATTAAAAAAATGTTAAGGGTGGACAATCCTTAAGGGGTATGAAGAATAGATGTTGGCCGATTCTCAGACCTACTGAATAAGCATATAAAATTTGGTGAAAATCGGTCAAGCCGTTTCGGAGGAGTATGGCAACAAAAACTGTGACACGAGAATTTTATATATTAGATGTCACTTTCTAAACTGAGACGATTCTAATGATATGTCGTATGTCATAATCTGTTAAGTCGTTCGGACTGTAGCGCGTGCCAAAGAAATAGGCATACAAACTTACATACATGTTCTCGTACGATCGAAAAAAAATACCCTCCTTCTAACGCAGTCGCTTTCATTTGATACCCATATTTTTATGATAACCGCACTATAACCCCTCGGTGGCCGTCCTCGGCGCTACAAAGGAGGACTCCGGGATCTCGAAACGACTTCAACCGGAATCCTCCGAGCGCGTTGCCCTATCGGCCTCCTCCCGGATGGGCGGCTGGGCCCACCACCCCGTCTAGTCTTTACGACGGTATGCGGCCACACATACCACCGTCCTTCCCGGGATTGCCTGACTGAACGGTTCGAGCTCCCACTCTGGCCGTCTGCAACCCCGGAAGCCCCTTTTAGTCGCCTCTTACGACAGGCAGGGGATACCGTAGCCCTATTCTGACCCCGAGGCTGAAGGGAATGTCACTCTTCGAGTTTATGTCAATGACAATCCGCGTGGCAGAGCGGTTACCATACCGATCTGACGCGCAATGGGTCCCGGGTTCAATTCCCAGCCTGACAGGTATCTGAATGATGAGTTTAGATTCATGTTCTGGGTCTGGGTGTTTGTGTATTCGTCTTGTGTGTGTCCATGGTACCCACGACACAGGAGAATGTCCTACTGTGGGGCTATGACTCTAGAAAGCGTAGGAAGCGTGTAATGATATGCCATGTGTTGCAATGCTATATAGATTTATATAGGTTTCACTGAACAGCAAACATCAATCTCTAGTTATGATATAGGTACTTAAAAAGAACAGAACATTCTTGATTAATTATAATTATTATTTAATTACAGATCTCTTTATTTTGTTTATTTATTATAATTGTTATAGATTGGATTTAATTTTTATTTTTTGAAGTGAAACTTCTTTAGGCGCATGAGGGTAAAATTTTTACAGATGAAACGTCACGCCGGTATGCAACGGAAGTGTCGGAAAAGAGAGAGAGAGTGATCGAGACCGATTGAGAGAGAGTAAGACAGGGCGAACGTAGCATGAGCAACTAGCCGTGGAGTGAGAGTAGGGAGCAAGCGAGTGAGAAAGATTGAGAGAAAAAGTGAGACAGAGCGAACGTCGTATCACGCCTTTTTCCCTTCCTCTTAATCTTGGAAATTTAAAGTTTTAGATTTGTATAAATATAAACAAGATTTATAAATTAGTTCGCCAAAGAAGTTTCACTTCTGACATGTGTACTTTGTACGCACGCATGTTTTTTAATCATTGATTCAATGTAATTCTAATAAAGTAAACTCTAAATTATGTTTCTTATTGACAAGTCTTAAGTTATAATTATTTCTATGATGTTTTCAATTTACGATTGTGTATTTTTTCTTTTGATTTGTAATGTATCTGAGTTAGTGTAATTGGTCTTGATGGCCGTTCTAGCTAACTATAAATAAATAAATAGATAGATCTAGGTACATACTTACGCTCAAAAAACATCGGGTCGGGTAAAAAGATCTGGTACCTAGTAACGGTACCTTTTAGTCCAAAAGATCAACTTACCTTAGAGTTGTTAGCTCCCGATCCATGAACCAAAAGCGAGTGGATGAATACTGTGTCTCCTGGACTCAATTCCAGGTGAACTCGCTTGTCCAAAGACGCTATGGACTTATCCGTGATACCGTATAACAACGGCATACCACCCTGGAACGATCCATTTTAAAAAAGTAATATTGTTACATTGTATCTTATTCATACTAATATTATAAAGAGCGAAAGTTTTGTGAGAGTGTAAGTTTGTTGTAGACATAGCTCTCAAAATCAGCAAACTGAAGTGGCAGTGGGCCGGTCATATCGCTCGAGGGACCTCGAGTGGCGACCACGTTTAGGCAAAAGGAGTACAGGTCGCCCTCCTACCAGGTGGACCGATGACCTGAAGAAGACAGCGGGAAACCGTTGGATTCAGAGGGCACAGGACCGGTTGGAGTGGCGCCATTTAGGGGAGGCCTATGTCCAGCAGTGGACATCAAAGGGCTGATGGATGGATGGATGGATGGATGGTATGTTTGTTACTTCTTCACGTCTAAACGGCTGGAGCGATTTTCATTTTGGTAGGGAGTTAGCTGACACTTTGGATTAACATATGTATAGGCTTCTTTTTATTGTGGGGAAATATCTTATTCGATACATCGATTTATATTTGACAATCGATACACCATTTTAACGCTGGCGAAGCTGCGGGGTTCGGCTAGGGCCATAAAAACCATCTGCTTAAAGACCGATTTATTACCATCTACTGATTATCATGGGGATTGTTTAAAAATAATTATCACGGGGATTTTTTTTAAATAATTTATTTCATTTATGCTTGTTGGAATATTGCGTAAAAATACGCCGATTCTAATGAATATGAGCTACGATCTATTATGTAACTAACGTCATTATTTGACGTAACGTATGTCAGTTGTTTTTAGCTTTTGGTATAGGGTGCGGGAGGATATACATTTGGCGACTTTTTTTTAGATCGATAAACTGCAGATCAATTTAAATTTGAATAGATTTGGATATCTTTTTTTGTGAAGCAATGCAATTCAATATTCGCTAAAAATTCGTACCAAAACATGCGAATACTCGCGGATGCGAATGCGAATTAAATGGTAATACTTCAACCTTAAAGAAATAGAGAATAAGATGTTCTACTTAGCACATTTTTATCAGTTTTTCGCAACATTAAACGGTTGCTTCCTAAAAATACATGATATTAGGCAGAGACACCTCCCCCCCGAGAGATTGGATAAAAATCGAACCCTCCCTAAGTCTCCTTTATTAAAAACTAGCTATACCATGCGCACGTTGCTACGCCACCACAAACAACCATAAAAAAACAGAATTCTTCGTGGACTCCGATCCGGTGGTAGTGTAAAAAAATATTTATATATGTCGGAAATGGCGGTATTGTGGCAACACCGGAACGCCAGCGCCATCTAGTGGCGTTCGATGAAGTTAGGGTTGTACCAGTTTAATGGCCGACACCTCAGTCTATCGTTGACGGTCGGCCGAAGCCGACAACTCTAAAATCACCCCGCGTTCTTAGTGCTACGATTACTTGCCTACTTAATTTAGTTTGATTAATTCAGTGATTGTAACAAATTTAATTCGGAAATATACTGTGTGTTAAAATCAAGTCTGCAATTTATTCTCGTGCTAACATTCCCTATCAGAGCCCACAGTAGGTTATCCTTATACGATGAGCGAAAAAGAACCACCCCCTCCGTCATATATATGTAACTGACAATTTGTAAGCGCCCCCGAAGGCCTATGCAAAATAAAGACATTTCATTTCATTTCATTTCACTCATGCACAACAACTTTCCTAAAGATCATCGCATGATCAAATGCACAGCTTACAAGTAGGTATATAAAGGACATACAGACAAACCTTCAGATTGTATTGCATTGTCACTATAGCCATTGCTTTTTGTGTTTGTCTTTATATAAAACGCTTTATATTGTGTGCAACATGTAGTTACTGTAGATAAAGCATTCATTCATACATTTTAATATACCTATATATTGCATATACTGCATTGTGAGTTGTAAATGTGGGTGTGGCGTCAACCCATTATTGTCCCACTGCTGGGCACGGGTCTTCTCTCAGAATGAGAGAGTTTAGGCCATAGTCCACCGCGCTGGCCAAATGCGAATTGGTGGACTTTACACACCTCCGAGAACTTTTTTTTTTTTTTTTAAAGAACTTTCGGATGTGTAGGTTTCCTCACGATGTTTTCCTTCACCGAAAAGCAGTGATAATTAATCTCCCGATTGAGAGGGCAAGTTTCAACCATTAGGCATTACTGCTCATGCAAATGTGGGTATATAGAGAAAAAGTGACAAACGGGCGAGTTATGCTGTTCTGCCGCCATACAGTGTAAACTAGTGCGGAGAATAGAATAAGTTGACAATTTGAATTGTTCTATACCATAAATACATATAATTTTAACGAATACTAACGAATAACACTACCACCTACTATATTTAAATCGAAACAAATAAGTTACTTATTATAAATTTCCATTGTAATGTTACATTGTGTCTTTGTATTTACTAGATAATTTAACTAGTATGTTGGTAACATGTACCTATATTTCTGCTGGTGAATAAAAAGTTTTTATTATTATTATTACATAAATTTACCTGTTTACGTTCATGTTGATACAGTATGTTAGCCTTGTGGGAGCCAGGCACCACCCACAGACAGCCATTGCTGGTGTTAGCCTCGTCTACCGCTGTCCAGGTGGCTGTGATACGGTCTGCTGGTCGGTAAGGCAAGTACTGCATGTCCTGGGAAGAAATAATCTTGCATTATTGAAGTGAAACTTCTTTAGGCGCATGAGGGTAAAATTTTTACAGATGAAACGTCACGCCGGTATGCAACGGAAGTGTCGGAAAAGAGAGAGAGAGTGATCGAGACCGATTGAGAGAGAGTAAGACAGGTCGAACGTAGCATGAGCAACTAGCCGTGGAGTGAGAGTAGGGAGCAAGCGAGTGAGAAAGATTGAGAGAAAAAGTGAGACAGAGCGAACGTCGTATCACGCATAGTGCTATGGAGTGTGAGGTGGGAGAGAGCTATAGTGAGAAAGATTGAACAAGAGAGAGAGAGAGAATACGGGATATCGAGAAAGAATACACGCCCTATTGGTTGTGTATTCGTTTACTAGTTAATTATTAGAACTTTAGATGGCATTTCTGTCGCATAGCGTAATATTTTTATTTTAATGACAATTAAATTCCTAACCTATCTTCCTTTTTCCCTTCCTCTTAATCTTGGAAATATAAAGTTTTAGATTTGTATAAATATAAACAAGATTTATAAATTAGTTCGCCAAAGAAGTTTCACTTCTGACATGTGTACTTTGTACGCACGCATGTTTTTTTTATACCGTTCTTTTTGATCTCGAGGGGGAAAACTTCAAAAGGTACCCGACACTGTGGGAGCAACGCCGGGTTATGTCGGATTTTTAACTCATTAAAACCCCGCGGTGTCCGTCCTCAGCGCTGCAAGGAGAACTTCGGGACCTTCAACGGAACACAACGAGAGTCCTCCGAGCACGATGCCGGGCTCTTCCTCAGTAGTTATGTAAGCGTACCTGATGTGCGGAGTGTCTGGCGGCTCCAGGTGGTTTGTTGACGAGCATGCTGTTGATGACCATTATCTCATCACCAATGAGCTGTGCGATCGCATCCAGTAGGCGAGGATGTTCTGTGTATGTCGCGAACACTTCATCATTGTGGATATCTAGTACCTAAAATTGCAAATAACACTTTTTATTGGATTGATGTAGCAAACGAGCATGCAGTCCACCTGTTGGTGGACGGGTGCATGACGACTCGCGTGGCGGAGCGGTTATCGTACCGGTCTGACGCGCAACGGGTCCCGGGTTCGATTCTCGGCCAGACAGGTATCTGAATGATGAGTTTAAATTCATGTTCTGGGTCTGGGTGTTTGTGTATTCGTCTTGTGTGTGTCCATGGTAACCACGACACAAGAGAAAATCCTAGTGTGGGGCTATGAGTGTAGAAAGCGTGTTGGTATGTGGTCACAGCTGTCCACGGACACGTGTAAGTAACTTTATATAGGAAAGATTATATATGAAGTCAATCACATATGCGTTGCTTCTCACGAGGACTCAGAGCGCCAGCTGCCAGAACCCAGAACAGGAAACTAAATTTATCTCTCAGAAATCTGTCTGGCCAGGATTTTAATCCGCAATCCACTGCGTGTCAGACCGATATGGTGACCGCACTGCCATAGGGGTCGTCAAAAAAACTTGCTTTGTAAAATGTAAGTGACGGATGAACAATCACGAGCAATCATAGACATAGGCAAGAACACGCTGTCCCTGTAGTTCCGGGATCAGAATAGGGCTACGGCATCCCCTGCCTGTCGTAAGAGGCTACTAAAAGGGGCTTCCGGGGTTGCAGGCGGCTAGAGTGGGAGCTCGAACCGTTCGGTTAGGCGATCCCGGGAAGGACGGCGGTATATGTGGTCGCATACCGTCGTAAAGACTAGACGGAGCGGTGGGCCCAGCCACCCATCTGGGAGGAGCCCGATGGGGCAACGCGCTCAGAGGATTCCGGTTGCGGCCGGACCGAGTACCCGTAGTCCTTTTTATAGCGCCGAGGTCGTCCACCGGGGGGGTTTTAGTGCGGTAAAAATCCCACATAACCCTGCGTCGCTCCCACGGCGTCGGGTACCTTTTGAAGGTTTCCCCCTCGAGAACAAAAAAAAAGGCAAGAACACGCTATTAAGGCATTATACTAGCCTGAAGCAGTCCTTATGTTTCAGTGGAAGAGTGTGATGGCCGGCATACTTCATATGAGGTGATTATCTTAGTCCTCGAGAGTAGCAATGCACTGTGATTGACGTCAGATAGAATTTTTGTTCTATGTAAACTTGCTTACATATTTCCATGGTTGGTAGTGGTATCTCATCATAACTTTTGTACGCCTGTATGAAGGTACTTGCTGATCTATGATCGGCAGCTACAAGCAATTGGTACTCTCATATAAAAACAAATAATGATAATGTCTGCGATAAGTGTATCAATTTAACCAGACATAACAAAATTATCTTCATAAACAACATATACTCGCAAAAGTAACATAACAAAAATTATCTGATAAAAGGCATATTATTTATGATAATTAATTAATTAGCAAACAAAGTGAGATCCTGTTGAGTTGGACTGATCGAAACTGGGTATACGGCCACATGTACTGTCGTTCTCCTTAGGGTCGTTAAGTAGGCAGTTCGAGCTGCCCTCGCTTGTCACTAGTAATCCTTTACCCCTTTTAGTCATCTTTTAACACTGGTAGGGGTACCGAAAATTTAACCCGAAACTATAGATACAGGTCGCCCCCTACCAGGTGGACCGATGACCTGAAGAAGACAACGGGAATCCGTTGAATTCAGAGAGCACCGGACCGGCTGGAGTGGTGCCATTTAGGGGAGGCCTATGTCCAGCAGTGGATATCAAAGGTCTGGTGGATGGATGTATAGGTACAAGATTACTATTAGGGATTGCAATCCGGTCTCATTTTCAATCCGGCCGGATCCGGCCGATTTTTTCTCAATCCGGCCGGGTCCGACCGGATCCGGCGGCATTAATCGAACGGTTAAAACAGTGTAAAAAAAGTATGGATTTCTAACAGTAATTATTTTTGTATTGTGAAATCTTTGTCAAAATATACAATCACCGGATCCGGTGGAGGTCCGGATCCGGTGGTGAATTGGTACCGGATCCGGTTTGTGCAAATTTGTGCCGGATCCGCCGGATTACCGGATCCGGTTTTCCGGATTGCAATCCCTAATTACTATCTTATCTTGTCCGTATGAGTAAGATAAGATGTTAATCTTGTAAAATAAAAGGCAAATAAAATAAGTGAAATACCTACTTTCCCTTTTATTGCCCTTGTAATGAAAATCAGATAATCTTATTAATTGAATTGAACATTCAAATAAATGGGATTAAAATATTAAAGAGTGTCAAATAGCATTAAATCACTTTATCACAATCGATTAACTGTTTTTAAGCGTATGAGATTATGCAATGATATTGCTGATTAACTATTGATATTGTAAATGCTAAATTTTGTGAGGATTTATGTGTGTTTGTTGCTCTTTTAAGTAAAAACTACCAGGCGGATTTCGCTGAAATACTTGCATATAGTATATGACTTAGAATACCTACATTGACACATATGAATTCAAAGTGGTAGAACCAGTGTAGTTCGACCGGGGAAGTACCACCGCCACACCTATATCTAGCGTGAAGCAGTTCTTGCGTTTCGATAGAAGGGTGTGGTTGCCGGCACCATTTCACATGAGGCGACCATCATAGTCCTCGGGAGTAGCAATGCATCTGTGATTGACTTCAGATGGAACCCATGTTCTGTATGAAATTGATTACAGATGTCCATGGGCGGCAGTGACCACTTACCACCAGATGGACTGCATGATCGTTTGCTACTTCAGTCAGATAAAAAAAATGATAGTAATGGTCCGTGGTAGACGTGACTGAAGCAGGTGAAGCTACAGGAATGAATGGTGAACACTTTAAAGGTGGTAGAACCAGTGTAGTTCGACCGGGGAAGTACCACCGCCACACCTATTTCTAGCGAAAAGCATTTATTGCGTTTCAAAGGAAGGGTGTGGTTGCCGGCACACTTTTAAATGAGGCGACCATCTTAGTCGTCTGCAGTAGGCAACGCGACATAGAACTGTTAGGCTGTTCTATATGAAGTTGCTTCTAGATGCCCATGGTCGGGAGTAACCACTCATCAGTAGGTGGACTGCATGCTCGTTCGCTTCTACCATCCGATGTATAAAAAATGTGTGCGTGTACTAGCGTACACTCGTAAGAAGTGAAACTTCTTTATGACGTTATTTTTCAAAACATAATTTACTATATGCAACTTTACAGAAATTGGTTAAAGTTAAATTAGATAAAGTTTAATAAAAGGCTTTTATTAAACTTTATCTAATAATCTATCTAATATCACGCGTGGTAGGGATAAGAAAAAAATGGCGCTTAACGGAATAAAAAAAGATGGCGCGTAACGAAAAAGATGGCGCGTAACGAAAATATGTTACACTAAATTTTTTTCCAACCCCATAAAGAAGTTTCACTTCAATAAAGACAGCCGGCAACCACAAACTACAACCAATATACAAGTACTGCTTGAAATAGACTGAAGTCCATTATGTAATTAATACCTTATTAATATAATCTTCTTTTTTCTTATATTTGTTGGCCAGCGATTTTTCTTTAACAACTGTCAAATGATCGATATTGACCTTATCGTTACATGCTTCAATGAAATATTGTCTGAAACCAAATTGTGTTCCATTAATCAGTATCGTAATTTAGAATTTAATCCCTAATCTAATATATAAAATTCTCGTGTCACAGTTTTTGTTGCCATACTCCTCCGAAATGGCTTGACCGATTTTTACCAAATTTTATATGCTTATCCAGTAGGTCTGAGAATCGGCCAACATCTATTTTTCATACCCCTTAAGGGTTGTCCACCCTTAACATTTTTTTTATATGGCAAAACAACGTTTGTCGGGATAGCTAGTAATATTATAAATGCGAAAGTAACTCTGTCTATCTGTTTGCAACGCATTCACGCCTGAACTGCTAAGCCGATTTTAATGAAATTTTGTACAGAGATAAAGTTGATCTGTAAGCTACTTAAAAATGGGTGAAAGGGTTAAAATCAGACATAACTGGAAGTTCGTCTTTGATAAAGATAAAATTATGAAACCAGGCCTATTTTTATAAAACTTGGTGTAATTCTTGAATATACAAAATTAGTATGAAACGATGAAAAATTTGACCTCCAACTACTCAACTTCAAATTACAACAATAAAAATTTCTTACTTGCAGTTGTGAAGAACGTCGAAGTCAATGAATTTCTTGATGACAAGGAATCCATGGTCTCTGTAGAACTGCAGTTGCTCTGCAGACAGCTTGCATGTTGTCGGCGCTTTTGCAGAGACACTGTTATAATATTTTGAATTACATAACTACGTTTAAATATGCTTTTGAAAATTAATTCTTAAATCGCTTTACACTTTTAAGACAAGATACTGGAGTTTTTTTTTTGTTCTCGAGGGGGAAACTTTCAAAAGGTACCCGACGCCGTGGGAGCGAGGCAGGGTTATGTGGGATTTTTACCGCACTAAAACCCCCCCGGTGGCCGTCCTCGGCGCTATAAAGAGGACTCCGGGTACTCGGTCCGACCGCAACCGGAATCCTCTGAGCGCGTTGCCCCATCGGGCTCCTCTCAGATGGGTGGCTGGGCCCACCGCTCCGTCTAGTCTTTACGACGGTATGCGACCACATATACTGCCGTCCTTCCCGGGATCGCCTGACCGAACGGTTTGCGCTCCCACTCTAGCCGCCTGCAACCCCAGAAGCCCCTTTTAGTCGCCTCTTACGACAGGCAGGGGATGCCGTAGCCCTATTCTGATCCCGGAACTACAGGGACGAAGATACTGGAGCTAGCTTTCATTAGAATCTATTTTATTTTATCGATTTTATTTTATTTTATTGAAGTAGCAAACGAGCATGCAGTCCATCTGGTGGCAAGTGGTCACTGCTGGCCATGGACATCTGTAAATAACCTCATACAGAACATGACAACCTTCTACCAATCTATGAAATCAATCGCAGATGCGTTGCTACTCCCGAGGACTATGATGATCGCCTCATTTAAAATTGATAAGTGATAACTGGTAAGTGATAACTATCGCCCATGGACATGTTAACAACTTCATACAAAACGAACTTCTAGAGCCAATTAATGATGTTTTGCTACTCTCGAGGACTATGAAGGTCGCTTTATGTAAAATTGATCCGGTGATGTGAAAGTTCAATTGGGGAGGTCACACCACTTCGCGTCAATTTAGAATGAGTTTATTACATTCCTTGATATCAATACTTGTTTGTTTTCGGCTTCCATTGCAAAGTATACCTGATAATGAAAATTTTCACTTGCAATGTACATAGCAATCAGTGTTGCCATGTTTGGGGGTTTTCCACAAATACAATCACATGGCAATCAATTTGAATCACTAACAAGTAGTGGCTTGTTCTATTAAAAGTATATGTACAGTGGGTCAAAAAAGTATTTGTACACCTCCTTTTTTACCCATAACTTTAATCAAACGAACGTTACATGAACGAAATTTGGGTGGTAAGTACTTCACAAAGTATAAAAACATTGTGTATATGTATTTATTTTTAATAAAGAGTTATAAAAAAGTTATACGAAAAAAAACAAGAATTGAGTGGTCAAAAAAGTATTTGTACACTTACGATAACCTTGTAAAACATGAAAATTTTAAACCCGACATTATAATTGAAATGAAATATGCATGTCTCTAGCATCAATAATAGCTTGTTATCTTTTTGGCATGGATTCATCCAATTTTAAAGATCGGTGTTCAGGTATTATTTCCGCTGTTCTATGATTATTCGTTGCTGATTATGTATATTTGAGATTTTTCTGTTGTGCACTTTTATATCTAAATTATGCCCAAGATTTTCAATAGGATTAATATCCGGAGACTGGTGGTGTGTGGTGACAATCAACTATTCAAAGTGCGGTGGCATACCTAACTGATAGGTAATTTTATAGAGTAACTATTCTCTTGTTAATAGTGCAGTGTGCTTAGAGTCATTGTTATGCTAAAAGTGATATTGACGATAAATGCATAATTTGACTGCACTTTCATTCAAATTATCGCGCTACACTTCGATATATTTGCGTGCATTTATATTCCCTTCGAAAAAAGCAAGCATTTCGATGCCATCGTAAGCCATACAGGTCCAAAACGTAACGTCCCGTCCACCATGATTAACCGTTATTCTGCGGTTGCAACTCAGCAATCGGTTTTCACCAAGAGATTTCTTTTTAATTTTGGTTGAGTGTAGAACATTATGCACAGTTTATGATCATACGGACTTGCTAGATGCTGATGCGATGTGATTGATCGGCGTTTGAACACTGGAAAACGGTTTTTCTGAAGCATCTCTAAAGGTAGTACGGCGCTCTCTCGTCATAAGTATCTTCGGTTGACCTGATCGGGTTTCGTTTTACATTTGTATGAGCCATTCTTTCGAATTTTTTTACAATGTACTGCATTGTCATGATGTTTACCTTCAGCTCTTTTCCATTTTTCTGAATTTTTTTCTTTGTTTCCGAAAAATAATAACGCAATCTTGTCGAGACTTACATATTTTACTTTTTTTATTTTCTTTGATTGTTTGATACTCATTGTAAACTGAATTGGTAATTAAATAATCGAAGAATAGTCTAAAAAAGGTTTATGAAACATTTAAGGACGCTTTGTCTTCATTAAATACTTTTTTCGATAGTTTAAAGATATACACGTAAGTGTACAAATACTTTTTTGACCCCTCAATTCTTGTTTTTTTTTAATAACATTTTTTTTACTCTTTATTAAAAGTTAATATACATACACAACGTTTTTATGCTTCGTTAAGTACTAACCACCCAAATTTTGTTCACCTGACATTCGTCTAATTGAAGTTATTGGTAAAAAACGAGGTGTACAAATACTTTTTTGAGTCACGGTATTTATTATAAGACGCAGATAAATAGATTAGATAAAATATTCGGGTTATTTAATAAACATCTTGTATTTAGATTTAATTCAATCGCACAAACCATAAATCTTACTGATAGACGTTCTGAAAGAGATCAGATGTTTTTGTATAAAATTTTAAATAACTTTATTGATTCACCCTTTCTCTTACGCAATATTAATTTGAGATGCTCCCGATTAAGTTCGCGCAATAAGTCGCTGTTTCACGTTCCTCTTTGCAAAAGAAAATATATGAGCAATACGTTCCTAAACCGTTCCTGTAATTTTTACAATAAACATTTGCTGAATCTTGACCCCTTCAGCTACTCAATCGGAAAATTTAAAAGGAAGGTTAGGCAGACGATCGCAGAAATAAAATAGTTTTTTCTATGTTTTGATTTTTAAAGTAAAATCTTATTTTTTTTGTTCAGTTGTATAAGTGTTAATATTTCTTTCTTTTTTAATTTTGTAATTTTAACTTACTGCTCCTTTTTTAACCTTTTTGCGCTAGTAATGTATTAGTAACAAGTGGAAATTTCACTGATCTATGTATTTCCTTAATGTACTATACTAATATTGCGAATTATGTTATCGTTTGTTTCCTAAATAAATAAATAAATTTATGTGTACTATTGTTATGATTCTCTATAATTATGGTGTGCAAAGATATAGGAAACTGTATTGCGTTAAGTATATTTGAACTATAACACTTCACTGTACTGTAAATTGCTGTTTGTTGTCCAAATAAAATAAAAAAAAAAAACGTGCGGCACTCGACGGGTACCGTGGTAAAGCTATTGCATAGCATTTTTGTATCAACTTATGCAATCATAATCATTTATTATAATAATCATCTTCAAAGTGTCGACCCTTTCAGCAGCTCTATTGGTACTTACAGGAGGAGTGTTCAACTAGCGATTGAAAGATTGAAAGTTTGATAAAATAAAATAATCACAGTAGTTTTAAATTTAAATTAATATTCTAGTCTTAGTAGCTGTTATGTATTTTTTTTTCTATCAACCCTTTTTCTCTATTAGCGTCAAAATTTTATCTTTGGTGTCACTGTAACTGTATTACATCTTTTTGCGTTTTTATTTTGTATTACCTAATAGTGGAAACTGTTTGTATTCATTTGTTTTATATTGTATGTATCTTTTTTTTGTGTAAAAGGTGAATTGTTTGTTTCCCAAATAAATAAATAAATAAATAAATAAATAAATTAATTGAAGTTCTTTTCTTTGATACTATATACTTTCTCACAAACAGCTGCTTACATATTCGTCCGATTTCTGAATAGCTTGTCTCGATCCGTGCGAGTTTCGTGCTGTCGTACCATATATACCGTACATACACGTTAAGCGAACGCTCGGCCGTGCTACATGGTAGGCGGAGTGTTAGGATTTTTCGTTACGGAATTTCTTGATTAGGTCGCCGCGCTCAAGTCCGCGATAAAAGCTATTTAATACCTTGATAAAATTAAATAAAAATATACAAATAATAAAGATATTTTAAAGAATTATTAATCAAAACTTACTTCTTTGGGGCGATCTTCAATTCATTGGGGCCACCCGTCATCTCTAAGTTAAATTTGATCACTAATATTATTATTTCGATATTTAATTACAATAGTACAAAGTAAGAGATAGTACTTCCATCGGTACTTCAGTTTAACTGATAGGAAGAAGTAAGTTTATTTTGTTTTCACTGCGGTTTATAAATGCATTATAGGTAGAAAAATCTTTAATGTACCCATTTTAATATGGAATGCAATTTACAAACGACTTTATTATGATAATGATTTACGAAATGAGATATAATATGACGTTAAAGGGAGTAACATAAATAAATAACAAAGAGAGTAGCTATCTTCATGAAATATAATTGTTATTTTACTAATTCAAATTTATGTATGAAATGTTAATGATATGAATATGAAAATTTTACGAAACTAGGTCATTCCCGCGGGTTGGGCTGCTTCGGCCCCGTCTACTGTGGTTTGTATCCTTTACCTATGTCAATGACGACCCGCGTGGCGCAGCGGTTACCACACCGGTCTGACACGCAGTGGGTCCCGGGTTCGATTCCCGGCCAGACAGGTATCTGAATGATGAGTTTAGATTCTTTTTCTGGGTCTGGGTGTTGTATTCGTCTTTGTGTGTGTCCATGGCACCCACAACACACGAGAAAATCCTACGGTGAGGCTATCTATGAGTGTAGAAAGCGTTTATTTAATAACTAATGTTACTATGTTGTGTCAAATTTTAGCGAATACCAGCCTATAGGTTTTGTGTGAAAGAGTAACAAACACATGAATGTTTTGAAGGTGGTAGAACCAGTGTAGTTCGACCGGGGAAGTACCACCGCCACACCTATTTCTAGCGTGAAGCATTTCTTGCGTTGTGATGGAAGGGTGTAGTTTTATATGAGCCGGCACACTTTTATATGAGCCGACCATCATAATCCTCGGGAGTAGCAACGCCTCGGTGATTGACTTCAGATAGAACCCATGTTCTGTATGAAGTTGATAACAGATGTCCATGAGCGGCAGTGACCACTCACCATCAGATGGACTGCATGCTCGTTTGCTACATCAGTCAGATAAAAAAAAACATACATCCACACAAACTTTCGGATTTACAATATTTATATTGATAATATTCATATTACTTCGACTTACATTAAGGTTGTGTCACAAATTTTCGTATTCTTTGAGGGAACAAGCGTCTGCTTGTTCCTGTCCTAAAGAATTCGTATCTTTAAAAGGAGAAAACAGAGTTTAGCTCCGTAGAGAAATTAGTGAAATTACCTTTCTCCACTGAGCTAAACTCTGTTTAAGGTAAGTACTCTGGTAAGGTAAGTTTCTCTTGCATGCAATATTGTTCGCCTACCCACTCTAGTGCTCACAAAAATAATATAATTGTTAAAAACTAATTTCTCAGTAAGCGATTTGTAATCTTTTTGGGAAATAAAGAATCTTAAACTCTCTCTCTCTCGTCAACCCATTACTGTCCCACTGCTGAGCACGGGTCTTCTCTCAGAATAAGAGAGTTTAGGCCATAGTCCACCGCGCTGGCCAAGTGCGAATTGGTGCGAATCTCAAACTATATGTCAAGTATTGTTAGTACACTCAAAGGAAGGGTTGTTAGTTCGCATATGTATGATGACATGGCTACCGGTGTTTTTTTCCTCACAAAGAAGTAAAGCTATGTTCAGGATTTCATAATACCAAGCTTAGGTATATAGAATTTACGCCCTGTAGTTCCGGGATCAGAATAGGGCTACGGCATCCCCTGCCTTTCGTAAGAGGCGACTAAAAGGGGCTTCCGGGGTTGCAGACGGCTAGAGTGGGAGCTCGAACCGTTCGGTAAGGCAATCTCGGGAATGTATGTATGGCAACGGCGGTATGTATGGTCGCATACCGTCGTAAAGACTAGACGGAGCGGTGGGCCAAGCCGCCCATCTGGGAGGAGCCCGATGGGGCAGCGCGCTCGGAGGATTCCGGTTGAAGTCGTTTCGAGATCCCGGAGTCCTCCTTTTCAGCGCCGAGGATGGCCACCGGGGAAGTTTTAGTGCGGTATAAATCCCACATAACCCTGCGTCGCTCGATCTTTTTTCGAAGATTATTTTCGACTTTTTAGACCTAGTGCAATTGATTCCCCATAATATTTAATATCTATATTTGCGTAAAGTATAGCACAGTACAATATATATATATATATATATATATCCCATGTCCCACATGAACGAATGTCCCACAATCGTTTATGTGGGACATTCAGCAATATTTTTGTAACTTTATGAAAGTGCAAGGTACTTGTCCAGTGACAAGCCCTTATAATTCTTTAATAATTCAGTCCAAAATATAGAGTACTTTAAATAATTATAGTACGAGTGACAACCCTACAACGCTTTCTTTACGTCGATTTCTACCATACAAACTGCAGCACGGAATTGTACCAAAATGAAGCGAAACAAGCTAGCGTAAATTTATGCTAAAACATTCTAAACTTGCAGACAGATGTTTCAATCTTGGCCTGTACAAATAATCATTCTATTCTGTTTTGCCTGTGTAAGCTTATAGTTGATTCATTGAGGCCTTGAGCGGAGTCACGTACGCCCGGACGCGCGAAATTGTTGCATATAAATAGTACGAATATATATACATTATCAAACGCGATAAGACCAAAAACATTATGAAATACAACTTGCTTTGGCGTGTCTGATTGAATGTGATTAAGACTTAGACGACCCGCGTGGCGGAGCTGTCACCATACCGGTCTCACCCAGTGGGTTCCGGGGACGATTCCCGGCCAGGTATCTGAATGATGAGTTAAGATTCATGTTCTGGGTCTGGGTGTTTGTGTATTGGTCTTTGTGTGTGTGTGTGTGTGTGTGTGTGTGTGTGTCCGTGGCATCCACGACACAGAAAAATAATAAGTACCTACTAATCACTCGTCGCATCGGTCGAAATTCGACCGTAATTTAAATTAAAAAACTAAACTTCATATTGCCCAAAGTAGTACGAATATTTCTCAAATTCAAATAAAATGTAATAAATTTCAAGTAATTTGGAGCGTGCGATTTTTCAAGTAATTTTGAATTTAACTTTGATTTTATGTATTATATATGCATTATTTGAAAAAAATATAAAATGCAAATTTTATGCTAATCCGTCCGCGACTTATTTAAAGAAGCACCAAAAGTTTTTGCTTTACGTATTAATATATAGATGTAGTCCACCTGATGATAAGTGGTTACTTCGCCCATGCTCACCTGTAACCAACATCAAATCAAAATAGCATCATTTGAGGTCAATCATAGCGAAATTCTTACTTTCTGAATATATTCATACGAATTAAGATATATTCATACGAATGTGCCGGCAGCGACACCCTTTCACCCCGCGTAAGAAATGCTTCACGCTAGAAACAGGAGTGACGATGGTACCTTGGTCGACAGGTAGACCCTGTACCATTTGTCAAAATTTTGTAATTGTCGTAGTGAGTAGAATAATAATGTACAAATACATATAATTAAAAAACAAACGCTTTCTGCACTCATATCCCCACAGTAAGATTTTATCCTGTATCGTGGATGCCATAGACTCACACAAAGACGGGTACACAAACACCGAGACCCATAACAAGAATGTAAACTCATCATTCAGATACCTGCCTGGCCAGGAATCATACCCAGGACCCACTGCGTGTCAAACCGGTATGGTAACCGCATCGGCACACGGGTCGTCGAATTAAATAGTATATTACTAATAATATTTTTATTTCCTTTTTTTCAAAGGAGCATAGGTCGCCCCCCGACCAGGTGGACTAGAAGAAGACAGCGGGAAACACAGGACCCGCTAGAGTGGCGCCTTTATTGAGAGGCCTATGTCCAGCACAATAAATAAATAATAACTAGTCAACCGTTACATCGGTAGAAATTCGACAGTAATTTAAATTAAAAAACTAAACTTCATATTGTCCGAAGTAGTACGAATATTTCTCAAATTCAAATAAAATGTAATAATTTTCAAGTAATTTTGAACGCACCCGTTAAATATAAAAAGTAGTTTAATTATCTAAGCCGCATTTAAAAGCAATAGCGGGTATTTTGACAAAGACACTGACATTTCTGACGTTATGTGTTTTCAAAGTAAGACATTGAATGTTCTATTTCGTTTATTATTTTTGTGTTTGTGACAAATGCACAGTAGTGTGTGTAGTGTTCTTTTAATTGATTTAATGTTTTAAGCATTATTTGAAGAATATATTAACTCCTTCTCTACGTCCACTATAACCATGCAAAGTTTCATACTAATCCATCCGCGACATATTACTTAAAAATGCTTCACAAGTTTTTGCTTCGCGTATAAATATATAGATAGATAAATTGGCGGTTATATATAGCTTGTAAGTCGATTTATTTTGCAAAACTTCATCTCACTATAGGTATTTAAAAATTAAATCGTTTATCCTGTCTACGATTTTAGTCTTAGGTATCAATATGTATATAGAATAAAATAAACATTAAGACTATACGTTGGTATCGGCTATCTATACTTCAAGTACCCAACAATAGTTTAATCGTTATTGTAAGGACTACTTGGAATTCAATCTGGGTGGTATAACTACGCATTATCACACCTATTTTCGTCCTATATCAGAAGTGCTGTTGTGTTCATAGGTATAGGTTTACATTTATACTAATATTATAAAGAGGAAAACTTTGTATTTTTGTATGTTTGTCATGAATAACTTAAAAACTACTGAACCGATTTTAAAAATTCGTTCACCATTAAAATGCTATATTATCCCTGAGCAACATAGGCTATTTTTATTACTAGAATAAGGCGTCTTTGCTAAAACTTGAGTAATGTGATTCAAAGTGTAATTTTTTTTATTTATTGCATACACTGCGATGTCTTTTGATAATAGAACAGAAAAATGTTCTACAATAAAAGAGAACATATCAATATCTACGAAAGTCTTGGACACCGCCGCCGCACAATGATCAGTGTACCCTTACGCAAAGCAGTCGTCGCTAAATTATTTGGGACTACTATCGGAATAGCATCAATCGAAATAGCATATCTGACTATGACTATTGACCAAATCCCCATTACATGGATGGATACATACATTAGATGGTGGAAGGACAAGTCCAGGAGTGCTGCTCAAATGTATAATGGTTGGATAGATTACATTATAGTCTGCGCGAACGAAGTCGCGTCGCGTTCTGCTAGTTAGTTATATAAATATTGTTATTACCTGACACTCGCGAAAGCGAATGCGAATTTATTGGTGTTTTTTCTTAGTATAAATTTGCCGATCGTTTTTTTTGGATCACAACTGATGACCTGAAGAAGACGGTGGGTAACCGCTGGGAGGCCTATGTCCAACAGTGGACTTTCAAAGGCTGGTGGATGGATGGATGGATAGAATTATTATTATATTAATACGTGAAGCAAAAATTTGTGATTCGTTTTTAAGATACTTGCCGCAGACGGAGGACTGTGAAATTACGCACGGTTATAGTTGATGTAGAGAAGGATTATGGAATACTAATATTTTTTTAAAATAATGCATAAAACATACATAATTTCATTTAAAAAAACATAACACACACTACCTTGCATTTGACATAAACACATACATACTAAAAGAAATAAAACATTCAATGTCTTACTATGAAAACACATAATGTTAAAAATGTCAGATGTCTTTGTCAAAATACAAAATACCCTCTATTGCTTTTAAGTGCAGCTTAGCTAATTAAACCTCTTCTTTACCTTTAACGGTTGCGTCCGAAATAACATAAAAATCATTACAATCTATTTGAATTTGAGAAATATTCGTAATAGTTTAGACACTGTGAAGTTTATGTTTTTAATTTTAATTACGGTCTAATTTCGACCATTCCGACGGGGACGAGTGGACTATAAATATACTTGAAATCCTCATTTTTTTATTTCAAACACAAGACAAACAGACATTATAGAATGTTTTATTATTATACTACTTCTTAGCCCAACTATTTTTATCACAAATACCTGTTATATATAGACAGACACGCGTAACTTTTACTGTTATTATACGTACTAGTCATCCAACGCAAGGGTCGAATTCGACAGTACCTAATTCAACACAAAAACTAAACTTGATATTGTCCAAAGTAGCACGAATAGTTCTCAAATTATTTTCATAAATTTTCAAATTATTTTAAATACATCCGTAATAGGATAAAAGACATCTGGCATTTTTAATACTACGTGTTTTCATAGTAAGCATAGTATTATAAGCATAGTATTCGTTTACTATATATGTGTTTGTGTTAAATGTATGGTAGTTTTTTTTTTATTTCACTGAAGTAGCAAACGAGCATGCAGTCCACCTGATGGTAAGTGGTCACTGCCGCCCTGCGACATCTGTAATCAACTTCATACAGAACATGGGTTCTATCTGAAGTCAATCACAGATGTGTTGCCACTCCCGAGGACTAAGATGGTCGCCTCATATAAAAGTGTAACGGCAACCACACCCTTCCATCGAAACGCAAGAAATGCTTCACGCTAGAAATAGGTGTGGCGGTGGTACCTCCCCGGTCGAACTACACTGGTTCTACCACCTGTTAAGTGTGTGTAATATGCTTTTAGTTCATTTTGTTCTTTAGTTCATGTATGTTTTATGCATGATTTGAAAATATAGCATCCTGCAATCCTCCTCTATATGAACTATAACTGTGCCAAGTATCATACTCCTCCGTTCGCGTAATTTGCTTTATAAAAGGATCCCAAGTTTTCCTTCGCTTATTAATAATAATAATTATTTATTTATTCAAGTGACTGGACTCAAAAATTACATTTACAGCATTTTATCATATGTTTACTTATACAGTGATTAATATATTGACAATCTAATTGATTATTGATCATTTTCACGGTTCATCAGACAGCTGCATTTTTTGCGAATTAAAGTATAAAAACAATTGACACGTGCTTTTGCAAACATCCCTGATGTACTACAGTATCTCGGTAGCCCCATCAGCATCCTAAATCCATTATTAAATTGATATTTGAAGAGCATTGTAAGTTTTTTGGGTGTAGTTGGACCAAAGGCTACTCGTGTAAAAAGAAGTCGAGTAAGCGTTATATAAGGTTTTTTTAACATTAAAAGAGCAACGAGCAAATCTTCAAACATTAATATATAGATAAATACATATATAGGTACATTCATTCATAAGATTAAATAGATTTGACAGATAACCATCGGTATCATTGCCAAGGGTACAAGGAGTCTCCAGTAGGCAAACTGTTCGCGGCCGACTGAATTTGTGACGTACCGGTTTAGTACGCCCTTTTTTTTTTTTGTTTTCGAGGGGGAAACCTTTAAAAGGTACCCGACGCCGTGGGAGCGACGCAGGGTTATGTGGGATTTTTACCGCACTAAAGCCCCCACGGTGGCCGTCCTCGGCGCTGAAAAGGAGGACTCCGGGATCTCGAAACGACTTCAACCGGAATCCTCCGAGCGCGCTGCCCCATCGGGCTCCTCCCAGATGGGCGGCTGGGCCCACCGCTCCGTCTAGTCTTTACGACGGTATGCGACCACACATACCGCCGTCCTTCCCGGGATTGCCTGACCGAACGGTTCGAGCTCCCACTCTAGCCGTCTGCAACCCCGGAAGCCCCTTTTAGTCGCCTCTTACGACAGGCAGGGGATGCCGTAGCCCTATTCTGATCCCGGAACTAGCCCTGCAATATGTTTTGAAATGGAGTGTCCAAAGTTTGCTAGTTTGCGCTCACTGTACGCTGTAACGCAAACTGCGTTCTGGAAACACTTCATTTCAAATAATTATATGGAACGTACTAACCCGATACGTTGCCAATTCAGTAAGCCGCTCAGTTTGCCTACTGCGGACACAACCTTATCTTATATACACATAGGCGTTACTAAATGGCTGATTTGCTCATAATCCTTACTAATGTAATAAAGTGATTGTAAGTTTGTTTGTTACTCTTTCACGCCAATACTACTAAACCGATTATCATAAAACTTTGTACACATATTCTATGAGATAGAAGAAAAAAACTAAATATATATAAATGTCGGCGCGACACCGCGTATTTACGAAAAACACGTCGCCGAAAATAATTATTTTAGTAAAGATCGAAAATTGTTTGTTTATTAAATTAGCAATATTTAGTGATTTTTAGAATTGTAATTTAGTTTACACTTCATAAATTTGTTATTGTCACCTCACCAAACATTGTTAAAAAAGGCGAACACCTGCCGGTAGAAAAAGATTCTTGTTTAACCGTCGAAGCGATCGGACCTCCTCAAATGTGAATAAATTGAAGAAGTTTACTCCCGTGTTTTACTTGAAATCTTCAAGAATGGATAGTAATGGAGACTCCTGGCCTTCCTGACTTCACATCTACTTCGTTATATATTTTTAGAAAAAAATATATTAGCCAATTTGATTTTTTGTCAAAGAAATTAATATCTATGCTTGAACGCGAGCGAAGTCACGGGTAAAAGCTAGTAAGATTTATAACTCAAGCTTAGCCCATCCATTTCGTAATCTTGTTATCTATATAGATTGCCGTAATAATAAACAAGTACTAGTTGTCTGTCGCAGTGTTATCAATTCCAATAAATACTACTTATTTTTTGATAACATAAGTACAAAATTTGACAACATTTTTTTATCTCCCGCATCCAAAATGCAAAATGTAAACATTTTTACTTCTACATTTGAAAAACAGTCATAATAGGGAGAATGAGTGTTAATTTAATATGCCGCATTAAAAGTAACTCCGTGTTTGTTGGCATAATCATTTGACATTATTGATAGTATGTGTTATGTATGTATTAATTTAAACACAGCTTAAAATGTTATAAACGTCGCTCGCCTGGCAGTTCTATCGAATACATTTTGGAGAGTGTGCGTCTGAACTACACGATTTAATTCCTGCAGCTCCCTTCTACCATCGGACATCTAGACGAACCGCGGGTTACCACCAATATCTAGTTGATGTTCCATTTTGGCGCATAAAGCGCTTCAGTAATTCCTTCTTGCTGCGAACTGCCAAGGAGTGGAATTCTCTTCCGCGTTCGTTGTTCCGATACTTCTAATCTAGAAGTTTACAAGACGAGGGTGAATAGGCTTTATCTAGCGTGTAACATCCTAGGCTGCATCTTACTTAACATCAGGTAAGATTGCGGCCAAACGTTAGCCTATAATAAGATAAAAAAAAAAAAAACAAAAATGTCAGACGTCCCACAGCCAGCTACCGTCCCATCACGCTTTGTTTTAATCAAGGTGTTTATTAGGCTGGCGTTGAAGCGACTCAAGCCGTCACTTATTTTATGAGACGAGCATATGTCATGAGTCATAATTATTTATTTGCATAAATGTGGTTATATTAGTAGGTTTGTACACAATTTAAAAGTTTCTCACATTTGCCATATTTGGCGTGCAAAATATATCTTTATAGTGTCAGTATGGTATTGTTTAATTAATGTCAATTATAATATTAATACAATAAAATTATGATTAGGGAATAAATTCTTTCAGTGTATAAAAACATTTTTTAACGAGCTCCTCATGTAGTTGTTTTTTAAAATTATTCACAGTTAAAAAAAATATTTGGTATTTTATTATATACAGTAACACACATATGATATGCGTTTCTAGGCCGCATAGCTGTTCGAGAGGGTGGTAAGCATAGCATAGCAGTTCAGGTGACATGAGTCCACCACAATAAGCGAGTCTAATTACGACGACACACGGTCGGCGTCTTCCTCGATATCGAGAAGGCGTTCGACCGCGTATGATATCCGTGTCTCATCTTTAAGCTGTTGCAGTCAAACCTGTCGGCGCTATTGGAGCGGCTGATAGCCTCGTTTCTAGATGGGCGTCAGTTCGTAGTATTGGTTCAGAATGTCACCTCAGAGCCCTGTCCAATACGTGCTCGGGTGTCTCAGGGCAGCTGTCTCTCCCCACTACTTTACACACTCCACATAAAGGACATCCCCACCCTCAAAGCTCCAGGGTCAGACAGGATTGGGAACGTGAGGTGGTGACTGGCGCTGTTAGCTAGATAGGAGTGGTTGAACAAGTAGCATATGGTCATCAACGTGAAGCAGATTAAAGCCAATTAAACAACGTTTTTCCCGTAATGATTGTTTTGGACATAACATTGTTATGATAATATTGTTATTTTGAATCCACACGTAATAGATTTAATTTAACAAACATATCGTTTATAGAATGGCGGAATTTCCAGTCAATATACGGCTGGAAGTGTGCATCAATATGTTAGATACAGAATATATGGATACAGTACCTAATTAATAGTGTGTGTTGCGGTACGGCGTAAACAAGTCATTATTATTAAAACAAAATCCCGGCAGCTAACAATAACATTTTCAGTTGGGCATTGTGTATTTTAATGATTAATTTAATTTAACTTTTGAGAAGTTTGTGTCAAAATACCTTTTATTTGACATACTATTTCTACATATTCCATGTTATTGAAAGGTGAGGTACCTCCCTTTTTCTCCGCAAGCAGCATAGTTAAAAATAATAATTACATAGCCTATGTCACTCTGCTAAATAAAAAACACGCTTTCTACACTCATAGCCCCATAGTAGGATATTCTGCTGTGTCGTGGGTAGCATAGACACACACAAGACGAATACACAAACACCCAGACCCAGAACATGAATTTTAACTCATCATTCAGATACCTGTCTGGCCGGGAATCGAACCCGGAACTCATTGCGCGTCAGACGTCAATTAAGTCGATTCCAATGATATGTCATATGTATAACCCGTCAAGCTGTTTGGGCTGTAGGGCGTGCCAAAGAAATGGGAATACACACTTATACACACACACATAGGTACACTCAAATAACAGCACCTTCCTTCTGACGCAGTCTGGTATACCTGTAGATATAAAAGAAAGTCTAACTAAACAACTGGTCACCACTGAAAAATCCCGGTGGTAGAACAATTACTCGACCAGATAGTACCACCTCTTTTTTGTACGAGGGGGAAACCTTCTAAAGGCACCCGACGCCGTCGGAGTGGGTTATGTGGAATTTTTACAGCACTAACGCCCCCCCGGTGGCCGTCCTCAGCGCTGTGTGGGGGACCCCGGGATCTCCAACCGATCACAAACGAAGTCCTCCGAGCGCGATGTCTATTTCAGGTCTCTGGTGAGCGAATACGCTCACCGCACCTTCTGTGATTCTCGGGGTTTCTTGGCCGGACGGTTCGAGCTTCCACTCTAGCCGCCCGCAACCCCGAAAGTCCCTTTTTGTCGCCTCTTACGACAGGCAGGGGATACCGTAGCTCTTTTCTGGTCAAAAGATTACATGGACAGAGGGTACCACCACCACACCAATTTCTAGCGTAAAGCAGTTCTCGCACGAGGTGGAATGGTGTGGTTCCCAGACTTTTATATTATATCATCATAGTACTCAGAAGAAGCAACGCATCTGTGATTTACTTCAGATCGATCCGTTCTATATGAAGTTGTATGCCGGCGCCAGACATAACCTCAAAGAAGTGGTCACTTCTTTAAGAACTTTGCTCACATATTTGGTCATATTGTTGTTCCTGCCACATAATTATGTTCAACGATTTCATCACTTCTATGAGCTTACAGTTTTCAAATAGACTTCACAACATGGACGATGGTTTGGTTGACGCAGTTTACTCAGTTTAGTTATGTACGTACATTTATTCATTACATCTGCAAACATATAAACAAAAGCAACCAAAACCAAGATGCAAATGGATATGAAACTCGAAAATGCTCTCAATAGTCCTCTCAGCTTTCTGTAGCGACGGTCTGTGAGTAGCAGTGCTGTCAGTAGCAACTGTGCTACGTACAAGTGTGACAGGCACACAAACATTTGGCCTTTTATTCCTTTGATGTGCGTTAAACCGACACGGAATGGCAAAGTTCACTTCGGTGATCAAATATGTGACAATAATATCGAAAGCTTGTGCCATACATGTGAACTTATTTGATCACACCTGTGAGCACATGTCTGGCGCCGGTATTACAGATGTACATGGGCAGCAGTGACCACTTACCATCATGCTCCATTGATTCAATTTAAAAAAGTTGAATTACGAGAAAATATGCGTAAAAACTCTGACAGCCCTAAATACGCGCTTATCGGCTTATATGTAGTGTTGTATAAATGATCGTAGTCTGTAAACCGGCGCATACGCAGCGCAGTATACTCCGGACCTCGGGACGACTCGGGGACGCGGTCAGTTACAGGTCGCTCAGTGTCCAATGTTCCATCATCAACTCTACTTAACTTTGCCATTGAGGTACTTGTTTAATGTTCTTAGTTTATAAACATTATATTGTCAAACATATCTTAGATATTTAAATATTTTCGTCTGTGTCGCGTTATCTTTCTCTATTTTTCTACTGTTACTAAGTGCCTTCAGATTTGTAAAGAGTCGGTAAGTATTAAATGCGTGTAAGTTTTGTTTTATATTTTTTGTAGTTTTCACCGTAAACGAAAAGTTTTTTAAGACGTGTTTTTAGATTTTTAGCTAAACCGAATGCTGTGACTTTTTAATAAAAAATAGTAATTATACGATTATGATCGACCGATCCAGTTATTTCTTTTTTGGTAACTGTAGACTAATACGCAATTAATAAATGTCAAAGTGTGGCGTAATCTGCCAAACGCGCTTTTTGTTAAACCAAATGTAAGTTAAGATACTGGAGCTAACTTTTATTACCCATGTAAAAACAAGATGGCAATTAAAAAAAAGATATACAAGGAAAAAAAATCCGATCCAGTGGTAGTGTAAAAAAAAGTAACCGACAATTTGTAAGCGCCCCCGTAGGCCTATGCAAAATAAAGACATTTCATTTCATTTCTAGCTTTAATAATGTCAATAAAATACGATTCCCGGCTCTGCATGAGTAAAATCACAATTTAGAATGATTTTAACTTAATTTTAAATTATTTTTTATTAATTTTAACTTAAATTAATTTTAAATTAATTTTACCTTAAAGATACAGTGTTGTCCTTAATATATTATTTTGGAATAAAACAATATGTGCTCTAATCACCTGTGGTTATTGTCCATTTTTTTTAAATTTTAACTTCGTCTATTCAAAAAATTTAAATTAAAAAACATTGCTTAATTTTTAACTGCCTCCTCTGTACAATTACCGTTTTCGTTGTGTTGTGAATAAATATAATGTATAATATATACTCATTAAGAGTGTTGAATGTTGTTGTTGTAATGACGACCCGCGTGGCCGAGCGGTTACCATACCGGTCTGACGCGCAATGGGTCCTGGGTTCGATTCCTGGCCAGACAGGTATCTGAATTATGAGTTTAGATTCATGTTCTGGGTCTGGATGTTTGTGTATTCGTCTTGTATTTGTCCATGGTACCCACGACACCGAACTTTGACTAATTTATAATCTGTTGTTTCATATGTATTTTAAATCTATATTTCAAATGTTATTTTTTATTATGTTGTGTTTTCATCTTGTATGATTTATTGTATGCCCGCCTGTGGCGGGAATATGGATGATCAATTAATTTAAGTCATTTTCAGAATTTTAATGTTAAAAGTATCTAATTACACTAATTTGGTCAGTGATGTGGTCGTTGATTTGTCAGTAGTTAAATCCATTTTTCTTCTCATCTAATATATAAAATTCTCGTGTCACAGTTTTTGTTACAATACTCATTCGAAACGGCTTGACCGATTTTGATGAAATTTTTTGTGCTTATCCGGTATCTATGAGAATCGGCCAACATCTATTTTTCATACCCTAAGGGTTGTCCACCCTTATTTTTTTTTATATGGCGAAACAAAGTTTGTCGGGTCACCTAGTCTAATATATAAAATTCTTGTGTCACAGTTTTAGAAGTTGAACTCCTCTGAATCGGCTTGACCGATTTTGATGAACAACTATTTTTTACACCCCTAAGTATTAAGGGTGGTTCTCCTCAAAATTTTAATTGTAATTTTTGAACAATTTTTTTGGTTATTTTTTATGGCGAGGATTAAAAAAATACATTCAGTCCTAAATTTTTATTCTCTTACCACCAACCCTAATTTTTTGATAGCATTTTTCTTTGGCGAAATGAAGTTCGCCGGGTCAGCTAGAATATCTATAATAATTATTTCCTACCTTATCAATTAGCTAATTGATAATTATGAGAGTCATCGTTTCAAGTGTGTTGATAAGGCTTTCGTTATAACAATGTCGCTCTGTTGTGTTATTAATTTCGCTATTTAGCTAATCTGCTTATTATTTAAATTTGTTCTCTAAGTAGTAGTCAAAAATGCAAATAAAACAAAACACAGAATATAAGAAACGTTATCACAAGTACGAATAGCAACAAAATGTTAGTATGAGTAATATGTATTTATGTTTTCTATCGTAAACCTTATTACTACTAGGTGAAATTGAATCAATATATGTACATATATGTTGATTTGAATCAAAAATATATAGCTATATTTATATATATGCAATCACGTTGTATTAGCTTGTTAGCGGTAACAAGTTAATAGGTGGTAGAAACACTGATTCTACGAATCTGATCTACGTTCGAAGGGAGAAATACCACCGCCACACCGCAAGAAGCCCTTTTTCCGTTTCGATGCCGGCACACTTTTATATGAGGCGACCATCTTAATCCTCGGAAGTAGCAACGCATCAGTGATTGACTACAGATAGAAACCATGTTCTACATGAAGTTGCTTACAGATGTCGCAGGGCGGCAGTGACCATTTAATGTGGACTGGTGGACTGCATGCTCGTTTGCTACTTCCATCGTATAAAAAATGTAGAAAACTACAAGTTGAAGTGTATTTCAAGTATAATTGTTTGGTACATATTTAGGACACCTATACATATATGACTCAGCCTGTTGATAACAGTGATAAATACAGTCTAAACATTTACTTGCAGTACTATTATCAGTATTTAATAATTCTCTGAATAGATTAAAAAGATTTGATGATATTAAATTGATTTTAAGTAGGTAACTCTCATACGTACGAAAGTCCGACATATGCAATTTATGGTATGTTTGTGTATAGTATGTTTATTTATGTATGGTATGTAACAATGGATTCCTATTCCCATTAAACAGCTGTATACACTGCTGTGTGTTTTGATGGGAATAGGAATCCATTGCATAGTAGCACAGTATTATTATCATTTATTCAGTATTATTAGCAATTTAAAAAATGTTATCTTTGGATGTGTTAATGTAGAATTCAAACAACCAAAAACAGCACAATATAGTCTACAATTCTTCTTCGCCATATTATTAGTAAAATAAAAAAATCACTGCTCAAAAAACCGTTACACCGTCCGCTCGTCTCTACGGCACATTCGGATCTGTTTGTATACCGAATGCAAACCGAAATCGAGGCGCGTAGGTATAACTTGCGTTTCGTGCGCTTCTAAGGAGTTAGACTACTGTAGATATTTGTACCGTGATAGTAGTGATGGGATGAATATTCGCGTATTCGCGAGGATTGTGCGTTTTGCGTATATAGGACTGAAATGAAATGAAATGTCTTTATTTTGTATAGGCCTACTGAAGCACTTACAAACTGTCAGTTACATATATTTTTTACACTACCACCGGATCGGAACACGACCTCAACTGAGAAGATCCGGCAAGAAACTCAGTAGGGTTGTCTTTTTTCTTTGTGTATCTTTTTTTAATGCCGCCATTAATAACTAAAAAAAAGTCGCCAAACTATATTCTACCGCTCCCTACACTTCTATATTTTACACTGGTGTCCATTTGGCGTCAAATTAGAGAAAAACTGAATATTGGCATTCGCGAATGTTCGTAGGGGAAATTCGCATTCGCATTCACGACTGTCAAATAATAACATTCGTTGCATCACTAGAGTGGACTTGAAACTCGGACGCTTACCAAGTGAGAATTGGTAGTTACACGCACCACACACACATTCAAACACAGAATGTTCACACATCTATGAAAACTTTTTCTTTTTAAGAATTCTTAGGTGTGTAATTTATTTATTTATTTTATGTTCAGTTTTATGTAATACATGTATTTTATTCCTCAGGTAATGGGATCTGATATGACAAGAACACACTTGCAAAAAGTTATCAGATATTTAAAGGAATTCGAGAGTAAGCCTAAGACAATAGACAGAGACCTTATACCCGAGTGGTTTAACGAAGGAGAGAAGTTGTTCGAAGAAATCTACCATCTTGGGACAAGTATCAAATGGAATTTTCCAGCTATTAAAAATCAGGACGAGGTGCGCGATATTGTATCCCACATAACCAAGAACAAAGGTTGGCTTGAGAGCTTCATCACCATCTACCCTGGGACAAGGATTGACTTAGAGGGCGCCACTCCTGCCGTCGACGTGTGCCGCGTGCGATCCGGCATTGAATTCCTACTCCAGGGATTCACAGGCATTAATACACCATTTGATAACGTGATCAACGACTTGAAGAAATTTGGCGAGTTGGAAGATTTCGACGATCATCTTAAAGTTTGGGCTGAGAGCCACCGACCTGACTTTTTTCCCGGTGATATACATAACGATACCCCAAAATCCCACTGGTGGTGGTATTAAGTCGTTGATAAGATATCTAAAGTTACAAAAATGGAGGTTAAAGAATCGGAATGGGTGTCTAAGGCTATTGATAATGTGGATCGATACCTTAATAGAGGAGGCGACTTAAAAGGTGACGAGCCACAACTTCTCGGAGGAACTAACTTACTAAACACCATAGGTGTAGCGATGGGCCTCCCTGTAAGAAACCCGGAAGACTGGACGAAAAGTGAAATGGAAAGAGCGTTCAAGGGTGAGCTTGTTTACTTTATAGGCGATGCGAGAAAGGCCATCGACGTAATAGCTGATCAAATAAGAAGTTGTTGTAATGGAGATGACAAAAATTTTATCACAGTTATTCCCATTGAACTATATTGGAAAGGGAAACTGTATGAATTGCCTTTATTTAGAGTGCAACGATACAAGGATTCCAAAAAATATTATGTCGATAACATAGGCAGATCCTACGATTCTGTTTCGGATTGGTATTCTAACAGCAAATTGCCACCATGCAAAATGGCGTACCCGTATGACTTGAGATTGATGTTGCGGCCTGGATATAACTATTCGCGCGTGTTAGTCGACGATACGCCCAGTGCCAGAACTAGTACCCAAGTTGTGAAGGGTGTTGATATAGCTGCTTCTGTCGCCGGGATCACTTCAAGCGTAGGATTGCTGTTTGTTACTGGTGGACTTGCGGCACCTTTAGTGGCCACTGGAGTAGCAACTGCACTTTATGGAACCGGTAGAACTGGGTACCAATTAATAGACAAGGCGACGCATGGTGAAACTATTAACCCTTTCACGAACTCAGAAAGCCGTATGCTGTGGCTGGGAATTGCTGCAAACATAGTCAGTTTTGGAGCGATGGGGGCTTCAATGCGACTTACATCCTTGGCGATACGTGGACGGGATATATCAACGTCGTTCCGCGTATTGGTCAATGTCATGAATGGAACGAATATTGTTGTAAGTGGCATTGCAATTCTCGACACTAGCATATTTTTGATTAAACATTACGATGAATTATCGCCTGTGGATGTCCTCATGCACGTAACAGCGATAGCTTTCTGGACTAAGGGTGTTTTTACATATAAAACTGCTGGAACTCTAATTAGAAACGCTCACGAACAAGTTTTTACAGTTATAACCAAAGAACTTAATGCAGATGATGCGGCAAACTTAGCAAATGTTCGCCAACAATTTAATAATGATGCTCATCTTATAAGAGAATTTCATAGAGCATCAAAAGGAAACGTCTCACCAGCCCAATTTTCGCAAATAATAATCGATGCCAACAACCTAAACGGTAAAGTTCAATTTGACGATGCAGGCAATCTGGTACTATCCGGCGGTCAAGCATATTCATTTGAATTTCTCAGCAAGCTAACACAGAACGCGCGGAGAGTCTACTTTGATGTGATTACCAATCTTAATCCAGAACAAATTGAATTGATGGAGAGCTTCCGCCAAAAAGTGAATAATGATATGAATTTAATCTCAGGATTACACAAAGTTTCTGTACATTATAATCTAACTCCCCATGAGGCTACCGAGCAAGTGTTGAATTTTTGGGCAAAATACACTAAAATGAACATGCCGACTGGTACGAATGTCTCCATACAGGAAGGAAGCTTGATTCTGGGACGTGCACCACCGCTGCAGTTGAACCAGCTACGTGGAATGTCTACCCCCATGATACGTTTCGTGGGCGAACACCTGGTGCGTATGGACGACGTTACCAGCCGCCAATGGAGTACGTCTATCCCCGTGCTGTTACAGCTTGAAGGACATGGCATGTTCTCCAAATGCACAATCACGAAGATTGTTCCAACGGGTCGTGCCGTAGTGTCCTTAAATCAAAACCTTCAAATAAGCATATACAAATTGCAGGAAATAGACTCTACAGATTGCAAAGAAATTTTGAGACTGGTTGGACTCTTGACATCGTCTACGTCTAGTACTAATATTCCTGCGGAAACTCTAAAGCTCATTAACAAGTACAGGTTGCGTCTAGAGTTTCAGAGGAGGGAAAGCGTTGAGTGGATGACGACAAACGCAAATGAAAAGTTACGCGCCATACTAGGTTCTACGCTACAAAATTTTGAAAGAGACAGGTTGTTCACCTTCAAAAGCACTATAACAACTGCGAAGGCGACGCCATACATGAAAGAATTGATGAATTTTGTTGCTGATATGAACCCTAAGAATGTAAGTGAAATAGTATCATATGGGGAGTACGTTACGATATACGTAGAAACAGAAAAAAGATTGTTGGAGGCAAAACTGAATAAGGGCGAAATAAAGATACCTGCCAACACTAATAAGGCAACATTCTTAAGTAAGTACTAATTATGATGCATATGTATTTATGAACAATTAAACGTCTCTTTAATATAAAGAAGAGTAATAGTAATAGCCCTGAGATTTCCGGTTTAATTCAATATGGTGTTTGTTTATTGAAGGTGAAACCCCGATACTGAAACATCGGCACTGGCTGATTTCGGTTTGTTGGACATATAGGTATGTCCAACAAACCGAAATCAGCCAAATATTATAGGTAATATTAGTTTTGTCCTTCACCTTCTTAAAAACACAATGTTTCTTCGAAAAGAGTCTTAGCCAAATTAGCCTTATCCAAGCCAAACAAATGTGTCAAACATTACAAACGGCTCTATCATATTTAAAGTTTTAATTTAAAAATTTACACGTTTTCATAATCATTATCTATGAAACTTAATTTTTATTTTGCTTTGATTTCTTTAATATGCTTCAGGGAAAATGGCGAGCGATGCTGTCTTCCAGAATCCAAAGGCTATGCATGAGAAATGGGCGAACACAGTGGCTTTAGTCCGTGAGAATTCTATGGTGGGACCAGCTGCCCTCACTTCAGGACTGTCAGACGAGGCATTGGTACAGGCGATCCGAGGAGCCCGTATCGGCTTCGGCAGTGAAGCATCAGCCGCCTACCATACTCTCAAGCATCCTACCGACCCACCCTCCGCGTATGTGACGCGTGCAAACGAATGTGTGCGTAATGCTACGCGCTATACGGTAAGGATAACGCCAATTATAACACTTTTGGCTTTCAGACTCTTCTTAAGATTATTGTGAGTGATGAGAGACACAGTCATATGCAAAGTCGAAAACACCCAGATTCGAAACAGTAATTATGATAAATCATTCAGAAATGTGTTTGGCGAACCCTTAAATGTATATTTTAAAAAAATACCATTCCTAAGCACGTCATTCTTAAGCCACGATGCACCACATTGACAACTGCGGTGGACTTTTTATAGAAAACTCCCAGACTCTTCTTTTCTTTTCTGCCTTTAGGCATAAAATATTTTTTATAAGGTTCAAGTAGCAAACGAGCATGCAGTCTACATGAGAGTAAGTTGTAATTGCTGCCCATAGACATCTGTAAGATAGATCATATAGAACAGGTATCCTATTCAGATAGGATCCCTCTCAACCACAGATGCGTTGCTGCTTCCGAGGACTAAGTGAGTCGCCTCATATACCTAAAAGTGAGCCAGCAGCTACACACTTCCATGGAAACGCAAGATCTGCTTCACGCTAGAAATATGTGTGGCGGTGGTATCTCCCGGTCGAATTACACTGGTTCTACCAGCTGGAAAAATAAATTTAAGACACATATCTCAGAAACATTAGTCAAGTCAGGGGACTTTTAAATGTCGCCTGACCACGGCCACGCCATTCCACTGCTTGTTCATGCTAAGGCACCTCAATTTCATGACCAGGGATAACAACACATCTGCGACCTACTTCCGATAGAATTCTAATCTTATTCAGTGTTGTTCATAGAGACACAAACGACAGTTACTGGCACTACAAGCTTTTCCCACTACAATTTTTAAAATATACCTCGGTTTTACAGGTGACGTTGACACAGGACGGCGATGCCAGGATGCTTCGCTTCGAAGGCCCAGACGGATCAGCAATCCTGCTTGAGCGTGATGGTCGTGTACTACTCTGCACGTTCTCGCCGAAAACGTCCAAAGCCTAAGATGCTATAGAATGATAAACGACTATAGAATTCGTATGTTTAGATATGAGATAGACGGCAATACGAGAACAAGCGTCAAAGCTAGAAAGGGTCTACAAGAATCATCTAACTTTGGCCAATGAGAAGTCATGACAATTTGGCTAATGAGAAGTCATTACAGTTTGGCTAATAGAAAAGTCTTGACTCTTTGGCTAATGGAGTAGTCATGATATTTTGACTAACAGAGAAGTTAAGACACGGGAGAAGTTAAAAGAGTGGAGTAAAGTAAGTCGGTGTGGAGACTGAAAGATCAGACGAGGTGGAACTCCTTGGAGTCAAAAGTACAGTGAGAACTACTATCATCACATGAACGATGTCATCGCACGGTGAGAAAATGAACTTGATGCAAAATTTGCGTTCTGTAAAAGTAACAAGTAACAAGTCTTGTTCAAGCGAGAGATCGTCACTTTTTAATTTGCTAGATGATAAACTACGTTATTACGATTTTGACGTATTTACCTGAATTTGCTGAAATAAAAATTTGCATTTGTTCACATTGTGCGATTTGTCAGATTTTTAGAAACTATCAATATCATGGATCAGGATCAAGTGGTGATGTAGTCGGATTGCCTATACTTAATGATATTTTTTATGTTTAGATATAAAATTCTTTTTGTTACACTGCTTTATAATGAGATACATGTTTGTCAGCGGTAGCAACGTTTTACCAAAGCGGGCCACGTCATACCTGACAGAATGGCGGGCGGCACTTGGAAGTGGCCTGTGTCCAAAAATCATTCAGTAAGGAGAAAGGCAAATTCAAAAAAAATCGAGGCCCGTAAGGAAAGTGCGGTTTACCGACCGTTAATTTACTAAATGAAGTTAGCAATGCTTTTTATCATTTATATCCTATTATATCCTTAACATTAAAACATTTGATTATTGTTATGCCTTTTGAGAATAAATATTATAAAATATGTGTTTGTATTATTTTAGATTAAATGAACCCCGCAGCTTCGCCCGCGTTTAAAAAAATCTATGTATTGACTGTCCCACAGTAAAAAGTAGCCTATATGTTATTAAAGAGTGTCAGCTAACTCGGACAATACTTGGACGACTATGATATCACCTACATCGCTCACTCACACAAGCGTATTCCAACGCAATGAGCCGTCATCGTCTTTTCGTGTTAGGTATGCATATTTAGAATATTTCATATCAGTAAGGTTATTTGAAAAGTCGCAATTGCGAATGCGAATATCGCTTACCGACATTCGCGAAAGTCGTTTTTTTTTAATTATTTGGTGTAGAGCAGGGTTACAAGTCTCAAAAATGTATTCCCCTAAAGCCTTCATTAAAAACCCCTAAAATCCCCCATAATGAATTATGAATTGGAATTTTTCGTGGCAACCTGATCTGACGACGAAAAAAAAGGTCTTCGGGTGTACATGACCTTTTTTTATTTTTTAGGCATGAGCGTGTAGCCTGGCGGAAGATTTCCCTTTAAAAACACCTATATGTTGAAGTTATAAAAACCCCTAAAAGTACCCCTAAAAATATTACACCCCTAAAAATACCCATCCTACTTATTTATCCCTTAAATTTGGGGGAAAAACCCCTAAGTTGGGAACCCTGGTGTAGAGGGCCGGAAGTTCTAGATTTGACCTTTTTTGATCGTCAAATAGCATTTCGACTTCAATTTGGATAGATCCGGCAACAATTTTTGCAAAGGATCGCAATTCAATATTTAACAAAATCATTCAGCCCCATTTCCAGCCCCGTAAGTCATATAAGCCATATATTCATTTAACCATATATGTATATATGCATGCATGTATGAAATGTATGAAAGTGTGTATCCCTTATAATTTGTTGTTTTCTTATGTTTATGCACATTGTTCGCTGTAGGTACTTGTCAATAATTAGGATTACATGTTTATCATATTTATGGTCCTGTATTAGATAGTAACTTGTCAAATATGTAATCTGGTTAATAAGTCTTATGAATAAAAAATAATTAAAGGTGGTAGAACCAGTGTAGTTCGACCGGGGAAGTACCACCGCCACACCTATTTCTAGCGTGAAGCATTTCTTGCGTTTCGATAGAAGGGTGTGGTTGCCGGCATACTTTCAGATGAGGCGACCATCATAGTCCTCGGGAGTGGCAACGCATCTGTGATTGACTTCAGATGGGACCCATGTCCTGTATGAAGTTGATTACAGATGTCCATGGGCGGCAGTGACCACTTACCATCCGGTGGACTGCATGCTCGTTTGCTACTTCAGTCAAATAAAAAAAAAATCGCTCAATTCTTGCGCAATATTCCCAATATTGTTCGTAATAAGTTCGATACATCGCTACATATGTAGCCTATTTATAGGGAATACGCGCTCCCGGCGTACGTGACTGAACTCAAGGCCTCGATGAATCAACCAATAATGGTGCTGCCACACTGCTGCTTAAAAATGTTCACAAACGCTAGTAAACATTTGTTAAGAAACATACGATCACAATGCTAGAAAATGTTTTCATGTTAGATAATGTTAGTAAACATTTCTAAAACTTATCATTCTCAAAAAAGACAACTGTCAAATCCTTGATATAATCTTTGGCAAGCATTTTCCATCAGTGTCCCATCAACCCATTATTGGCCCACAGCTGGGCACGGGTCTTCTCTGAGAATGAGAGAGTTTAGGCTATAGTCCACCGCGCTGGCCAAGTGCGAATTAGTGGACTTCACACACCTCCGAGAACTTTTTTTTTAAGAACTCTCGGGTGTGTAGGTTTCCTCACGATGTTTTCCTTCACCGAAAAGCAGTGATAATTAATTTAATAATAAATAATACGCACATAAATCAGTGGTGCATGCCTGGGTTCGAACCTCGGACCTCCTGATCGAGAGTGCAAGTTTCAACCATTAGGCGATCACTGCTCTATTAGGCTATCACTGCTCTGCGCCTGTCCATCAGTGTAGGAGCACTTAAAAACATTAAACAATTCCTAACAGAATGTAGCAATTCCTAACATTTGTTAGGAAATGTGTCAGAAAATGTTTGTAAATATTTTTAAAGAGCAGTGTGGCAGCACCTTAACTAACACAAACGAAGCAGCAGAATGGAACGGTTATTTGTTTAACAGCCAAAACAGAAACATTTGTGTCCGATTTTAGAATGTTTTAACTTATACTTACACTCGTTTTAAAGGTTCCGTACACGAAGGGTAAAATACCCTATTACTAAGACTCCGCTGTTCGTCTGTCCGTCCGTCTGTCTGTCGCCAGGCTGTATCTGATAAACCGTGATTGCTTGATTGATTGCGTGCTTCATTGATTTATTGATTTTTTTTGCCGTTTTTTATAGATATTACGAAACCCTTCGTGCGAGCCCGACTCGCACTTAGCCGGTTTTGTAGGTTTTTTATTTTATTTTTATTCTATTGATGATATTATGTCCAGCTGTTGCTACCTTCCATTTCAATGAAATGTCATGTTACAATCCGACTAGCCGTTTAATCTGTAGCGCATGTCAAATAAATGGACATACAAACAAACATACATACGCTCAAACAAACATTACCCGCCCTCTAACGCAGTCGGGTGTAACGTAGCAAATTTGACCCCAAAAGTGTGTGACAATAATATGCCTCTTAGCGCCATCTGTTAGGCCACGGTAACCTAATTAACGTAGATCGATAGTAATTAGTTCTTTTGTTATAGTGGCGCTTATTTTGCAAGTGAAGCCATTAAATAATTTTATATTGTAATAAAAAACTCTTAATAAGATATAATTTTAATTAAATAAATTAATAATCTATACTTATAATAAATCTGTAGAGAGGTCAATTCTGTTTATGAAATATATTTCCAAAATAACTATCAGGGAGTGATTAGGGATCGATACTGATGCCAAAAAGGCAATCAGTAAAGTTTTTGTCTGATGTCTGTCTGTCTGTCTGTCTGTCTGTCTGTCTGTCTGTCTGTCTGTATAACCTTTATAGAAACAAAAACTACTCGATGGATTTTAACGAAACTTGGTACAATTATTTTTCATTCTCCTGAGCTGGTTATACTTTTCATCATGCTACAATCAATAGGAGCAGAACAGTAAAGGGAATTGTTGAGAAAACGGGAGAAGTTACTCTTTTTTTAAGCTTCCGTTACGTTTGTCACCTTAATGATTAAAGCTACATAGAAATCATGTATGACGGAAATGTTCTCCTTTAAATTGTATAAAAAATATCCTACGATGGTTGACACACAATAACACGTGTAACTCCCAAAAGCTTAGCAGTTCGAAGCTTTCTGATTATATGTGTCTACTCTTACGTTTATAACATTATCTGTGATCCATAATTTAAAAAGTTAACATTATTTAGGCGGAACGAAGTTCGCCGGGTCAACTAGTATCAAATAAAATTAAAGTATATAACATTAACGGGTCAGATATACAATTAGGACGCGAGCGAACCGATTACATAAGGCAGCGCTACAAGTAATATTAAAAATAAATAATAATATACTAATATCTAAGAGCAAATTTTAGTTTTAACAGTCGGTTTTTTTGTTTTTCGTATATTATCTCTTGTTTACACAACCTATATCGTAAAGGATTATTTAATTAAAAAGATAACAGATATCTTCTTTGTATTTTTCATAAACTTAAGTCTTTCCAGTAATAACGATTGGATTATTAACTAAATGTGGTCCATGGACTCTCCCAATTATGATAAAATGATAAAAATGTTACTGTTAATACTTATTTAATCTTTTTAATAGAGTAGATGGATTTTACGCATCAAACTTAATTGAGATACGTTCCCTTTGCATATTCTACCGGCTTTACAATGGTGAGTGTTCTGAGGAGCTTTTGGACCTGGTGCCTACGTCACCCTTCCTCCATCGCACCACTCGCCGAAGGATGAAGTTCCATCCACATCAACTGGACCCGTGGCAGTCATCCACGGTTCGGTTTGCACGGTCTTTCGTACCACGAATGTGCAAGATGTGGAATGAGCTTACTCCTGAGGTATTCCCGGAGCGCTATGACATGGGGCTCTTCAAGAAAGGTGCAAAAAGGGCTCTCGTTCAAAGCCGGCGACGCATTAGCGACTCCTCTGATGTTGCAAATGTCCATAAGTGACGGTAACCACTTTCCATCATGTGGCTCGTCTGCTTTATCATTAGGTACAAATAAAAAAAAAGATATGGTATGTTTAGTTCTACAAATTAAATTTAGTATTTTTGGTTTGATGCGGTTTTGAACATACAGACAGAAAAAATGTTCTAATACGACCTAGTTACATGGGACGTGGTCAGACGGTGGTCACCACGGGCCATGTTACTGAGTCAAAATATCATAAAATTAGTCTAACGTCGTATAAAGTTCTAATAATGAGTTTTATATTATTACTTATTCACAGTCCTCCAAACTATTTTTACGAAGAATTTCACAGACACATGTTTCGTCCCTATTATCTATATGGAGCATGATTTGCAACTTTGTTGCAAATCAGCATGACTTGCATTGAATAATCTTTAGAGAGGAAATAATGAGGTGGAAGGGGCTTGGCTGGGTTTTATCTGTGAAGAGACAGATACTAAAACAATTGGTCATGTGCAAATTTAACTCGCATATGGGTTCCATACTACATTTTTTTTAACTTTTTATATTTATAATAATGTATTAGTGATGTAACGCAAGTCATTATTAAGCTATTGGAAAGCTTTTGTCGCGGGCTTTGAGCGCGGCGACCGAATCATGAAATTCAATAACGAAAAAACCTAACACCCCCTACTCCGCCTACCATGTAGCAAGGCCGAGCGTTCGCTCAACGTGTATGACAGTACGTATATGGTACGTACGACAGAACGAAGCTCGCACGGATCGAGACGAGCTGCTCGGCAATCGGACGGATATGAAAGCAGCTGGTTGTGAGAAAGTATAGGACGTTTTTTTCTTTGATACTCTAACAAAAAAAAACTGCATAAATAAATAAATTATTATATTATTACGTGAAGCAAAAACTTGTGACGGGTTGACGGGTGACGGATTAGTATGAAATTTTGCACTTGGATCATACTTAAAATCAAATAAAACACATTACACACACTACCGTGCATTTGTCACAAACACATACATAATAAACGAAATAGAACATTCACTGTCTTACTATGAAAACACAAACGTCAAAATGTCAGATGCCTTTGTCAAAATACGGCTATTGCTTTTAAATGCGGCTTAGATAATGAAACCTCTTTTTATATTTAACGGGCGCGTTCAAAATTACTTAAAAATTATTACATTTTATTTGAATTTGTGAAATATTCATACTACTTTGGACAATATGTAGTTTAGTTTTTGAATTTTGAAATTACCGTCGAATTTCGACCGATGCTACGAGTGACTAGTAATCATAATTGCATGAGTTGATAATGCTATGCTATGCAATAGCTTTACCGCGGCAGTCCCCGAGTGCCGCACGTTTTATTTGACATTCGGGAATGCGAATGAGATTGTTGTCTACATAGACAGATAACGACTCGTCTTGTGGGTCGACATCACACCAGTCCGACACGCAGTGGTTTCCGGGTTCGATCCCTGGCCAGACAGACGTGAATGGTAATTTAAGATCTCTGTTATGGGTATCCGTACAGGGTTCTGGTAGTTTGTGTATTAGTATTTGCATGAGTGCAAGGCACCAAGGATTGTAGGTGTTTTTAAAATTACAGAGTTCTAAAGCCAGACGCGCAAAAGACTTTTTTTTTATTTGGCTGAAGTAGCAAACGAGGGCTGCATGCTCGTTTGATACTTCAGCCATACCTGATGGTAAGTGGTCACTGCCGCCCATGGACATCTGTAATCAACTTCATACAGAACATGGGTTCCATCTGAAGTCAATCACAGATGCGTTGCTACTCCCGAGGACTATGATGGTCGCCTCATGTGAAAGTGTGCCGGCAACCACACCCTTCCATCGAAACGCAAGAAATGCTTCACGCTAGAAATAAGTGTGGCGGTGGTACCTCCCCGGTCGAACTACACTGGTTCTACCACCTTTAGACTTGGACCAATAATGTCAACGACCAGATACAATATTGGTACAATTTAATAAACTTAAGTCCGTCAAATTAGATTACATATCTTGAATTTACTTGTAAGATTAGATACGCCAAATGATTGGTTTCCATTTGCAGATAATATAATATTTTGTCAAAATTATTTCAATTACCTTCCATCAAATGTCGGATCTGCTTCTTTTTTACACTTAGGTAACTTTATTTATATAAATACAACAGAGAAAGTAAATAAAATTGACAACATAAACTACACTAAATAAAAACTAAACTTATAAATAATTAACTTAGATTAAATTAAATGCTTCTGCAATTAATTTAATTATTTGATTCATTCATTAATGTCTGCTTCTTAAATTCCAGCACTGGACAGGCATTTTTTCTCCAAAGTGGGAAGGCGTAGAAGCATTTCTTCCATGGAAATAGCAATAGCCTTTAAAGGTGGTAGAACCAGCGTAGTTCGACCGGGGAAGTACCACCGCCACATCTATTTCTAACGTGAAGCATTTCTTGCGTTTCGATGGAAGGGTGCGGCTCCTCCCAGATGGGCGGCTGGGCCCACCGCTCCGTCTAGACTTTACGAAGGTATGCGACCACATATACCGCCGTCCTTCCCGGGATCGCCGGACCGAACGGTTCGAGCTCCCACTCTAGCCACATGCAACCCCGGAAGCCCCTTTTAGTCGCCTCTTACGACAGGCAGGGGATGCCGTAGCCCTATTCTGTTCCCGGAACTACAGCGACGAACGTAAATATAATCTATCGCATAGCCGAAATTGAAAAGTGACTTCGTTCGCTACAAAAAGATAAATACTATGTTTATCTTTTTTACATTACATCCTTAATAACCGCATGTTTAAGAAACTTAATATTGCGAAAACAAATTGTCATTTCCACAAAATTTCGTATCAGGTACTTTTATTATTATCACGCGATATCCAAGAATTTGCTTATCAGGACTAATCTTATGATAATTTACTGTAACTCGTCTGGCGATATGAAAGATATGATGTAATAAACAATAACAGACATAAGAACATAGATACGATAAAAAAACAAATAAAAATAGATCGCTTATCATTTCACACCTATTCTGCCCTAAAAAAAACTTTATTTATTAATACCTTGAAACAAATCTATTTACACTACAACAAAACGAAATATTAAAAATAAATAAAACATATTTTTTAAAAAAGTAAATATTGTTAAAGAAAATAAAAAGAAACTATAAATAAAACAAAGAGTCCATATCACTGCCTCTTGGGAGAGTCCCAAGAACGCTGGCGGCGTTACCTCTTTGAATGGCCAAACTGATTCTTTGGCCAAAATACGCACCAGCCCTTGGAAATAGAAGGCAGTCGTCGTAATTTTTGCAAAATTAAGTTTTTTTGTGGTAATTGTGTCAGAAAAATGTTATGTTTATTAAATGAAGGAAAAAATATTATTTTTATGGATAAACTGTGTTTTGGTCGAAAAAGTGTGGAGACACATACTTATGCAATCCGTCCCTATCATTTTACACCTTTTTTTTGTTCTCCAGGGGGAAACCTTCAAAAGGTACCCGACGCCGTGGGAGCGACGCAGGGTTATGTGGGATTTTTACCGCACTAAATCCCCCGGTGGCCGTCCTCGGCGCTATAAAGAGGACTCCGGGATCTCCAAAGGAACACAACCGGAATTATCTAAGCGCGCTGCCCCATCGGGCTCCTCCAAGAAGGGAGACTGGGCCCACCGCTCCGTCTAGTCTTTACGACGGTATGCGACCACACATACCGCCGTCCTTCCCGGGATAAGTGACTACCTACTATGATTCAAAGGATAAACTAGAAAAAGTGGAAAAATAACGATTTCTCATGTTCGGCAACACATCTGTGACGGACTTTGGATTGAATCTTTGTCTCCACGCTAGAGATATGTATCGCTGACACTCCAATTTTATTTAACTTCTTAAGTTGACGATGTCACAAGCACTTTTCAAGGTTATATGATATCAACACATGCAAAACGATTACGGAGATATGGGTACATATACAGATTATTGTATATTTAAAGTACAAAAAAAGTGTATACGAGCCATATGTGATGTCCACCAAATAGATAGCTGTAAACCATTATTTACAAAAAATAAAATTTTAAGTTTGCCATGCATGTATATTAAAGAAATGTGTATGTTCGTATATAAATATCCATGGTATCTTCAAACTAAAGCAGAAGAGTCATGCAGGCCTGTTAGATATAAATATAGGTTAGTTCTGCCTCAGTGTAATTTAAAGATGCACAATAAAAATGTGTATGTAATGGCTATAAAAATTTATAATAGACTTCCTGACTTGTTTAAACAATTGCCGTATAATAGATTTAAGAATGAAATTATAATGTGGCTTCAAAATAAATGTTTTTATTCTATTAATGGATATTTAGAAATAAGTTGACATTATTATACTTAATTGTATATTGACATGAATATTTTTATATAGGTAATAGTATCTTGCTTTCGATTTGTTTAAATTAAATATAATAGTACACAATTACAATAAAAATAAACATAAATAGTCATTTATATGACAATTTGCACGAAATGGCAAAATAAGAGGATCTTCTTTTCAAGACATACTACCATACATTTGTACCTTATTTAGCAAATAAAGATTTTGATTTGATTTGATTTGATTTATGTATATATATATATATATATATGAATGAATATCGAACTTTGTCGTTATTATAGACACGTGCCGGATTTGCAATATTGTAGTAACATTTTAATTCCCATTATTCATGAGTAAGCGATAATTGACTCCATGGATGGCAGCAGCCACTTACCGTTATGTGATACCCACCAGCAACAGCAGTGTTATGCTGTTGTGTTCTAGTCTAAGGGTGTAAAGATATGTATTCCAAATTAATACTTTTTTTAACTGACTGAAGTAGCAAACGAGCACGCAGTCCACCTTATGGGAAAGCGTCACTGCCACCCATGGACATCTGTAATCAGCCTACCTACAGAACATGGGTTCCATCTGAAGTCAATCACAGATGCGTTGTCACTCTCGGGGACTATGATGGTCGCCTCATGTGAAAGTGTGCCGGCAACCACACCCTTCTATCGAAACGCAAGAAATGCTTCACGCTAGAAATAGGTGTGGCGGTGGTACTTGCCGGTCGAACTGTACTGGTTCTACCACCTTGCAATACTTGCAAGTAGACAAATTGCATGTTTTTGTTATCTTTACATAAAAAAATTGAAAATACTAAAACGTAATGGTAGTGATTGGGTACACTTCTAGTTCATTTGACTCAATTACGAAATAATAAAGCGCTCATATTTTAATTATTTACTCCCTGTTATCAAAAATATGTTCAGAAACACATAAAAATATCAGTATTACCTACACAAATTATAGTACTTAACCAAACAAACTAGCGCCATTGTATCCTGAATTACTATTATTATATTGTCATATATATTGTCATATATGTACAAAGCGCAATACACACTGAGCCCGCAGGGCCGCCAACATATGTCGGCATTTTTTTGTCGTCGGGCTAGTTGGCGGCTTCATTCAAATTCAAATTCATTTTATTGCAAGAACATAGTAATATACAATAGGTCTCAATTAACTTGTGCAAATAAGGTTTTTCATTCCATTTAAATTGTACAAAAATTAAATTAAACATTTTAATACATTGTTCTATTGCAAAAATGTCATTAATAATAATTGGAATACATGAAAATTATAAAATGTCAATTTAAAATATATTTTATTATTTTATTCTATAAATGCAGATGTATTTATTGCAAGTCGGAAAAATTTTGTCGGCGACATATTGTCGGCGGATCGAGATGAGTTAATTTGGTTTAGTTAGTGACTGCCACGTGTCGAAAAAGGTTGTGTCATATAATTTGTGTGGTGTATCTTGCATAATTTAGGGTCGAGCGTCGCCGGGCAACTCGGCTCAGGCGTACGCAAACCGCCAACATATCGGCGGGCAACACGCGTGGGCGCATGTTACCGACATGATTAATTTATTATAGGCCACCGGGCTGTATCGGCGGCCCGGCGGGCTCGGTGTGTATTGCGCTTTAAACAATAAGATTAATAAGATGAAAAGGATTCATTTGTTAGTAAAAATACACTTATACCTATTATTAGTGTAAATTACCTATTTTCTATTTAATTAACAATAAAAAAAAATTGATTAAATAATTTCGATCGATTTCAAATGAGTATCAATAACAATTCTGGGGATCATCCCAATTCATATCACAGAATCAAGCCAACATAGCGTCAAAGAAGTTAATTAAGTCTCCACGGTCTATTTACAGAACCGATTGTCAGATTCGCCGCAGATACTTGAGGGCCATTGCTCTCCATCGCTTCTGTTTGATCATACCTGCATTTTGTACTAACATCAGTAACGTCTCCAAAGTCTCGTAGTAGTTGATGAGTGATATATTTGTATCAACAAATATGTTTGGCCTCGACAAATTGAATTAGCCCCTTTGACATTGCTATCGATTATTTACTTATTAATATATGATTATTTGTGAAAATATATCTGTTGTTCTAATGCTCTTAGTATTCTCTCATTACTTGTGTTTTGTTATGGAATCGCAAACATCTGATAAGTTACCTGCATCGTCATTAAAAACTTTCTACTTATAACTGTTCATTTTCAGCGATTTCTATCAGAGTGTCAGCAGTTTTGTACTTATACACATTCTTAGTCCAAAATGCAAGCGATATAAGATGCATGAGGATTCCGTAAGCCGTCATTTCATCATAATGTTCAATCATATATCTGGTAACTTCGAACTTATTGATTCCGCCTACAACAATTTCCGTTGTATTCATGAAATCGACGAATCTGCGAGAGGATGTTGATGCGTTACGCCCATGTGCTAACATTCGTTGGGTGGCTTTCTGGGCTCCGATACTGAAAACGCTCTCAGCAACGCCCAGCCATAGCAAACGACTTTCTACGTTTGTGATAGGGTTAAGTGATTGACCATGCGTTGCTCTGTCATGTAAATTGTACACAGATCTGCCCGTTCCCCAAAGGGTAGAAGCTGTTCCAGCGATAACTAGAGGAGCTGCTCCAGGAACAAACAACAATCCAATGCTTGCAGTTACCCCGGCGACTTTAAAAACAGTATCAACACCTCTGGCGATTTGAGAACCATCTCTCGCGCTGGGGGTATCGGCGACTGACACGCGTGAATAGTCATATCCGGGCTTTAACGTCAGTCGTAATTTATACGGGTAAGCCATTTTGCAAGGCGGCAATTTGTTGTTATCATACCAATCTGAATATGAATCATAATATCTTCCAATATTGTCAACATAATATTTTTTAGAATCTTTATAACGATGGACTCTGAATAGAGGCAATTCAGCCAGTATACCGTCTTTGTATAGTTCTATGGGTAGGACTGTAACATAATTTTCGTCATCTCCATCACATACACTTCTGATTTGTTCAGCTACTACATCGATGGCCTCTCGCGCATCGCCTTCAAAATAAACGAGTTTACCTTTCAAAGCTTTTTGCATTTCACTTCTCGTCCAGTCTTCTGGGTTGGTTACAGGGAGGCCCAGAGCTACGCCAATAGTGTTCAGTAAATTAGTCCCTCCCAGAAGCTGTGGCTTATCACCTTTCAAGTCACCTCCTCTATTAAGATATCGGTCTACATTATCGATAGCCCTAGACACCCACTTGGATTGCCTAACCTCCATCTTTGTTTCCTATGAAATAAAATTACCACCAGCGAGATGTAGATGTGTTGTTTTATGGCTCTTGGAGAAAAAAACTTTTAGATAATCTTCGAATTCTTCTATATCGCCCGATCGCTTAAAATCGTTTTTTAAGTTATCCAAAGGCTTACTAAGGCCTGTGAGTCTTTCAGCAGGAGCTTGGTACTGAAGCACACGCGGCACTCTTGAATTAGGTGAACTAACTACTTATATTTTGCAAGTATCTTCTTACAGCCAATCTCGGTATCTGAGGAATAAAAAAAACGCAATGAAATATTAAATATTTCTGTTTACTAAGCATGGTCTAACTTATAGATAAGGGAGTATACCTATTCTACGTTGTTTTAATGTAAATTGATGAAGATACAGATAGTTGTCAAGTTGTGTCAGATATTTGTCAACCACTTACAAGCTACGACAATATTTTACGACTACTATACAGTGATAACCGATAAGAAGAAAGAGTACCTAAAGGATATAAAGGGTACCTTATTCCTAAGACTCCGATGTCCATCTGTCTGTATGTCAACGAAATGTCATTGAAGAATGTGGTCAAAACAAAATGTCATATTATTGGGTATAAAAGAACTCCAGTCCAAAGATTACAAAGAACTTCAGGTCTCTGACAAAGTAAAAGCTTGAAATCTAAATTTATCATCTAAAGATATCTCTCTGGTCGGGAATCAAACCCAGAACCCACTGCGTGTCAGACTGGTATGGCGACCGCCCCATCACGCGGGTCGTCATCACATATCCAACAAACGCCATTCGTCTGTCTTATACAATTCATGACATTAACACAAAAGAATGAACCAATTGTAATATTATTGAGTACAATATACAACAGTATATAATTAGTAACCATATCGGACACATATCGTTCGTAAAACGGCTTCACTCAACTTTGGATTAAGTAGTTGGAAACTATGTCGATTGCATATGTACGTCTCTTTTTAGCACACCGAAAAATATATTGATACGTCTGTTTTTAGCGCATCGAAACATATGTATATTGACAATAGAAGTTTCAATATTGCTTGTCATTTATTGTATTGCTACTACTACTACGCCACGCTGATATTCGCTCACACACACTATCGCATATCGTCGGCTTAGTACGTCACGCTTGTGTCATTGTTCGTCACTTTATGTCATTTGGTCATACATTACGTATGTAATGTTGTATGGAACTGATGTAACAAAAAATTAAATTATTGCTATTATTGAATTGTTGAATAATACAATTAAATAAAGAATTACATTTCTGTATTATAATTTCGTTTTTGAGTATTATATTGTACGAATCGATAAAGAATATTTAATGTTAAATAAGTTTCAGAAAAACAAAAACAGTGGGTATGTATTCGTTTTTTTAAATTTAATTAAGTATTTATAACCAGTAATGCCACTTGTCCTTTTTCACTAGTTATAGATGAGAGTTTATTATATTTCCGCAAAAGAACGATGGATATAAACATAAACAGTAATTGTTTTGAGAAAAAGTGCTAAAGCAAACTCGTACAAAGGCACTAATAAAAGCAGTCACCGCTGCCTAATAACTTTTGCAAAAAAAGTCGCCAATGCGTCGCCAGCTTTAAAGAATAGAACATTAAAATAACCTACAAGGAATATCTCTCACTATGACACACTTTTAAAGGAAAACCGACAGTTGCCGAAAATAAAATCATTTTTGAATGATTGTTTAACAAACACATACATAAATTAAAATATTGACAAAAAAACTTGTAATTCGTTTTTAAGATACTTGCTGCGGACAGAGGAGTGTGAAATTACGCACGGTTATAGTTGATGTAGAGAAGGATTGCGCAATGATAATATTTTTTTCAAATAAAAAAACGTACATAAAATCAACTAAAAACACATTACACACCACACTTTGAATTTGACACAAACATATACATAATAAACAAAATAGAACATTCAATGTCTTACTATGAAAAAACATAACGTCAAAAATGTCATACGTCTTTGTCAAAATACCTGCTATTGCTTATAAATGCATCCTAGCTAATTAAACCCCTTTTTATTTTTAACGGGTGCGTTTAAAAAATAACTTACAAATTATTACAATTTAAAAAATATTCGTGCTACTTTGGACAATACGAAGTTTAGTTTTTTAATTTAAATTACGGTCGAATTTCGACCGTTGCAACGGATGACTATAAGAATGTTACTGATTATGATAAGATATGTTTACTTACCGAGTGCTCGTGCCCTGTCGAAGTCCACACGGCGAATGCGCCGCTCTCCTCACTGCATTAAGAACAATTTCGGTATGAATCACGCCATATAGCCGATAAGGACTTGTTTAGGGTTGGCAGACTGTGTAATTTCTCCAGTCTGATAGAGAAAAACCCTCTTTCACGATGTATTTATTTAGCATTTAGACGTTAAACTGATATTGTCAACCAAAGTATAAACATATGTAGATCTCATAATAAGTACTACGTTTAAAAATAAAAGATTTTTCAATGTAATGCGCGCGTGATAAATGAATTATACTATTATGGTTAAGAAAAATACGATGAAGATTTTATTATAATTATTTTTTTTGCACGTTAACTTTTTTATCTTATTTATAAACATTAGTTTTATAATGAGTCAAATAATTTCCATGATCACCAACTAAACAGTATACTAATAATTTAAATTAACAAAACACTAAGAAACAAATCTATTTACACTATATACAAAACAAAATATTAAACATATTTTTTTAAAGTAAATAAAGTAAAAGAAATTATAAATAAAACAAAGAGTCCATATCACGTAATTATATAATAATAATATAATTATTTAAAAATAGATCTTACAGAACTTGAAAGATGTTTGCAGTTAAGTTTAAAAAGTTCTTAAACATGTCTAATGTATCAACGCATTCATTCAGCATACCAGTATCTCTGTGCCTCTGTCGACAATGGTTCTGCTTAATCTGAGACCCATGCTCATCTGTGGGGGGCTTTAATGGGTTCATTACTATTTTAATATTATTTTTCATTTATCAGTTTTCATTTACAAGTTTAACTAAGATATTATTAGTATTCGCTTGCTTATCTGTATCTTATTGCGTACTATTACAAAGGCATAATTTATTTTTACGTATCATACTTTTCAAGTAGACTTTTTCCTGAAAGGTTAACATTACATAAAACTGTTAATGACTTTTTCATACCTTTATTTATTACTAGCAGAACCGACGCGACTTCGTTTGCGCAGACTATAATGTATTCTGATAATAAACATAGCCTCTATTACTCAGGGATAATGTAGCATTCTAATGGTGAAATAATTTTTAAAATGGGTTCAGTAGTTTTTAAGTATTCATAACAAACATTCAAAAATACAAAGGTTTCCTCTTTATAATATTAGTATGATTTATCCTTATTTACACTAAGCATGTTTATATATTAAAATTAAATTCTGTATGATGGTGACAGAATGTTTTGTAGTTTGGCTTGTCTCGGGAGGCACCATCGTCACTCCTATTCCTGCCTTATCTATAACAGAAGTTTTAAGCGCTGTTTTGTTTTGTCCTGGAAGGCTTAATAAAGGAGATATACTTATCGGTGTCATTCAAACTTAGTTCTCAGAGAAAGTGAGGTATCTGCGGCCTCACGTGGGACTTTATCTTATCTGAATTGATTGCATATATCCGGTGCTAGAAGCCATTTACTGTCAAGTGGATTGTATGTTTGTTTGCTACTTCAATACCCTATTAATACAATAATGAAGTAGTACACAAACACTGGATGTTTGTTTACTACTTCATGATCTATATTATATTGATACGTGAAGCAAAAACTTGTAAAGCATTTTTAAGTAATATACCGCGGACGGATTAGTATGAAACTTAACACGGTTTTAGTAGACGTAGAGAAGGAGTGCAGAATGTTAATATTTATTTCAAATAATGCTTAAACCATACATAAAATCAACTAAAAACACATTACACACACCACCGTGCATTTGTCACAAACACAAATAATAAACGAAATAGAAACATTCGATGTCTTGCTATGAAAACACATAACGTCAAAAATGTCAGTGTGTCAAAATACCTGCTATTGCAGTTTAGCTAATTAAACCTCTTTTAATATTTAAAATTGTAACAGTTAATTTGAATTTAAGAAATATTCGTACTACTTTGGACAATATTGAATTTTAGTTTTTTAATTTAAATTACGGTCGAATTTGGACCGATGTGACGGGTGACTAATTGTAATAACAACATCTGATCAATTGTAACTGCCGCTCTAGAAGCAATGTGTAAGCAATTACAATGTGGAACTTGGAATTTATCTCGGAAATAAAGTCTATCGTATGTATCTAGATATGTGATAGTGATGTAATGAATATTCGCATTGGTATTTTCGAATATTCACATGTTTTTACTCATTAGCATTCGCAAGAATTTTGCGAATGTTTTGCGAAAACTGCAATTTGACGCGAAAAATAAGATCGTCAAATCTATACAAATTTAGATCAACTGCAGTTTGCATAGAAAACGTCGCCAAATTTGTACATTTTACCAGCGGTAAAATAAACAACAGGTTTAATTTTGTTTACAATCATGCGGAGTAGTTTGGGAATCAATGTTACAAATTCTTATCTTTTTAGAACAAAAGAACGGAGTACTCTGAGAATAAGCCATGTCATTTAGGAGAGGCCTATGTCTAGCAGTGGACCTCAAAGGGCTGATGGATGGATGGATGACCGCCCAATACACTACTTCTATAGCGGCGGCCATGTTGATGTCAAATTAAAGAATTGATAATTCGCATTTGCAATATCCTATAAATTCGCATTCGCAATTGTTTAAATAATGACATTAGCTACATCACTAATACCTATGTATTGTACGTTTCTGCTTCCGAGGACTAACATGGTCGCTTCATATAAATATGGCGGTGGTACCTTCTCGGTCGAATTAAACCGGTTTTACCACCTGTACGAGAAATGGTAAGGGTTCAGTATATTCGTTGCTGGGATCCCTATACATACACATGTAGTATAGAGATGTGTTGACATATTGTTGCGCAAACTGACTGGAATTTCCACTATTTATGAACAAACATACCTATCAATTAATTCAATTATTGGTACCTACCTAAATAAGATAAGCGTACTTGTAACTCCCGACCCAAAAGAGGCATATTTTAACCCTGACCGCTATATGTGTTTGTCTGTTTGTGTGCGTGTATGTGGCATCGTAGCTCCTTAACTGGCAAACTGATTTGGACGTTTTTTTACTTAGGAGTAGCAAACGAACTTCCTGCCTAATGATTAGTGGTTTATTCCGGCTATGTCATCGACTCTACCGTCTTAAATGAAATGAAATGAAATAAAATGTCTTTATTTTGCATAGGCCTTCGGGGGCGCTTACAAATTATCAGTCACATAAATATATATATATAACACTACCACCGGATCGGAACACGACCTCAACTGAGAAGATCCGGCAAGAAACTCAGTGGGTTTGTCTTTTTTCTTTGTATATATATTTTTTTATTTGCCATCTTGTCTAGCTATTGGCTTCAGGTCTCCTCTTACACTATGCTGGATTGTAGCATAGCTTACCGCTGGCCAAGTCCAAATAGCTAGACTTCATATACCTTTGAGAACTCTCAAGCATGTAGATTTCCTCACGATGTTAACGTCAGTCGTTATAGCAAATGATAAATAATTTCCTAAACACATACTTCATTCTGAAAAATCCGAAGTGAGGTCTGGTATTTGAACCTCGGACCCAACAAATTACTATATATATTTTTTTTTTTTTTTAAATTAAAAAATATTTTTATTTCTACAAATTGGGTACAAACAAGTAGTGGTTGAGGCCCCCCTTTGGGCATTCAATCGCTCGTGTTGGAGGACCTCGCTCTTCCATAATATTTTGGTATAACTATTTGTAGATATTTTAATTACATAACAAGTACAATTTTACAATTTTATATATTATTAAAATATACAATATTAGTGAGGAAGTGTATAAATGTGTGCGTGTGAGCATGCGTGCGTGTGTGTGCATGTGTGTATGTGAGTGTGTGTGTGTGTGTGTGTGTGTGTGTGTGTGTGTGTGTTTGTGTGTGTATGATTTCATTTATATTTTATAAGTTTTTCCGTGTTCTTGCAGGTTAGTGTTAACAACCATTCTGTAACAGAATTTTTATATTCAAAACGTGTTAATCTAAATGTGTTGAGGTTTTTGTTAATTTTGTTATATATATTCATAGATAATGTTGAGTACTGTCTTTTAGCAAAATCCGTTCGTGTACGGTGTACATAAACGACCCTATCTTTCCTTCTGCTTGTAGAGGTAATGATCAAAATTTAGGGTTTTCTGTAGTCTTAGTGTGGATAGTATATTTCGTATAATATGAAAGGCCTCGTGTTAATAACAAGCGAGTTTAAAATCCATCTGATGGTAAGTGGCCACTGCTGCCCATGAAAACTAGTTATAGCGTGAAAGAGCCCTTATATTAAACCCTTACATTGTAATACGTAAAATCAGTACTTTTCGGATTGACTTGTTTCCTTGTTAGGTACTTGAAATTACAGACAACTGAAGTACCTACCTTATAGCACGAGTGAAATCTTTCTTAGTTTTTAGTATGGGTTTACTATGTATTCTCAAAATAGTCATTGTTTACGATGTAGCACATATCTACATTGCAATGTGATTTGCATTTCACATAAGGCGACCATCATAGTCCTCGGGAGTAGCAACGCATCTGTGATTGACTTCAGATGAAACCCATGTTCTGTATGTAGTTAAATACAGATGTCGCAGGGCGGCAGTGACCACTTCCCATCAGGTGGACTGCATGCTCGTTGCTACTTCAATCAGATAAAAAAAGGCAACCATCACAGTCCTCAGGAGTAGCAACGCATCTGTGATTGACTTCAGATGAAACCTATGTTCTGTATGTAGTTGATCACAGATGTCCATGGGCGGCAGTGACCACTTACCATCAGGTGGACTGCATGCTCGTTAGCTACTTCAATCAGATAAAAAAAAGGCGACCATCACAGTCCTCAGGAGTAGCAACGCATCTGTGATTGACTGCAGATGAAACCCATGTTCTGAATGTAGTTGATTACAGATGTCCATGGGCAGCAGTGACCACTTATCAACAGGTTGACTGCGTGTTCGTTTGCTACTTCAGTCAGATAAAAAATGATGAGAGATAATATAAACAAGTATTATTTTGACCTACTCGTGGTAAGGGAACAGTACTGTGGCTAATGGCGGTCATATGATGCAACATCAGCACAATGTGAAGAATATTGATCCCTAGAGAAACAAAAATAAACTTATTATAGTATTACAGATTTATTATAGTATAGATAACGAGTGGATCAAATTATTTGATTAAAAGGCGACCCGCGTGGCGGTGCCGTTACCATACCAGTCTGACGCGCAATGGGTCCCGGGTTCGATTCCCGGCCACACAGGTATCTGAATGTTAAGTTCAGATTCGTGTTCTGGGTCTGGGTGTTTGTGTATTAGTCTTGTGTGTGTCCATGGTACCCACGAAACAGGCGAAATCCCTAGTTTGGAGCTATGAGTGCAGAAAGCGTGTAATTTAAATAAAAACTAAGAACATTAAAATATATACGTATATTGTTTGTTAAAAAATCTACCACTACATCGCAAGTAAATATATAATGTATGGTTCTTCCATATCATCTGCGGAATATAAAATTAATCGTCAGTAAGGACTGACTCATGTTTGTGTAATATGTGCTAACTGTTATAACTGTATTGTACATAGCTACAATGTGTTTATCAAGAATTACAATGGCTGGAGTGAATTGCATAAATGTTATCAATAACAGCCTAATATAATTACGGTTAAGATTTTTCCGGCTTATCCTAGCTTAGCGAGAAAACATAATACAAACAAATGATTAGGGGCTGTCCATTAATTATGTGAGGCTGAAAGGGGGGGAGGAGGGGTCCATAAAAAATCACGAAATGTCACAGGGGGGGGGGGGGGCGTAAAGTAATATATCACGTGTACTTGATTTTTTGGCAAGCGCGCGATACTCACCCGAAAAGCGGCGTTACATGTGTTTATTTTAAAATCGAATTATATATGTCAGTCAAAAACAAACTGCAACCTTTCTGTCTACCTCTGAACGTTATTGTAGGAGTAATTAATTTTCTATAATAAAATTAGATGATACTAAAAAACCAGTATTTTTTTATAAATAAAAAAATTGAGTCTTTGTAGGTACGAAAAAATACAAGTGATATAGGGGTAGGGGGAGGGATCGTCCCTGTAGCCTCGGGGTCAGAATAGGGCTACGGTATCCCCTGCCTGTCGTAAGAGGCGACTAAAAGGGGCTTCCGGGGTTGCAGACGGCTAGAGTGGGAGGTCGAACCGTTCGGTCAGGCAATCCCGGGAAGGACGGCGGTATGTGTGGTCGCATACCGTCGTAAAGACTAGACGGAGCGGTGGGCCCAGCCGCCCATCTGGGAGGAGCCCGATGGGGCAGCGCGCTCGGAGGATTTCGGTTGAAGTCGTTTCGAGATCCCGGAGTCCTCCCATTTCAGCGCCAAGGACGGCCACCGGGGGGGTTTTAGTGCGGTAAAAATCCCATATAACCCTGTGTCGCTCCCACGGCGTCGGGTACCTTTGGAAGGTTTCCCCCTCGAAAACAAAAAAAAAAAAAAGGGGGGAGGGATAGTCTTAAACCTCACCACGTATTACCAAGTGGGAGGGGGGGTCAAAAAATGCCAAAAAAAAAACATCGCGTGATTAATGGATGGCCCCTTAGGAAATGATAATTAAGAAAGAAACGAGGGCTTAAAAATAATTACACGAAAAAAAATTCTCGTCAGGCCAACTAGAGTATACAAGAAGAGTGTGCTCCATACTTCTTATCTGATTGGGTACGACCCATTATTGTCTCACTGCTGGGCGTGGGTCTTCTGTCAGAATGAGAGTTTTAGCCCATAGTCCTCCGCGCTTGGTGGACTTCACACACCTTTTAAGAACTTTTTTTAGGACTCTCGGGTATGTAGGTTTCTTCACCGAAAAGCAGTTTTTTAATACGCATATAATTTTAGAAAAATCATTGGTGCTTGTCTAGGTTTGAACCTCGTACCTCCCGATCGAGAGTGTAAGTTTCAACCATTAGGCTATCACTGCTCTTATTAAGGGATATACGCATTCGCGAGTGTTCAAATAAGTAAATCTTATTATCATCTTATCTAATTAATGTTATAAAATGAAAGTTTGTGAGGATTTGTGTTTGTTACTCTTTCATGTAAAAGGTACCGGTCTGATTGTGCTGAAATTTTTCAGACACATAGTTTATGGCTTAGGTCAGCTATACTCAACCCGTGCCTTTTAATTGGCCCAGCTGAATTAATAAGGATAGCACGTAACAACAAGCCAGACCTTGATAAACTTTAGAGAAAGGGAAAAGTAATGTTAGCATGATTTGCCGACCTTTTTTTTTTTCGACAATTTGGAGTAAGTAGAGTTCGCGACCTTTTTTTTTTGTTTGTTCCGGCCCGGACGGCATATATCAATATGTTTGTGGCCCCTAAGCCCTATATTAAAAAGGTTGAGTAGCGCTGGCTTAGATCAACATATGATACTCGTTGTTGGGGAACTGTGACCACGGTGGGCAAAGACGCGGGAATCACTTAGTATAAAACAATGTGTCATTACCAACCCATTATTGCCTCACTGCTGGACACGAGGCTTCTCTCAGAATGAAAAAGTTTAAGATGGCTCTACTGGCCAAGCGCAAATACGTCGAACTCACACGACTTTGAGACATTTTTTTAGAGAACTCTCAATTGTGTAAGTTTACTCCAAATTTTTTATGAGAGTGAAGTAGCAAACGAGCATGCAGTCTATCTGTCGCCCATCGAGATCTTTATGCAACTTCTCATTATAACTAGTCTTCCATTTAAGGTCAATCACAAGAGCGTTGCTACTCGTGGTTCGCGTGGGTATTTTTTTTATATTTGTACCTAACGATAAGGCAGACGGGCTACCCGATGGAAAGTGGTTACCGTCGCCTATGGACACTTGCAACACCAGACGTCGCCAATGCATGGCCGGCTTTGAAGAGCCCCATGTCATAGTGCTCCGGGAATACCTCAGGAGGAAGCTCATTCCACATCTTGCACGTGCGTGGTAGGAAAGACCGTGCAAACCGAAACGTGGATGACCGCCACGGGTCTAATTGATGTGGATGGAACTTTATCCTTCGGCGAGTGGTGCGATGGAGGAAGGGTGACGTAGGCATCAGGTCAAAAAGCTCCTCGGAACACTCACCATTGTAAAGCCGGTAGAACATGCATTTGTAGTTGTGGCGAGTAAATACGCAAGTGGGACATTGGACTAGCGCGTTGGAACGCAGCATATAGCTCGTGACACCGCTACGTCACATGAGGTGATCATCGTGTGCGGTGAGTTAACTCCGCCCACTTTCATTATGGCCGCCCTTTGCTTCAACCCGATACACCGACGCTCAACGCGACACATTTGTTATTATATTTCTATAGAAATTGCTATAAAAGCCGTAGTTGTATTCATTAACACACTTAAAATATAATTTTTCGTTCACACTTTGCTTATATTAGATAAATAACAACATTCAATTTTGCTCTGTCTTTAATTAGTTTGCCAATCCAATTAAGTAAGTAAAAGAAAACAGCTTAGCGTAAGCAAGTAAATAGCTGGTTTATGTATCGCCTGTGGTATCGCCTTCCTAACTCTACACAATGTTACAAACATAAATAATTATTGACGTGAAAGTATGTGTTTATAGCAAATAAAATTAAAAGGAAGGTGAGGCAGACGATCGCCGAAATAAAATAGTTTTTCTTTTGTTTGTTTTTTAAATGTTTTTATTTTTAAAGCTTAATAATTTATCTTTTAAAGCAAAATCTTTTTTCTTTGTTCAGTTATATAAGTGTTGATAATTATTATTTTTAATTACTTTGTAATTTTATGTTACTGCTCCTTTTTAACTTTTTTGTGCTAGTAATGTATTAGTAACAAGTGTGAACTTCACTATCTATGTATCTCCTTAATTTACTAAACTAATGTTGCGAATATGTAATTGTTTGTTTCCTGAATAAATAAATAAATAAATAAATAAATAAATTCTCTTTCACGTAAAGAGTATCGATCGGATTTAACTAAAATTAGGCACAAAAAAATAAAACTTAAAACGCTTTCTACACCCATAGCCCCACATTAGGATTTTCTTCCGTGTCGTGGGTGCCATGGACACACACAAAGACGAATACACAAACACCCAGAATAAGAATCTAAACTCATCATTCAGATACCTGTCTGGCCGGGAATCGAACCCGGGGCCCACTGCGTGTCAGACCGGTATGGTAACCGCTGCGCCATACGGGTCGTCGTACACAGGTAAATTATGATCTAGATACATGAGATACTCATTAGCATGATAAACGAAATCAAAACAAGCGGAGCCGCGGGAACAAGATGATCCCGCCGATAAAATGATCCTCCCGATGATCTTTGGGAATCAATGAACAAAGCTACCTTCAGAAAGAAACTTCGTGTTCATTTAATGAATAATACTGAGTACCGTGACTGAACTAAGACAATCATTTATCTCTTTGTATCTATGTATAATATTTATTGTATTTATGTATATAAATTTCTTATACCTTATAAACATTATATGCCCGCTTGCGGCGGGAATGTAGAGGAATATTTATGACTGTACTGTACATATAACTAGCTACCTACATTCCATAATAAACGAATTTGATTTGATTTGATTTGAACTTATGTATTTAGCATGTATTCACGTTATATGTATGTACCTATTCATAGTTTATATTTCTATCCATCCATCCATCAGCCTTTTGATGGCCACTGCCAAATATAGGCCTCCCCTAAATGGCGCCACTCCAACCGGTCCTGTGCCCTCTGAATCCAACGGTTTCCCGCTGTCTTCTTCAGATCAGGTGGACAGCACCTGGTAGGGGGGCGACCTGTACTCCTTTTGCCTACACGTGGTCGCCACTCGAGGACTTATCTTCCTCATCGGCTATCGGTCCTACGAGCGATGTGGCCGGCCCATTGCCACTTCAGCCTACTAATTTTTGAGAGCTATGTCGGTTAGCTTCCTTCGTCTACGGATTAGTTTATATCTATGGGTGTTTTACTGTACACCAAAGTATATATACATATTTTGTCTCTTTTTATTATTTTTATTGTTTGTTGTATTTCGGACTAACTGAAGGTTGGCTGGCAGAGAATGCTTATAGCATTAAGTCCACCTTTGTACAATATTTATAAAGTACATGAAGATTTAATAAATAAATAATGTATAACCGCAAGTAATAATTTCAATATCATTTTTATCTAATCAGCGTATTAGCAATACATCGTGCGCAGCGCATCGGATGATGTATCGGAAGGTGGTTGTGAGGGAACCATTACCTTATTTGGTCACAAAACGTGAATCAAACAATACAAGACAGATAACAAGCTACTGTGCACGTAATACGAGATTATTTCTGGGGTTCCGTACCGAAAGGGTAAAAACAGGACTGTATCACCACAGTAGTAGTAACATACGAGAGCAAGATCCCAAAGCCATAAGACACAACTTATTTTCTAAAGCATATAACTTTTGGTTTTCAGTAGTCTCTCGTGCACTTTTTAATACCTGAATATTTGTGGAGTTTGCCCGGTGACACCTGCGCAGGTACCAGGTGATAAAGGTAACTAAAAATCGGGGTTACTTAACAAATTTTTAAATGACTGATTTTTATCTAAGTATTAAATATGTATTGTATGTGGTATCATAAGGTCTTCGCTGTCTGCCTCTGTCACTAGGCCGTATCTCATGAGCCGTAATTTATAATCATTTTTATAGATAGGTACGGAACTCTTCGTGCATGAAACCGACTCGCACTTAGCCGGTTTCTTCCTGATAACAAAATTGTATTTTATTTTTCATCTATACCAATCTTTACAGATGAGGAGCAATCTATGACCAAAAACGACAACGCAAATGTATGTAGGTATGTAGGTGGACCAGAATAGGGCTACGGCATCCCCTGTCTGTTGTAAGAGGCGACTAAAAGGGGCTTCCGGGGTTGCGGGCGGCTAGAGTGGGAGATCGAACCGTCGAGCCAAGCGACCCACGGGTAGGACGATGACATGTGTGTTGGCATGCCGAAGTAAACTCCAGGAGATACGGTGACCTCAACTGCTCACTGGGAAAGAGCCCGACAGAGGCATCGCGCTCGGAGGACTCTGGTTGTGTTCCGTTGGAGATCCCGGAGACCTCCTCATTCTCAGTCATAAACTGAGAGCCAAATTTCTGCGATATCCGATCGGAAGTATTTGCTTGAAAGAGTAACAAACACACATACAACCGCACAATATTTCTCATTTATATAATAACTGGTTGACCCGGCGAACTTCGTTCCGCCTAAAAGCCAAAAATCTGAAATTATCGGTGTTACTCCACTATATTAAAACATATTATTATTTTATGCATGTAATTTAAAATCCTTCCCGTTGAATCACTCTATCTGTTAAAAAAACTGCGTTAAAATACGTAGCGTAGTTTCAAATATCTAAGCATACATAGGGACAGACAGCGGGAAGCGACTTTGTTTTATACTATATAGTGATACTTGCTGACCCTGTGAACTTCGTTTCGCCAAAGAAAGATTAGAATTTAGATTTTAAAGTTAATAAAAAAAATATTAAGCTTATTTTTATAAGAATAATATAAATAGTTTGTATGAACTGGGCGCGCCCGCTCGCAGGACGCTTTCGGTCTCTGTTCGCGTTTTTGTTTTCTTGTATGTTTCAAACCAACCTAACCAATCCTATATAAAACGCTCCAGTTAAATCTAATCCTAAACCACAACATAAAAAGTAATTCCAAGACCAAGTGGCTAACATCGATGGTTTATCAAGATTGTAGCCCTTATTGAAAACCGAGGAGAGAAAATCAAGTTTTTCGCATCTTGTTGGGATTGTTCTTATATATCCATAAACACTAATTAGTCAACTCCTATCGGCTAGGCCTGAAGTACCCTCGTCCCTGTAGCCTCGGGGTCAGAATAGGGCTACGGTATCCCCTGCCTGTCGTAAGAGGCGACTTAAAGGAGCTTCCGGGGTTGCAGATGGCTAGAGTGGGAGCTCGAACCGTTCGGTCAGGCAATCCCGGGAAGGACGGCGGTATGTGTGGTCGCATACCGTCGTAAAGACTAGACGGAGCGGTGGGCCCAGCCGCTCATCTGGGAGGAGCCCGATGGGGCAGCGCGCTCAGAGGATTCCGGTTGAAGTCGTTTCGAGATCCCGGAGTCCTCCTTTTCAGCGCCGAGGACGGCCACCGGGGGGGTTTTAGTGCGGTAAAAATCCCACATAACCCTGCGTCGCTCCCACGGAGTCGGATACCTTTGGAAGGTTTCCCCCTCGAAAACAAAAAAAAAATGCCCTGAATTATCCTGCATCATCACCCTAAATAGATTCAAGTTAAGAAGTTGAAGGTCAAATTTTTCATCATAATATGTCTTTGCTTAGTAATCTTGATTAGATTACTTAGCGGTATTTCATTGGAATCCATCTACTCTATAAAAAATCGCTACAATTTTACAGAAATTACATCATTTTAGACACGGACGAAACCGCGGGGCACGACTAGTTCATAATAAGTCACTATGGCACGCGACCAGACGTCGCTCGGGAAACTATTTAATTCTAAATCACGCACTTGGTGGAGTATAAGGGGATTATTTATACAAGGGTTGATTTTTTATAAACGACTTAATAATTTTTCACAAGAATAAGAGGGAACGTAATGTTTTCATAGTGTATGTATGTATGTATGTATGTATGTAGGTATGTATATATACATGTTTGTTGTACTAATAGATGGCGTTAATAAAATTCATTAGCAAGTTCTGAATCACACTATCAAATGCTACACGTAATTTATTTAAGTCAAAGGTAACTAATAAATTCAACTGAATTTCGAGTTCGTGCTGGATAAATTGTTGTTTTGCTTTTATATTAATAGTCTTGTAAAGAAATAAGAAATAATAAGACCATCCTTTTTGATTTCGGTTTTGGTTTGCTCTGTGAATTGGTTTGGTTGACTGTTGTGTTGTTTTGGCCAAAAAAAATATTATTTTTAAGAAATAGTACATTAGTACATATATTTTGTAAGATTTATTCGTTGTATATGTATGCACAGATGTGTTGCTACATCTGAGGACTAATGTGGTGCCTTATATAAGAAGTAAGTTAAGATATTTTTAATTTTCCACTTTTTTCCTCGGTTATCCTTTGAATCATAGCAGGTAGTCGCTAAAATCGTTTAACGTTCCAACTTAATCCTCAGTAAGACTGTAATCTTATCTGGAATTGATTACAGGTGCCATGGATGGCAGTAGCCACTTACCGTCACGTGCAACATCAACTGGACCTAATTATGCAAAACAGAATCAACCCACACAACGACAGTTTTGAGAAAAAGCCATTTTTGACAATTTTTTGCATACTGTATAATGTTAAGTTATCTATCTATACTATAATAAATCTGTAAGAGGTCGCTGTCTGTACATGGAATAAATTTAGGTGAAAACCATTTCTAGAGGTCTTTAATACGATATAGAACCCAAAATAATCGTTTTTAGAAATCTTTTCTGTTTGTCTGTTTGTCTGTTTATCTGTTTGTCTGTTTGTCTGTTTGTCTGTTTGTCTGTTTGTCTGTTTGTCTGTTTGTCTGTGTGTTTGAAAACGCTAATCTCAGAAACGGCTTATCCAATTTGAATATAAATTTCACTGATGTGTTGTGGGAAACTTCACTTAACATTTAGTGTTTATTTTATGTAAATCGGTTTATAAATAAAAAAGTTATGTCAATTTAAAACTACGCAGTATTTATTCTGTGTTCGATAAGTGTTATTAAGATAAGTAACTGCATAGTTGAATTGGTTGAAACTAACCATGTTATGGTCTGTAAAATGTATTTCTTTGTTATGTATTTTTTATTGGTTATGTGTGTACCTATGTTATTTGATACTATACAAATCTATATCTCTATATCTATATATACTTATATAAAAACGAAAGGATGCTCTCTCACTCATCTATTGAATAGACATCGTAGAGCCTAAACTGCTAAAGATACGAATATGATTTTTACTAGGGGTTCCTTTTTTGACGTAGACGTCAGTTAAGAATGATTTTTCTGATTCCCCCCCCCCCCCCCCAATTTAACCCAAATAGGAGATGTAAGTTTGTATGAAAGTCAGTCAATTTTGACGCCACCTCAATAAAATTTAGTATTCCGCTTTGATTTTTATGTTAAAACATACTTTTAAACCGACTTCCAAAAAGGAGGTTATCAATTGGTCTGTATTTTTTTTTATATTTTTTTTTATTTTATATTTGTTACTCGATTTCTCCACACTGGGTGAACGGATTTGGATGATTTTTTTTTTCATTTGAAAGGTAGTGCGTGTCGTGGGGTCTCCCATTTATTTTTAGTTCACTTTTGACAGTGGCATCCATAACAAAAGCGTATAAGTCTGATATTTGCATTAACGATGTACGCGATAAATAGATGAATAACTCAATTTCCCGCCAACCGATTTTGATGATTATTCTTTTATTTGAAAGAATGTACTTCAAGGGTACTCTGATGAGTTTGATACAGTCCTGATCACAGGATCAATTTCTTTGAAGCTAATTAACGAAATTAGCGATACTCGGCCAAACCTAAGCTGTAGGAGTCCAATTGGGTTGAATGTAGAATGAGATTACTAAGCAGATATTTCCTAAAAAAAAAAGGACCTTCAACTCTTCAATCCTGATGATGCAGGGGTACTGCTAGCCTGAACCGTAGAAAGAAGTCAATTTGTTTTTATGGATATATAATAAGATTGTTAAAAAAATTCATGGGACAAAAATTTGATCTTCAACTCCTCAACCCCTTATGATGTAAGGGTATTTCAAGACTAAACCGTAAGAGTTGGCTATTTGGTACTTATATATGTAATAAACATACCAAGCAAAGATACACGGTAAAAATTTTGACCTTCAACTCCTCAACCCTGATGATGCAGGGTTACTTCAAGCCTAAGCCATAGGAGATGGCCATTTGGTGCTTTCGGGTATGTAATATGATTACTAAGCAAAGACACAAAATGAAAATTTCGACCTTCAACTCCTCACCCCTGATGATGCAGGATACTGCTAGCCTAAACTATATGAGATGGGCATTTGGTGCTTTCAGATATTTAATATAATTACTAAGCAAAGACACATGATGATAATTTTGACCTTTAATTCCTCAACCCTGATGATGCAGGGGTACTTCAAGCCTAGGCCATAGAAGTTAGCTATTTAGTGCTTTCAGGTATGTAATATAATTACTAAGCAAAGACACATGATGATAATTTTGACCTTTAACTCCTCAACCCTGATGATGCAGGGGTACTTCAAGCCTAAGCCATAGAAGTTAGCTATTTAGTGCTTTCGGGTATGTAATATAATTACTAAGCAAAGACACAAGATGAAAATTTCGATCTTCAACTCCTCAAGCCTGATGATGCAGGGTACTGCAAGCCTAAGCCATAGGAGTTGGTCATTTAATGCTTTCGGGAATGTAATATAATTACTAAGCAAACCTTAAGCTCCTCAGCCCTGATGATGCAGGGTACAGCAAGCCCAAGCTATAGAAGTTGGCTCGCAAGTGTTTACGTATAAGTAATAAGAATACTAAGCAAAGACACGGAATATTTTTTTTACCTTCAACTCCTCCCTGATGATGCGGGATAGTGCAAGCCTAAATTATAAAAGGTAGTTACATAATGCTTACGGATGTTTTTAGTATATATTATAAGTTTAATGACAGCTCATTAAACTGAAATGTGATTAATAAATTAAACTTCAATTCATCAACCCTGATAATCTAAGTACACAACCTACTTAAGCCGTATGAGTTTGGTACTTATTGATTACAATACATTACAACCCGTTCCTGAGAGAACATTACGATGAAAAGTGTCACGTTGAATACCTAAATCCTGAAAACGCAGGAGTATTGTCATGTTATAGTTAAGAGTTGGATTTAGCTGTAGCTTTTTAAACAGGATGGGTTAGGTTAGGTTGGAACATAAAAGAAAACATAAAAAATAAGCGAGCAGGGTGCGGTAGCGCCCTGCGAGCGGGTGCGCCCTGTTTGTATGAATTGTGAAAGTGTTTTGATTATGTCTTCTGCTTTACAAAGAACAATGCGGAATTTACGCACACAAATAGCCCGATGCACCTCTTAAAAGATCTTATCTTTGGCCACATGAAACAAAATATGAACTTAGAATATATGTCGCTGTTCAGTGATATTCCAATTATCTAATGATTTACTTCAAGTAGATAATAGTGCTTTGTTATCCGGAAAAGTTAAAATCAATCTTTATATCGATACGTCTTCGTTTAAATGTGGAGAAGTTGGTTGAAAAAGTATATCCCGATTTTGTTAATACAACCAATAACACTATAAATTGGTTCCAAAAGACGGCTATATACCCACCCACCAATGAACGTGTCGATAAAATAAATGATTTATTTTTTTTTCAAAATTTAAAGCAGCGTCACAGATTTACCATTCGGACACAGTCATTGAGATGGAGGAAGCAGTACATTATCCAACAGAATTTTTGAATTCCTTAATGCCTTCCGGAACTCCAGTAACACAACTTAATATTAAAAGTAGGTTTATCTATAATCTTACTTAGAAATTTGAATCCGCCAAAATCACTTCAAATAGTATTTTCCAATTCGGAAAAGTTCAAATCAATCTTTATAATCGATACATATTGGTTCAAATGTGGAGGAGTTGATTGAAAAAAAATTTCCCGACATTGTGAATTAGACCACTAAGAATGTAAATTGGTTCAAAAGCGCTTTACAATATTAGAATTCGTCTAATTAAAAAAAAATACATAACAATACGTTCCTACCCACAAATACAGACTTTAAATTCGTTTTTTCACTCTGTGTTTGACCAGGTAATCCTTGAGCAGCCAAACCGATTTTAATGTTACTACTTTTTATCATAGAATTCTCACGGCGTCGAGATTTGCGCGGGAAAAACTTTGTGACACGTTGATTTGCACGCGAGCAAAGCCGCGGGTACAGCTAGTTTTTAATAAAATCTATTTACAATATTGCACAAAATAATTTGTTCTATATATACAAATATGATATTATTGAAAATCATCCATATTTCTATTAATACAGGAGGAAACCGTTGGTTAATTTTTGCAAAATTAGGCCCATTATTAATGCTACTGTGTTTTAGTCTCAAGGGCATAAAGATAAGTTGTGTATTTAGCTTTACTTTCATGAGTAACAAAGCATCTTGCAGACCTCAAGCAAGATTTGAGATTTCAGTCTTAATGACAGGTAGTAATATATTAAACTGAAAATACTAACACGCAGCAGTGAATGAGTTTTATGAACTAACGAAATAAAAACACACTGATATTTAAATACATATATTACCCAATTATCGAAAATTACATCTATAAACGCATCAAAAATAACAAAAATCTATTGAACGTAACATTATTATAAAGTGGAACCACAGCTGGTGCCACAATATTTCAAATCACGAACCAATATAAAGCACTTGGAACCATGTATCCACATCGGTTCCTGCTGACCAGCTGTCTCAAGTCAGAGAATCAAATCTTGGACTCTCCTCATTCCGTCACCTTCAGCCGGTTTCTATTTTCAGGCCTCACAGCATGTAGGGTCGAAGACAAGACTTTAACTAAGTCTCTACGTGTCCACTGTCATAATCATCATCTATTTATTGAACTGATTTCAGATTTGCAGCAGATTTGCGGCTCCTCGCTCTTCATGCTTCGGTTTGGTCACGCGAGAATTTTGTATTAGCATCAAATTAATGTCTCCAAAAGTCATCTGTTGACAATTGAATTTATCCTTTTAAAGTTGCTATCGATTATGTATTTATTATGATTATGTGTGAAAATGTGTTCACACATAATCATATTAATATCGTAATGATATGCGTTTTCTCTTAAACATCTAAGAATTATCTTATTACTTAAGCATTTATACGGAATTGTAAGCTATTATCAAGTTAACTGGACCTTCCTCCAATGAACTTCCTACTTATAACTGTTCATCTTCAGCGATTTCCATCAGTGTTTCAACAGTTTTGTATTTATACACATTCTTAGTCCAAAATTGTACCGATATAATGTGCATGAGGATAGCAGCTTGCGTCATTACATCATAATGTTCAATCATATATCTGGCAATTTCGAACTTATTGATTCCGCCTATAATAGTTGTCGTTTTATTCATGACATTGACGAATCTGCGGGACGATGTTGTTGCTTCAAGTCCACGTGCCAACACTCTTTGGGAGGCTTTCGCGGCTCCAAGACTGAAAATGCTTTCAGCAACGCCCAGCCAAAGCAACCGACTTTCTACGTCTGTGATAGGGTTGAGAGATTCACCGTGCGTCGCTCTGTCTTGTAAATGGTACATAGATCTCCCTGCTGTCCAAATGGAAGAGGCTATTCCGGCGACCGCAAGAGGAGCTGCTCCAGGAACAAACAACAAACCTATGCCTGAAGTTATCCCGGCGACTGTAGAAACATTATCAACACCTCTAGCGACCAGCGCACCAGCTCTTGCACTGGGGGTATCGGCTTCACAAACGCGTGAATATTTATATCCCGGCTTCAACGTCAATCGTAAATCAGACGGATAAGCCATTTCGCAAGGTGGCAATTTGTTGTTATCATACCAATCTGAAAAAGAATCGTAACTTCTTCCAATGTTATCGACGTAATATCTTTCAGAATCTTTATAACGATGGACTCTAAATAGAGGCACTTCAGCCAGTATACCGTCCTTGTATAGTTCTATGGGTAAGACTGTAACAAAATTTTTGTCATCTCCATCACATACACTTCTGATTTGTTCAGCTACTACATCGATGGCTTTCCGCGCATTGCCTTCAAAGTAAACGAGTTTACCTTTCAGAGCTTTCTGCTTTTCACTTCTCGTCCAGCCATTTGGGTCGCATACAGGCAGACCCATCGCTATACCGATAGTGTTCAGCAAATCAGACCCTCCCAGAAGTTGTGGCTCATCACCTTTCAAGTCTCCTCCTCTATTAAGATATCGATCCACATTATCGATAGCCCTAGACACCCACTTGGATTGCTGCACCTCCATCTTTGTATCTTTACAATAAAATAAAGTGAGCGCCAACAAAATTTAGGTATATAACTATGTAGATTTCGGTGATTCAGTTATCCAAAGGTCTTGAAGTAGGAGCTCGCTACCGGAGCGCACGTAGCACTTTTAAATTAGGTCAAATATCTACTTATATTTCCCAGATGATTTCTTCTTTCGCCTATCTCGTTACCTGAGAAATAAAATAAACGCAATTAACATAACATGATATAATAATAATAATCACTAAATATTATTGATAACATAAACTTATAAACTAAAAACGCTTTCTACACTCATAGCCCTACAGTACGATTTTATACCTGTATCGTGGGTGCCACGGATACACACAAACATCCAGACCCAGAACTAAAATCTAAACTCATCATTCAGATACTTCTCTGGTCAGGAATCGAACCCGGGACCCATTGCGCGTCAGACCGGTATGGTAACCGCTCCGCCACGCGTGTCGTCTATTGATTACAACACTTAGTAACCGCATTTCACACATACCATTCATAAACCAACTTCACTCAACTTCGCAATAGTTAAAGACTGTATAGATTGTATATATTAGCATCTCTCTTTAGCACACTGAAACATACATTGACAAGAGAAGATGCGATAATGCACAAAATATCAAATCGTTGCTTCTACGCCACGCTCATATCACAGACAAAAGAAGTCGCCAATGCATCGCCAGCTTTAAAGAAGAGCATATTAAAATAACTTACAAGAAAACTTAAAATGACCTTCACTTACTGGGCGAACTGTCAAAGGAAAAACGTCATTTTCCTTTATGTTATCACTAGACACCGGATTATATGCACTATCAAAATGCCAAAATATGCATGCAAATATACAAGGGCACTATAAAAGATCAAAATATGCATAAAAACAGTAAATATACCCAAAAATGCATTATCAAAACATCATTTTTGGTTGTGATCGGTATAGGATATAGGATGACCTTATTTTTTTTTTGGTCGTGAAGCTTGTACTATGAAAGGAGTTAGCCAACTAAAAGAAGAAACTGCGTACTATTTTGCCCAATACTAACTACCAAAATACGCAATAACGCTATGAAACTGTCATTAAATGCATTTCCTGCAAATATGAAAAATCATATAACCCCAGGTGTCTAGTCATATCTTACATCGTCATTGTCATATACGTCATACCTTATATGCGTCATTATCATACGACATGATGTCAAATCAAATCAAATCAAATCAAATCAATTTATTTGTGAATAAGGTAACCTAATTATGTACAGTTGGTATTCAAACATTTTTGTTCGCTTATTCTGCCACTGAGTGGCTTACAAATATAAATTAAAGTAAATCTTTCAAGTATAAATTAATGAAAAAAGTAATTTTAATGGATTATAAGTAATAGTAATAATAAATGTCACTAGATATTGTGTCAACAGATTATTAAACAGCACTTAAACTTATACACAAGTTCACAAATTTAACCGATCACTGTTATCACTTAAAAAAGAGTTTACACTATAGTAACATTTATCTAATAAATATGTTTTTAATTTATTTTTGAATATATTGATGTCTAGTTATCACGTTATATTCAAGGTATGACGTAACAAATTCCAAGGTCATTAATTTCAATTCAAGGTTATTAATGTCACTTCTACCACACTAATGTTGACCTTGGTTAGTTTCAGCGAAATCCGACCGGTAGTCTTACATGATTTTTTTTTTATTTGACTGAAGTAGCAAACGAGCCTGCAGTCCACCTGATGGTAAGTGGTCACTGCCGCTCATGGACACCTGTAATCAACTTCATACAGAACATGGGTTCTATCTGTTGTCAAACACAGATGCGTTGCTACTCCCGAGGACTATGATGGTCGCCTCATGTAAAAGTGTGCCGGCAACCACACCCTTCTATCGAAACGCAAGAAATGCTTCACGCTAGAAATAGCTGTGGCGGTGGTACTTGCCGGTCGAACTACACTGGTTCTACCACCTTCAAACTCATATATTCTCACAAACTATCATCCTTATAAAATTAATTGTCAAAAGTGAAATTATGTTTACTTACCGAGTGCTCGTGTCCAAGTCCACACTGCGAATGCGCCGCTCGCCGCACTGAAATTACAATAAGGAAAAACCAGTAGAATCACACCACACGAATATAGCCGATAAGGACTCGCTTAGGGTTGGCAGACTGTGTAACTCATTATTGTCCCACAGCTGGGGGTCTTCTCTCAGAATGAGAAAGTTTTAGGCCATAGTCCACCGCGCTGGCCAAGTGCGAATTGGTGGACTTCACACACCGCCGATAACTTTTTCTTTTAAAGAACTTCAAGGTGTGTAGGTTTCCTTACGATGTTTTCCTTTACCGAAAAGCAGTAATAATTAATTCCTAATACGCACATAAATCAGTGGTGCGTGCCTGGGTTTGAACCTCGGACCTCCCGATTGAGTGGGCAAGTTTCAAACATTAGGCTATCACTGCTCTGCACTAGATTTATTTAGTGTCGCCAAATAGGGCAGATTATAGCTTCCGGTTGAAGTCGTTTCGAGATCCCGGAGTCCTCCTTTTCAGCGCCGAGGACGGCCACCGGGGGGGTTTTAGTGCGGTAAAAATCCCACATAACCCTGCGTCGCTCCCACGGCGTCGGGTACCTTTTGAAGGTTTCCCCCTCGAAAACAAAAAAAAAAAAGGGCAGATTATAGCAACACCGACTACCCACCAACGTGGAATCCAATGGTAATAGTATCTAGAGTAGGGGATTCTCCCCCCCTTCCCCCTCAGCAAAGGCTGGCGTGGTTGAAGGCTGGCGATACGATACCTTCCTTATTTCCGCAGGCCTCATATATAAGTTTGCCGTCAACTGCATCCTTTGATTTAAATACAAGAACTGCTACATAGCAGAAATATGTACCAGGTATAAAACAAAACGTGCGGCACTCGGGGACTGCCGCGGTGAAATATAAAGAGTACTCCGGGATCTCGAAACGATCGCAACCGGAATCCTCTGAGCGCCTTGCCCCATCAGACTCCTCCCAGATGGGTGGCTGGGCCCACCGCTCCGTCTTGTCTTTACAACGGATGGTTCAAGCTCCCACTCTAGCCGCCCGCAATCCCGGAAGCCCCTTTTAGTCGCCTCTTACGACAGGCAGGGGATGCCGTAGCCCTATTCTGATCCCGGAACTACAAGGACGACCTGAACATAACTGAGAACTTTTTTAAAGAACTCTCGGGTGTGTAGGTTTTCTCACGATGTTTTCCTTCACCGTAAAGCATAAATTAATTATCACTAATTTATAATATACGCACATAATTTTAGAAAAATCTGTGGTGCGTGCCTGCGATGTGAACCTTGGACTCCGCGATCGACAGGACAAGTGTCAACCATAGGTTATCATTGCTCGCACTTTGCCGGTTGTTATAATACAATGGCGCGCATCATATAGAATGATTAACCACAAACTACTTGTATGGAAGCATTACCTTATTTGGTCACAAAACATTAATCAAGCAACACAAATAACAAGCTAAGTATAGCGCCCGTTATATATATACTTATTTATAATAATATACTGACTTAATAAGTGAGGAAAAACGCACATTATAGCTTTACATGAAGTTAAGACAGTGTTAAGTTTAGTTTTTCAGTCAACTTTCAGTTTAAGTTCATTTTTTACGGTCAACTTTCTACTATTATGACGACCCACGTGGCCGCGTATCGGGTTCGATTCCCGGCTAGACAGATATCTGAATGATGAGTTTAGATTCCTGTTCTGAGTCTGGGTGTTTGTATATTCGTCTTCGTGTGTGTCCATGGTACCCATGACACAGGAGAAAATCTAGAGTGGAGCTATGAGATTAGAAAGCGTGCTTAATTATGCTGGGTAACTTGATTTTATTATGATTCCTAATTAAAGAAATCTTAATAGGAGAAACAATGTTTTTTACCGACTTCCAAAAGGAGGTGGTTCTTAATTCGACTGCATTTATTTTTTATATTTGTTACTTGAGTACTCCGGACTGTGTCAACTGATTTGGATGATTTTTTATTTGAAAGTTAGTGCGTGCCATGACACATATTTTTTAATTCTCTTCTGACAATGGCATCCACAAGAAAAGCGCATAAATATTAAATTTGCATAAGCGATGTGCGCAATAAATGGACGAATAACTCAATATCCCGCCACCTGATTTTGATGATTGTTTTTTTATTAGAAAGGGTGTACTTCAGGGGTAGTCTGATGAGAGTTTGATAAGGTTCTGATTATAGAATCCATTACAAAGTAATGGAACTCTTCAACTCTTTAAAGCAAATTAACGAAATTAGCGATAGGTATTCGGCCGAACATAAGCTTTAGTAGTCCAAATTGGGTAGAATATAGAATAAGATTACTAAGCAGATATTTACTATAAAAAAATTTACCTTCAACTCCTCAATCCTAATGTTGCATGAGTATTGCTAGCCTGAACTATAAAAGTTAGTCATTTGATATTTACAGATACTAAGATTGTATTAGGCAAATTCATAGGCAAAAATTAGACCTTCAACTCCTCAACCCTGATGATGCAGGGTACTGCAAGCCTAAGCCATAGACGTTGGCCACCTGGTACTTACATATATGTTATAAGAATACTAAGCAAAGATATAAGATGAAAAATTTGACCTTCAACTCTTCAACCCCGATGATGCAGGGGTACTTCAAACTTAAACTATAGGAGTTGACCATTTATGTGCTTACGGGTTTGTAATAACATTTCTAAGCAAAGACACGAGATGAAAACTTCGACCTTCTACTCCTCAACCCTGATGATGCGGGGTAGTGCAAGCCTAAATTATAAAAGGTAGTAACTTAGTGCTTACGAATGTTATTTAGTTACGAATATATTATGAGTTCAATGACAGCTCATTAAACTGGTATGTGATTAATTAAACATAAAGACTCTCGCAAAGAAAACAATAAAATTAACTGTTGAACAAAATAATGTTTTAATTTCAATAAAGCGCCAAAAGAATAAATATGACGGCGCATTGTGATTTTCCCAAAGATTAATAGCTGGCAGTAATATGAACTATATTGATTATCATTGACAAGTGACGTAACACTGAACGCTGAGGAGGCGGCCATAACGTATTGTTTGAACTAAGAGTAATTTTATATTATTGAGGATGAGGAGGTAGCGCTCGCGCCTCACGTGTTCCGGTGGAACGTGCAATTAAATAACTTGTCCCTTTAGTTAAATTAATGTGATTAGTGACTGAATAAAAAAAAACTGTGTGTTGTAATTTGTAAAGCGATTTGTTCATTTGTTTGTCCTGGTTTCCTCGCCCGCCAACCCACGCATTATCTATGGCTTCTACTTCTGATAATTGTGTTACACCTTTAAATATATATTATCACTACTATTAATGCCATAGGTGTGCTTCTTTGTTGTTACAATTGGAATCAATTTTAGGAATAATTTTCAAATTTAACCTTAATTCTGACTCGACATCAAGTCGATTTCTGCAATGCCACCTGCCAAGCCACCATGTGTGCACGTGACTGACAGTCATCAGGCCATTTCGTAAATCTTATCGCGAACCTCCTGCCTTTGAATGGCGAACCCCTAGGGGTCCGCGTACCCCACTTTGCGAAACGCTGATCTAGCCCAGAAACTGTGTTTCTGGCAAAGGACATGGCCAGTTTGTACCTAGTTGTCAATGGACATGTAATGGATTCGAATAATAATTTATCTAAAATATTTACATAAATTAAACAATTATATTACAATATAAGGACAAATATATTTAATTGTAATATTAAACCACAAAATCATATTTAATACTCTGTATACTACATGTATAGCTCATTAACTAATTAACTTTTCTTTATTTACATCATTATTATCCTCATTTATATCCTCATAATATCCTCAGACCTACTTTGAAATTGTTATTAACTGCTATATTTAGAATACCTTCAACCAAACAAATCTACAATTCCTGTGTACATGGAATTTGAGCAGCTAGGCAGAACGCCATGTCCCTGTAGCCTCGGGGTCAGAATAGGGCTACGGTATCCCCTGCCTGTCGTAAGAGGCGACTAAAAGGGGCTTCCGGGGTTGCAGACGGCTAGAGTGGGAGCTCGAACCGTTCGGTCAGGCAATCCCGGGAAGGACGGCGGTATGTGTGGTCGCATACCGTCGTAAAGACTAGACGGAGCGGTGGGCCCAGCCGCCCATCTGGGAGGAGCCCGATGGGGCAGCGCGCTCGAAGGATTCCGGTTGAAGTCGTTTCGAGATCCCGGAGTCCTCCTTTTCAGCGCCGAGGACGGCCACCGGGGGGGTTTTAGTGCGGTAAAAATCCCACATAACCCTGCGTTGCTCCCACGGCGTCGGGTACCTTTGGAAGGTTTCCCCCTCGAAAACAAAAAAAAAAAAGGCAGAACGCCATACAAAAGTTGGCCATGTCTTATCGAAATCTTATCGAAATCCGACCGGTAGTTTTCACGTGAAAGAGTACAAGCACACACACCCACTTACAAACTTTCGTATCTATAATATTTATAAGATAGTCTGTATCATACGGTGCAATCATTAGCAATTGCATCAAGATTTTTTTAAATATGAACTTATGATTTCTAATTATATCCATGTTATCATATCCATAATCTTTTTTTAGCTACCGAGCTGGAAACCTTCAAAGGGTACCCAACGCCGTGGGAGCAACGCCGGGTTATGTAGAGATTTTAACCGCCCTGGGGTTTAGTGAGGTAAAAATCCATAAGCATAAAATATTAGATTTTAAGAACCAAATATAGCGACTGCAAACATTAACTTTTTTTATATGACTAAAGTAGCAAACGAGCATGCAGTCCACCTGATGATAAGTGGTCACTGCCGCTCATGGACATCTGTAATCAACTACATACAGAACATGGGTTCCATCTGAAGTCACAGATGCGTTGCTACTCCCGAGGACTATGATGGTCGCCTCATATAAAAGTGTGCCGGCAATCACACCCTTACATCGAAACGCAAGAAATGCTTCACGCTAGAAATAGGTGTGGCGGTGGTACTTACCCGGTCAAACTACACTGGTTCAAACCTTCAAAACATAAAGTTATTTCAAAGATTTTAAAGATTGTGTTGCTGTTGCCTGTTTAACAACAAATATTGCGTTCCCTGGTTGAACTACGCTGGTTCTACCACCTTCAAAGAAATACTACTAAAAACAAGTTGCATATTCAATTGATTTTGCATGTGTCCATGGCACCATGGATGGTGGAAAGCATTATTATAATAATATGTGAGGGTTCAAAGCCAGACTTGGGAAATCCTTCGACCGATAAAAAATTGAATGAACAGTAGTAACACTATTGGCACATATAATTTAATAAACTTATGTTTTTAGTCGATTACATCATATCTTGAATTTACTTCAAAGATTAGATACGCCAAGTGATCGGTAGCCATTTGCTGATAATACGTAACGTCAAAATTATATCAATCAATTTGTATAGCGGGTCTGCTTTTTATATCCGATTACTTGGCAGGGGTACTCCCCAAAAGGCCTGGACTGTTATAAGGCCTTATAATGTAAGTACTTGCGGATTAGACCTAAGTCATTTTAAAGTCAATCACAGATGCTGGCTCGCTCACTGACAACTTCAAATAAGAAAGTCTATTGAAGAGGAAAAAAAGCAGCAGAGATTAAAAGGTGACTTTGTGCCGAAAAAGATAAACAATACTACGTCTCTTTAAACACCGCACACTTTAGGAAACTTCCCAAAATGCGAACACAATGTGTAATTTCCACAAAATGCAGTTTATAGTCACCTCGTGATATCTAAGAACAGAATATCAAGTTTAATCTGATGATAGTATAATGTAAAGCGTCTGGCGATATGAAAGATATGATATAAATAATAACAAACATAAGACGATATGCGACAAAAAGCTAATACAAATAGATAGCCTATCATTAGTTGTTTTTTGTTCACGAGGGGGAAACCTTTAAAAGATACCCAACGCCGTGGGAGCGATGCAGGGTTATGTGGGATTTTTACCACACTAACTTAGGTGGCCGTCCTTGGCGCTACAAAGAGGTCTCCGGGATCTCCAAAGGAACACAACCGGAATCTTATGAGCACGTCGCCCCATTGGGCTCCTCCCAGATGGGCGGCTGGGCCTATCACTCCGTTAAGTCTTTACGACGGTATGCGACCACACATACCGCCGGCCTTCCCGGGATTGCCTGACCGAAAGGTTCGAGCTGCCACTCTAGCCATCCGCAACCCCGGAAGCTCCCTTTAGTCGCCTCTTAAGACAGGCAGGGGATACCGTAGCCCTATTTTGATTCCGGAACTACAGGTACTATCATTAGCTAGTCTTCGTAATTTTTGCGAAATTGAGTTTTTTTGTACTCGTTACCTGTGAGCAGTACCCGTTACATATTAAAATGTATTAGTTCCGCGGGAATATTACTCAAAAGTTGTAATAATTAGAGATTTCTATTATTATTATTATTATTTATACGTTTAGGTTTTTTAATACAAATATGTTTATGTACAATTTTATGTACTACCTACATACATTTACTTTGTTGTTTTTGGTAATAGATTGCATCGTAGTATACAACGTAGTATATACTTTGTAAAGATTGGCGAAAACGGAAATTATACTATTTTTAACCGATTTTAAAAAGGAGAAGGTTCTCAATTCGGCCGGTATATATATGTCGGCATTTGTTTTATATGCGACATCAATATCTTCATACATGGTGTGGGCGACTATGGGTCTCGTGCAAAATAACAAATCTTGGTATCAATTATTTTGATATAATAATTACAAAGACTTTTATCACAAATACAGCATCGAAATACATTCAATAATAATTAATTTTATAAAAGACCGAAACGGAGAGACAGTTCCGTGTTGTCGCTTTTGAGTGACGTTCACAATAATGTGTCTGCCACCCTCGGCTGACTTCACGACTCTGCCAAGACGCGACGATGTGAAGTTAGCACCGCTCGACGCGCCTTTCCGCTTCGATTCAAAATAACCGAATCCGACATATATATTTTTTCTGTATGTACTATTTTGTTATCAAAGCTTAAACTTAATTTAAAACGCTTTCTACACTCATAGTACCACTGTAGGATTTGTTCCTGTGTCGAGGGTGGCATGGACACACACAAACACGGATATGCAAACACACAGATCCAGAACAAGAATCTAAACTCATCATTCGGATACCTCTCTGGCCGGGAATCGAACCCACATAGACCGATATAGTGACCGCACCGCCACGCGCGTCGTCTTTGTAATATGGTACTGTTTTTACCGCGTGGGTGCGGCACCCTAGAAATTAGTATAGGTTTATACTATAGTTACACTCATAGCCCCACACTAGGATTTTCTAGTGTGTTGTGGGTACCATTGACACACACAAGACGAATACACAAACACCCAGACCCAGAACATGAATCTAAACTCATCATTCAGCTACCAGTCTAGCGGGGAATCGAACCCGGGATCCATTGCGCGTCAGACCGGTATGGTAACCGCTCCGCCACGCGAGTCGTCAAGTTATAGAATCTAACGAATATTCGCATGTTTTTAGATATTCGCATTTGCATTCGCATTCGCGTGGTCGGTGCGCATGTTAAATATATCAGAATTGAAATCGAACTTCAGATTGATGACCTAAAGGGTCGTCAAATCAATAAAATAAAGCAATAAAAAAGGAAGTCAATTCTACAATCCGGGCACCCTGTATCAAAAACGGACTTTAGCATTCGCGAATCGCGATCATTCGCGAATTCGCGATCAGTAAGGAATATTCGCATTCGCATTCGGAAATGTTCAAATAATGACATGCATTACATCACTACTAGAAATAAACTCGCATAACGTGCACAGTAGCTTGTTATCTGTCTTGTATTGTTTGGTTCACGTTTTGTGACCAAATATGGTAATGTTCCCTCGCCACCACCTCGCGACACATCATCCGATACGCGCACAATGTATTGTTAATACGCTGATAAGATAAGAATTATTTTATTGAAATTATTATTTTCTGTTATAGTTTATTAGCTTATTTAGACGACAACAGCAGTGATAATGCTCGAATTGCTCTCTCGATCGGGAAGTCCGAGGTTCAAACTCAGGCACGCACCACTGATTTTTCTAAAATTATGAGCGTGTTAGAAATTAATTATCACTGCTTTTCGATGAAGGAAAACATCGCTAGGAAACATACACACCCAAAAGTTCTTTAAAAAAAGTTCTCGGAGGTGCGTGAAGTCCACCAATTCTCTCTTGGCCAGCGCGGTGGCCTATGGCCTAAACTCCTTTCATTCTGAGAGAAGACCCGTGCCGAGCAGAGGGACAATAATGGGTTGTCGAGGAGGCGACTCCACTCTTTGAGTTTTTTTAAGTTTATAGTAGCAAACGAGGATGCATTCCACCTAATGGTAAGCGGTCACTACCGCCCATGGGTCTGTGGGCAACTTCATATAGAACATGGAATCTATGTAAAGTCAATAACAGATGCGTTGCTGCTCCTGAGAAATAAGATGATCACCTCATATAAAAGTAAGCCTTCCGGTTCCTCCTCGGTCAAACTACACTGGTTCTGCCACCAGGTTATAATGTAATGGTTTCCTTATGAGGTAATGTTAAATTCTGTTATTAATTTCTAATGCCATAAAATAGTTTTTATGGCAGAAGAAATTAATAACAGAATTTAACATTGTCTTGTGTCTTAGTAGACACAATAAAAGATGCCTAACTGTGACTTGAACTTTGATTTAAAGGCTTAAACTTAAACTTTAAAAAAAGCTTTCTACACTCATAGCCCCACAGTGGGATTTTCTCCGATATCATCGGTGCCATGGACACATATAAATACGAATACACAAGCACCCAGACCCAGAACAATAATCTATACTCATCATTCAGATACCTTTTTGGCCGGGAATCGAACCCGGGATCCATTGCGTATCAGACCGGTGTGGTAACCGCACCGCCACGCGGGTCGTCAAAGGCTGAATTTCAATTTCCGAAATCTGGTTGGTATGCGTGCGTACAAATTACATTCTATCGTTTCTTATAATATTTTTCCTCATGCTTACTGCTAGTGTCGTACGAATGTAATTTGAACATTTAATTTGAACTTTCGTGAATGCGTGCGTGAATCATATAGAACATGAGTTCTGTCTGAGGTCAATCACAGATGCGTTACTACCCCCCAGGACTATGATTAATCCTCGAGGGTAGGAATGCACCTGTGATTGTGACCATCAGGTCACCTCATATAAAAGTGTGCCGGCAACTATCAAGTAGCAAATCCACAAGTAGCAAACGAGCATGCAGTCCACCTTATGGTAAGTGGGCTACCTTAAGCTGCCTTATTTTGCGACGTTAAATAAATGCAACGTAAAAGATTATTTTTATCTGCCCGTTTTTAGGGAAATGAACACAGTCTGCCAACAAACCCGCTGAGTTTCTTGCCGGATCTTCTCAGTTGAGGTCGTATTCCGATCCGGTGGTACTGTAAGAAAAAAAATGTAACTGACAATTTGTAAGTGCCCCCGTAGGCATATACAAAATAAAGACATTTCATTTCATTTATGATATCAACGCGTGGAAAATGATTATCTAAATATGTTACACTCTTATATACAAGTACCTAACTTTGTAATCTTATCTTAATATATATAAATTACGTGTCACTTTATTTGTCCGCAATGGACTCTTAAACCTCTGAACCGATTATAATCAAATTTACACAACATGTGCATTTTGAGCCAACTTGAAAGATAGGATAGTTTACATTTTAATTTATAGGTTTAATTGCAAATATTTTTTTTAGCTTCAGCTGTTAGCTTTATATAATCCTAATAACAGATGGCGGTGTAATGTTATCTTTATCTGTTAACTTGATTAAGTAAGTAACGGCGCTTTGTAAAAATTACAACCGTTTCACTTATGCTACAATTTAATATCATGACCAAACATAAGTATAAGTTTGTAATTTCGATCAGTAATATTGGTGATCAAAGGTTACTAAAGTACATAATACATAGCCATCTCAGTACATTCTGCGTTGATACGCAACCTTACCGCCAAATAATGTAATATGAGATATTAGATGGCGCTCTTTACGATACAGTCATCTACATGAACCGAATGTATTGATGGCGTTTGTTAAAATTTCAAATGAGCAAACGTTTCATATGAACGATAATTTAATATTATAACCAGATATAAATATATCATTAAAAGTTACTAAAGTAATACAAAGCTATCTCAGTATATTCTGCGATGATACGCCACCTTACCGCCAAATCGAAATAGTAATATGTCTGAGATATTAGATGGCGCTGTTTACGTTACGGTCATCTACATGAACCGAATGTATCGATAAATCAATACCGTTTCACTTAGTCCGTTTTTTTTATTTTAATTTCGTATTTCCTTAAACTAAAATTGACAAATAATTTTAAACGCAATTTAAGAGATAAACGAAAAATATTTTATTATTAAATACACCTTGCATTGTTGCTAGTAATAAATTAAAATTGTATGGGTAATTTTAATTTACTACTGGCAACAATGCATGTATTATACTAAAAATAATATTGATGCGTATTATTGGTCAAGGAAAAACATTTATTTATTGGTCAAGGTCATTCGTACGTCTGGTATTAGATCCCCCTATAACAATATCTATAATCCATGGTGCAATGGACACATGCAAATAAATACACTTCCAGAACCCAGTACAGAACACCCAGAACAGTTGTCTAAAATTATCGTTCACGTCAGTCTGGCCGGGGATCGAACCCGGACCACTGCGTGTCGGACTGCAATAATGTCGACATACGAGTCGTCATCTATCTATACATATAAAAAGCAAAAGTGACTGATCGTTGTATCAACGCGCAAGCTAGACCCATAAAGCTAGATATATTGCTAATTGTCCCTGTAGTTCCGGGACCAGAATGGGACTATGGTACCCTCTGCCTGTAGTAAGAGCCGTTGCCGTAAAAATCAGAAGGTGCGTTGATCAGTTCACGCCCACCAGGGAAGAGCCCGATGGGGCAACACGCTGAGGACACCGGCGGCGGTCATTTGGAGTTCCCGGAGTCCTCTTCGCAGCGTCGAGGTCGGCCACCGTGGAGGTTTTAGTGCGGTAAGAATCCCACATAACCCGCGTCGCTCCCACGACGTTGGGTACTTTTTGAAAGTTTCTCCCTCATAAAAAAAAGATATATTGCTATTGTGTAGTAGAGCGATGTAGATTTTGTACCATAGTCATCGTCAGCACAAGTCATCTCTAAGAGTGACAGAATTTTATATAGCGAAGTACGAATTGGAAGACTTCGCACATTTGAGAGCTTTTTTAAAGAATAAGGTATTTGACTGACTTTTGATTTTTTTATACGTATAGGTAATTCTTTACGCCAGCTATACTTTAAGTCTGTCCCGCGGAACCCTAGGGTTCCGTGATACCTCGGTCGGGGTTCCGCAAGAATTTAGAAAAAAAAAGTTTCATACCTCCCACTAGTTAGATTTTTTCTTTTTTCATGTTTTCTATTATTGTCCTTGCCAAGTGGTGAAGTAAATAATAATTAGTAACTGTTACATTGTACTTTTATTATGCTGATTAATAAAAAATACACTTATAAAAACAATTGTTTTATTTTAGGGTTCCATCAAGTATTTTGCTTCCCAAAAGGGTTCCGTCAAAGTTTGAGAACCACTGTTTTACGCCATAATAAGCATGCTACAGTAATATTTCGGGGAAATATTTAGTATTTCAATTAAAAAAAATAAAGTGTAAGTTGTTAAACTCGCGCCTCAAACGATGTTTCTGTAATGGTGGATGCCATATGATGCGACTGACGTCACACGCTAGCACACAGTGTCGTTATAGCCGGTACTATTTTCTTGGTTCTTTATTTCTTTAATGGGCAAAATGGCGTACAAATGGTGTGTAGTACTACAATGTACAAACTCAACAAAAAATTTTCGAGTCGGTTCCGACAAATCCTAAAAGACGAAATAAGTGATCACAGTTACCTGAAAGAGACCCAAACAGTGTGTCATGTAAGTGTACTAGTTATATTTGAGTTTAAAATAATAACCAATAAAATCACTTATCTCGTTCTCGATTTCATAGTAGCGTTAGTTTTGATGTTCGTTTATAGTGTTGCAGTGCAAATAATTGCATTCGTTACATTAATGTGCTGCAATAGACCACGTAACACGTAGACGGCTACAATCGAGTTAGGTTGGTAGCAGAAGGGCGGAGAGGCACGAAGGCGGAGTTACTGCGTCCGCGCTGCTGTAGTAAATTTAATCTATTGGTCTCCTTTTGTCATATAGCGTTGTCTTTGTCACTGAATAACAAATAAAAGTACTTATGGAAACGACCGGCGCGCGTGTCAACGAGAAATGCAGCTTATTGAATTAAACATTGTCCCTCTAATGAGTGTGTGAGCCTACAAACGAGAAAGTAAAAATGCAGAAATCTTTTAGTCGCCTCTTACGACAGGCTTAACGTTTTCACATTAAGTCCTAGGATCAAAAACAACAAACTCGATGTAACGCGTATGATAAATGAATTATGCTGTAACATGTCCATACAGGGCTGACCCACAATGGCTTTCGGGTTCGATTCCCGGCCAAACAGGTATTTGAATGATGAGTTTAGATTTTTTTCTGGGTCTGACTGGGTGGGGCTATGACTGTAGCGTTCAAAGCGTTTATTTATGACATCTGAATTCAGTTTGCAAAATGAAATTGGTTATATAATTTTCTAAAATGTCCCTGTAAATAGGGGAAAAAGTGGGAAAGTGGCAACGATGACTGGCTTTCAACTCGATCAAATGAAAACTAGTAAATAGACCTATTGATATTTTGATGAAATAGCTTAAAAGGAATGAACTAAAACTGAAGGCCATCAATAGTTGATGACGTCAGCAATTCAAGTAGCTTTCCGTAGTATTCATTCGCTTATCATTAGTAATGTGTGATTTACAAGTGCTTTACAAGGAGGGGAATTTGGGGGAAAATGGGATAGAGGATGAAACCAGATAGTGTGAGTTTCAATGCTCTGTGTATGGATGTATCAATTTACTTAATGTAGGTAGACGTTCCCGGAACCGCCTACCCAGTACGTATGCAAATAGCTAGGAATGCTTTTATAAACGAAAATCATATGAATGTGAAGTGATTGACTTATCTATTTATTTAAAATGATCACCAACATAATGTGCACTAATTAAGCCAAAAAATATAAGTATAAATTATGTATGGAGCAGTGATAGCCTAATGGTTGAAACTTGCCCTCTCGATCGGGAGGTCCGAGGTTCAAACTCAGGCACGCACCACTGATTTATGTGCGTATTAGAAATTAATTATCACCGCTTTTCGGTGATGGAAGATATTGTGAGGAAACCTACACACCGGAGTTCTTTAAAAAGAAAGTTCTCGGTGGTGTGTGAAGTCCACCAATTCGCACTTGGCCAGCGCGGTGGACTAGGGCCGCGTGCCCAGCAGTGGGACAATAATAGGTTGACGACAATAAACTCAAATGAATATTTGATTAAATAATAACAAGTTTGTTTTTATTTGGGGAATTAGGAGGGTTACACGAGTAAAGCGACAACATAGTAGCACTTGGAACTTTTTATTCGCTGTTCTCTGAAAGGTGAGATAAATATACTTGCGAGTGCGAATGTGAATATTAACGAATGCGAATGCGAATATTCACGAATGCCAATATTCACGAATGCAAATGTGAATATTCACAATGCGAATGCTAATATTCACGAATGCGAATGCGAATACTCACGAATGCGGATGCGAATATTCACGAATGCGAATGCGAATATTTGTCACATTACTACTGTCAAGTACGGCATGTTTGTCACCCGACTGCGTCAACATGAGGGTAATATTTTTCGAGTGATGCCATCGTGAGTGCCGTCTATGAAGCAAAATGTAAGCAACTTAGTATAGACCAGTAGTTCTATTGAAGTCAATCACAGATGCGTTTCGATATATAGTGTAGTAAAAACAACTTCTAAGTGTCCTGTGCACTTTTCTACCGAAATTCAAGAACTGCTACACGTTAGAAATTGGCGAGACTATGCATCCACAGTCGACTGTACTGGTTCTACCGCCTGGTATAAAAAGGGGTAAGAGTTCATAATACTCGTCGCTGGCAGCCCTATACATACACATGTAGTAAGAGTAAGATTAGTTTACATATTGTTGCGCAAGTCGGCTGGAAATTCCACTACAAAGACAAACATACCTATAAATGAAACTAATTAATTTTACTAAATAAGATATCTTTTTAACAACCGATGGTAATGAAAGGATTGGCGCTCGTATCGAACACTGGCCCATCATGATCCAATGAAGATGATCCATATAATGTTGATCCATGTAATATTTAGAAGGTAGAACCAGTGTAGTTCGACCGGGAAGGTACCACCGCCACACCTATTTCTAGCGTGAAGCATTTCTTTGCGTTTCGATGGAAGGGTGTGGTTGCCGCCACACTTTTACATGTGGCGACCACCATAGTCCTCGGGAGTAGCAACGCATTTGTCATTGACTTCTGATAGAACGCATATTTAGTTTGAGGTTGCTTACAGATGTCTAAGGGCGGCGGTGACCACTTACCATCAGGTGGACTGCATGCTCGTTTGTTACTTCAATCAGATAACCACCAATCAGTTTACCAGGTGGTAGAACCAGTGTAGTTCGACCGAGGAAGTACCACCGCCACACCTATTTCTAACGTGAAGCATTTTTTTGTGATTCGATGGAAGGGTGTGGTTGCCACAGTTTTATATGAGGCGACCATCCTAATCCTCGGGAGTAGCAAAGCGTCTGTGATTGTCTTCAGATAGAACCCATGTTCTATTTGAAGTTGCTTACAGGTGTCCATGGTCGGCAGTGACCACTTACCCTCTGGTGGACTGCAAGCTCGTTTGCTACTTCAATCAGATAAAAATAAATAAAAAATAAAACAAAATACTGTTCCTCATTCACGGTTTTGTTTTGCGGCTTAAAGGCAGAACGGTACCGTAGCGAATAGCACTTCAACTAATATCATATAGGTATGCTTATTGATCATACTAGTATATTAAAAAAAAAAAAGGCTTTCTACACTCATAGCCCCATCGTAGGATTTTCTCCTGTGTCAAACAACACACAAAGACGAATACACAAACACCCAGACCCAGAACAAGAATCTAAATTCATCATTCAGATACCTGTCTGGCCGGGAATCGAACCCGGGACCCACTACGTGTCAGACCGGTACGGTAACCGCTGTGCCATTCGGGTCGTCAATTCATATTCGTGAAGTCGTGTTTATGTTGTACGATTTAAATAACAAAATAACTTCCTTGAGCTGTTTTTTCTAGTACATTATTGTTATAGTCTCCGCAGACAACAACTCTTTTACTTGAACTGATCGCTTTAAGACCCTCTTCTGCTATCTTCTGAAAATCTTCACACAAACACTGTTACACAATAGAAATAGCCGTGGCGATGGTACCCCCAGTCGAACTGCACTGGTTCTACAACCAGGTATAAAAAACAACACATGTTTGTTTGCCGGGAACCCTATACAAACCTACACACTGTAGTTAAAATAACCAACACTTGTAATTAAAAATTAAAAACATGACTAGAAACGGATTCAAAAAAGACATTCATACCTGGCTCAGCCGATTGGACTACGATGACGTCGAAAGTATGTTATAATGATGATATTTACGTAACAAAAAGACAATCACACACAAATACACACACACACGGAGACACACACCTACACATTCAATTCAATCATTACTACAAAATTCAATACGTCTGCACACATTATATTGTAATGAACATATTTTTAAATACCGACAAAAACTGGGAGAAGACGCTGATACCCAAGACACAGTTTCGAGCTAATTCGGGGATCAGAGGCTTCATATAATTTTGATGTAAAAATATGTCAATAAAGTCAATTTATTATTATTATTAGTTAGAATAGAGATGAATTGACATATTGTTACACAAATATAATAGAAATTCCACTATTTATGGACAAGTACCTATACCTTTTAATTAATTCTATTATTATTGTCTAATAACATAAGCTATATTTTAATTTGACAACAGAATAGGAGTAGCAAGCTAACATATTTTTTGTAGTCGAAGGGAAAATCGAAGGTAAAGGTGGTCGCAGATAGACGCCGTCCAACAACGCCCGACGACGGCATACGACCACCTATGCCGTCGTTCCCAGGGTTGCTTGACTGGACGGTTCGAGCTCCCACTCTTGCCGCTCGCAAACCCCCAAGTCCACTTTAGTCGTCTCTCACGCCAAACAGCCATCCATCCATCCATCCATCAGCCCTTTGATGTCCACTGCTAGACACGGTTTCCCGCTGTGTTCTTCAGATCAATGGTCCACCTGGTAGGGGGGCGACCTGTACTCCTTTTGCCTAAACGTGGTCGCCACTCGAGGACCTTTCTTCCCCATCGCTTATTGGTCCCACGAGCGATGTGGCCTTCCCATTGCGACTTCAGCTTGCTTATTTTGATAGCAGTGAATACACTTTTTTTGTTTTGTTTTATGAACCTAACGAAAATAAGACGCACTGATATTTTTAATTCATATATTAGCCCATTGCCAATAAATATATTTATAATCAGATAAAATGCAGTTTAATAAAAAATATACTGAACTAAACATACAGTTATTATTATGCAATACAGTTATTATTAGTAATCTGACAACAACTGGTGAGTTATGTTGGTGGCGGCCGGAGGTCGCAGAGAAACGCAAAATCATACATAATATTTATTTTAAACTAAAAATTACAATTGCATATTGTCTTAAAACTAAAGGTGTGAAACCGAGTCGATGTGAGAGCTCGGAGTGTCGTGTATTCTCATGATATGTGGGAACGTTCGAGGTGCTGCGTCAACTCCTCGGGTTGCTGGCTGGTACGCGATGCACTAGAGCTGTGCTTCAACGTTAGGGGCCATGTAACAGTTGCTACAATATTCCAAATCACGAACCGAAATAGCCACAGTCAATGTTTACAAAACACATGGGATATTGTCATTCATGTATCATATCCATATCAGTTTCTGCTGACCATCTGTCGCAATTCAAGTCAAAGAATCAAATCGAGGAGAGTTATCTTCAGCCGGGATCCACTGTCAGGCCTTACAGCATGTAGATCGAAGACAGCTTTAACTAAGATTAGTCTCTACATGTCCATGGTCATAACCGTTTACTGAACCGGTAGTCAGATTCGCAGTAGTTGTTTATTTCTCTTCATCGATTCTGTTTGGTCACGCCAGAATTTAATAATAATAATAATAAGAAAGCGGTCATCTTAAATACATGCAGAATTGTTAGAAAAATTCTTTATATTGACCCTTAACCCTACTTTTTTGTCTCAATTAACGTTTGGCGTAAAGCCCGCGTAATTGAGCCTACTAACTAACACAATTATCAAAATAAGATAAATAACAATAATACTTTATTACTGCATAAAATAAATAAATGTACAATACAAGCTAATATGTAACTTGTCTAACTTGTGCGCAAAGGGGAAGTCTCAGTCTCAGTCACAAATAAGTATGGCCTTATCGATACCATATTGATTGGTTCAACAAATTGAATTTACCCATTTATGTTGCTGTCAATTATGTATTTATTAATATGGTTATTTGTGAAATTATGTTTGATTTAGGCATTTTCTTTTAAATCTCTCAGAATTCTCTTACTATTTTTGCATTATTACGAAATTGCAAGCATCAGTCAAGTTAACTGTATGTACCTTCCCCGATAACCTTTCTACTTATAACGGTTCATTTTCAGCGATTTCCATCAGTGTGTCAAGAGTTTTGTATTTATATACATTCTTAGTCCAAAATTGTACCGATATAGTGTACATGAGGACACCAGAAGGCGACATTAAATCATAATGTTCAATCATATATCTGGCAATTTCGAACTTATTGATTCCGCCTACAACAGTTGACGTTGTATTCATGACATTGACGAATCTGCGGGACGATGTTGTTGCTTCAAGCCCACGTGCCAACACTCGTTGGGTGGCTTTCGCGGCTCCAATGCTGAAAACGCTGTCTGCAACGCCCAGCCAAAGCAACCGACTTTCTGCGTCTGTGATAGGGTTAAGAGATTCACCGTGCGTCACTCTGTCATGTAACTTGTACACAGATCTGCCTGCTGTCCAAAAGGAAGAGGACATTCCGAAAATAACAAAAGGAGCTGCTCCAGGAACAAAGAACAAACCGATGCCTGCAGTTATCCCGACGACTGTAAAAATATTATCAGTATATCTAGCGATTTCCGCACCATCTCTCGAACTGGGGGTATCGGCGACTGACACGCGTGAATAGTTATACCCGGGCCTTAAGGTCAATCGTAAATTAGTCGGGTAAGCCATTTTGCAAGGTGGCAATTTGTTGTTATCATACCAATCTGAAAATGACTCGTAATATCTTCCAATGTTGTCAACGTAATATATTTCAGAATCAATATTTTGTTGGACTCTAAATAGAGGTAATTCAGCCAGTATACCATCTTTGTATAGTTCTATGGGTAAGACTGTAACAAAATAATACATATCTCCGTTACAGACACTTATAATTTGTTGAGCTACCACATCGATTTTCTCTAGCGCATCGCCTTCAAAGTAAACGAGTTTACCTTCCTCAGCTTGTCGTCTTTCTCTTTTCGTCCAGTGTTTTGGGTTCCTTACAGGCAAACCCATAGCTACACCTATAGTGTTCTGTAACTCAGACTCCGACAAAAGTTGTGGCTCATCACCTTTCAAGTCTCCTCCTCTATTAAGATACCGATTTACATTTCTGATAGCCCTTTTTTTCCACTCGGATTCACTAACCTGCATCTTTGTATCTTGATAATAAATTAAGTTAACACCAACGAGATGTAGGTGTGTTGTTATATAGATCTCGGAGAAACGGACTTTTAGATGATCTCCGAATTCGAAAATCGTTAATTAAGTTATCCAAAGTCTTACTAAGGTCTGTGAGTGTTTCAGTAGGAGCTCGGTACCGGAGCACACGCGGCACTCACAAATGAGGACAAATGTCTACTTATATTTCGCAAGTACCTTCTTCTTACAGCCAATCCCGTTACCTCAGGAATAAAATAAGCGCAATGAAATATTAATCAGATGTGCTTTCTAGACAATTAGGTTAGATCGAGAAGTACAAGCATAATTGTTGGTGTTTTAGATTCGTGAACGTTGGCACATTCGATTGCCATAAATAAAAAAACTCGTACAACTTGTTACGACGACAGATTATACATTAGATTATAGATTAGTTTCCTTGTACTAACTCGACCAAAACAATTAGGCGCATGACAATTGAAACGTCATAAGAACTAAGGATTTCCCATCCCGATACGAAGTATAATTATTCTATTACCAAATACCATATACGCCTACGCCATAGTGGTGTTGTTCAATAGTCGTGTATTTATTAAAGCACTTTCATGTGTTTAATATATTCGCAGACATGGAATATTTTCTTTCTTTTTTTATTTGTGTAAGAGTCTGATGCTTGTTGCAGCACACACTCGATTTTTTACTTGGGAGACAGGAATACAGAGCCCATGCATCATCTTGTTAAAAAAATGCATATTTTGAATGTAAGAGAGAGGACCTCTCTTCCACGAATAGTCTTTTTCCTACCCACTTTGAGGCTTAGTGACGAATAATCGAGTAATTTAATAATAACTTTAAAAATTCAACAATCACTCAATATTATAATGAAATAAAATTAAACACGTGTTGGCTAACGTAAACACCTAGACGATACACGATTGCACGTCACTAGGGGAGCGCCGGGACAGAAGCGAGGTGCGGGGTACGGAACCGCTTTTGTTTCATGCGCCTAAGGGCCGGCACTCATATGACGGAGCGCAGCGCAGCGCATTTTTTGCTGTCAAACTATTATCGTCATTGTCCCTTTAGAAATAATATCCAAAATTAAATAACAGCAATTTATTTCTGAGGAGCATGGAAGCGACCACATGCGAAAGGTAGCGCGGGAGCGCGACCGCGCGCGCACGACGCGCTACTCCGCGAGCGTCCGCTTTCGGTCGCCGCTGGCCGCTGGGCTCGCCGGAGCGACGCCACAGGCAGCAGCCGCCATTTTGTTGTCAACACGTGTATAAAATAAATATTACGTACACGTATGGTCTCTCGAAAAACTGCAAAACGAATGACGACCGTTTGTCGAGTATATTCCAGCGCGCGCATCCGCGCGCACCCGCGCGCATCCGCGCGCATTCTCCCAGTAATTAGCGCGAATTTCGGCTAGTGTGTGATTCGTTAAGAAAATTTCGCGGTCATGCGCTGCGCTGCGCTGCGCTGCGCTCCGTCATATGTGCGCCGGCCCTAATTGTTGTGGTCACGTAATACCTTTTGTTATTTTGTTGCAATAAGTGCACCAAGACATTGACTTTTACGTCGTTTATAACTGACGCTTTGTCAAATACGTTCGGTTTCATGATGATATGCGCTACATAAAAAAAGAGGTATATTAACGTACTTTACATTACATAGGTATGCATGGTGAGGAACTTTCAATAATATTGTTTTGATTTCTATTGGTCCATCATGGCGACAGTTGATAAATGATATATACGTTGAATTACTTATTATTATGAAATATGGACAGACAAGTTTGGATAGGTAGAAAACTTGTGTTAATTATATTTTTCGGTTTTTATTGTTCAATATATTTATCATGTATGTGCACGTAGAACGTACTTTTTTGGCCAACTTCTTTCTCAATAGAAATACATGTGCGAAATAATTGAAATTTTAATATTTTTTATTTAATTTAAAAGGTTCTGAAATTGATACGAAATATATACCGCGAATAATTTATTTTCAAATTAGTTAACAAAAAAAATTATATTTTATTAATTAACTAGCTCTTACCCGCGGCTTCGCCCGTACAGTCAAAGGAAATTAACAATAGTAGTTGATTCATAACATGCAAATAAATTTTATTAACGCCATCTATTAACAACATCTGGAACTACTAAATATGTATCAACTAACAAAACATCAACTAACAAACATATTCTCATGGGAATGAGAGAGCGCTGTAAAAAGTAGCCTACACCACTCTCCGCCCTCCTAACTATCTCCCAACATATAAACCATATCATATAATAGCGATGAGGCGACGTGAAAGAGGAACAAACAAACACACTTTCACATTTATAATATTAGTATGGATTTATTGTAAAAACGATTAATATTAAACAATATGTATTTTTTCTAAGTAATCTCTACTTCCCTGTCCGTCTGCTACGCTTTCACGCTAAGACCACTGAACCGATTGTGATGAAATTTGATGCAGGGACTCAACCCTAATGATGCTAAGATGCCTACTATCTGAACTATTGGATTTCACCATCTGTGAATAAATTTAAATAAAATATCTATTAGCAATTAAAAAAACATACACCTATGTTGCTACATGTCCTCTTTTAAACACTGTTGTTTTCTTAAAATTGTTGAAGGTACAACTGGTCAGGTATTTAAAAAAAAAAACGCAGGTGAATTGGCAAAACTATGAAAAATAAATAGGTACATGTAATTGTTGTAATAATTAATATTTTATGCTAATTATAGTTACTATAATTAGCATAGCATGGATTATTATCATGTTTTAGATCAAATGATCAAATATTATGAAGAATCGTTACATATATGCAATAATAGACCCCATCTTAAGCCGCTTTTAACACTTGGGCTTTAAAATCCAAATAGAGCCCCGTCGCCCGAACTAAATCAATATCGAGACATTTCATTAAATTCCCACTCTTAACATCAAATTATCATATCATTACAAATACATAATCACTACAATATTATAAATAAATTAAAACAACACTATGTAACCGTATCGGATGCACAACGTTCATAAAACGGCTTCATCAAACTTTGCAATAGTTAAAGTTTCCAATACTTCCATCAGATGGCCGGTCTGCCCTATTGTTAGGTAGAATTATAAAAACACACACACACACACGCTTTCTACACTCATAGCCCCACATTAGTATCTTCTCCTGTGTCGTGGGCGCCATGGACACTCACAAGACGAATACACGAACACCCAGAGCCAGAACATAAATCTAAACTCATCATTCAGATGAATGATGAATTTAATGTCTGGCTGGCAATTGAACCCGGGACCGGGATTGCGCGTCAGACCAGTATGGTACCCGCCCCATCACGCGGGTCGTCAAAAAGATTGTATATATACGTCTCTTTTTAGCACACTGAAAGATATATTATGAAGAGAAGCAATATTTCAAGTTATTGCGACTACGTCACGCTTATGTCATTTGTTCGTCGCTTTGTCAATCCGTCAGTACGCACGGAGTAGGTGCGTAATTTTCTATGAAACTGTTGTAACGGAAAAAAGCTAATTGATGTTATTATAGAAATGTTAAATATTAAAATTAAATACGGATAGGAATACATTTTATTGTACGGATCGATGAATAGCATTAAGTGCTAAATAACTTTTGTTAAATAAAAACAATAAGTGTTAGTTCTTTTTAATTATTTGTAACTAGTGGGGCAGCCAGCGCGGTGGATTATGGAGAGAAGACCCGTGCCCAGCAGTGGGACAATAAAGGGTTGACGACGAGTGGGGCTGCCTGTTCCTTATTTATTTATTTATTTTATTTATTTATGCACACACAAAGAATCAAATAAATGGTAACAGAAGTTATTATAAACTATAAGTGCAAGGGTACTGCTTATTTCTAAAGAAATCTCTTCCAGCAGACCCGAGATTTGATATGGGTTAAGATATTGAATTAATATACGTTTAACAGTTATGATACATAATAATATAATTAATACTCATATTCCTTATCACTTGTTGTGGATGTGAGTTTATTATATTTCCTTAAAACAGAAATGATAGACAAAAACGTAAACAGTGATCGTTTCAGGAAACGTAACAGATTTGTACAAGGGCACTAATGGTAAGCCGTCACCGCCCCCTGTTAACATTTACAACAAAAAGACGCCAATGCATCGCCAGCTATAGAGTCTTTAGTCAAAAGGGACCACTTGAAAATGGACCGCGGTCCCTTATGGGCAATACCGTTTTTGAATGGGTCGTTTGGGACCAAATATTCAAGATAAAAAAATACAGTCGGCAGAAAAATCTGCATGTTGTTTATGAGATATTTTTACCCTAAATATTAGTTAGCTTCTATTTGATAATAAGATGGCATTTAATTACAGTAATATACAAGGTGATTTATAACTCGACGTATTCCTTTTGAGATAAATATAACTTCATCTTTTCATCATCTTCATCATTTAAACTTATTGTTGAATGATCCAGTAAGTCTAATAAACAAAAGACGAACTTCTAACAACAATTACGAAAAAAGGTCCTGTAATTTATTGCAACAAATAAAAACTTAATGTTATGGCTACCGACCGGCCGAACCCGCCTAGGCAAACAATTGTTTATCTATTGTTTGTTCTTATCTCCGTGATTGAAGTATACCGTCGCGGTACGATGACAAGCGGTTTTTCGATGCACGTGCTCTATGTACGTTTTTTTTCTGGGAATCGTTGTTTGTGTGTGTCATTATACAAATTATTAAATTTAACTTTTGTGAATAGCTAATAAAACAAGGAAGCTTTTATAGTAGTTTGTACAATTGATTTTTCAAAACACAGTTTTCTATTGACAAAATCATTGACTCAAAACAAAATTTCATCGAAATTTATTTGTTATTTCAAAATGTTTGACATTTGTGCCAGTATTAGTATTAATTTATATTAGTGTATGGTAACCGGTACAAACTAAAAAAACTTAATTCAAAACAGTAGTTTTTTTATTATTGAGTGATAGTGATTTTTACAATTGTTTTTTTATAAATATGATTTATTATTATTTGTTATTAGGCGTAAGAAACTTTATTTTAATTTTTTAAGAATATTCTCTTTTATTTTAATTCAGTTGTGTTAGGTTTAGGCTATCTGTGATTTTTGCAATTGTTGTTTATAAATATGATTTATTATTATTTGTAATTAGGCGTAAGAAACTTTATTTTAATTTTTTAAGAATATTCTCTTTTATTTTAATTCAGTTGTGTTAGGTTTAGGCTATCTGTGATTTTTGCAATTGTTTTTTATAAATATGATTTATTATTATTTGTAATTAGGCGTAAGAAACTTTATTTTAATTTTTTAAGAATATTCTCTTTTATTTTAATTCAGTTGTGTTAGGTTTAGGCTATCTGTGATTTTTGCAATTGTTGTTTATAAATATGATTTATTATTAATTGTTATTAGGCGTAAGAAACTTTATTTTAATTTTTTAAGAATATTCTCTTTTATTTTAATTCAGTTGTGTTAGGTTTAGGCTATCTGTGATTTTTGCAATTGTTGTTTATAAATATGATTTATTATTATTTGTTATTATGCGTAAGAAACTTTATTTTTCATTTTTAAGAACATACTCTTCTATTTTAAATTACATAATTGTGTTAGGCTTAGACTACCTGTGATTTCTACAAATGTTGTTTATAGATATGATTTATTAATTATTTATTACTAAGCATACGAAACTTAGAAAAATATATATTTGGTTTAGATTTTGCTTGAGTTTTTAACGTAAGAAAAAACATAACTAAAACTGTGGTTTCAAGAATATTCTGTTTTATTTTACCTAAACTATTTCGTTGTTTTCTTGCTAACTGTACAAAATTTTGCAGCGAACAATAGAATTACTGTATATACTTGTGAGTGGTCCCATTTGACCAAAGAAAAATATTAAATTAAATGTTCGGACAAAAAGGGACCGCGGCCTCTTTCCAGTGGTCCCTTTTGACTAAAGACTCATAATGAAGAGACTATTAAAATAACCTACAAGGAATGTCTCCACATTCATTGTAGGTTATTTTTAAACTGTCGGTTTTCCTTAAATAATTCTAGCAGTTCGATGGAATGGTGTGGTTACCGGCACACTTTTATATTAGGCGACCATCATATTCCTCGGGAGTAGCAACGCATCTGTGGTTGACTTCAGATAGAACCCTATGTTCTATATGAAATTGCTTACAGATGTCCATGGGTGGCAGTGACCACTTACCATCAGGTGGACTACAGGCTCGTTTGCTATTCAAACTTATAAAAAAAAAAATCGGCCTACTGGGAGCACTAGGGCAAATTATTTAAGGAACACGGACAGTTTTCTTTGTTATAACGTCATATATTCAAGGAGTGACGTAACGCCAGCTCGGTATTACTAGGTAATTCGCGCGGCTTCATTCGCGTCGGTCACGTACACCACATACAAGCTCATTGCGTGTTATTTCAGCCACCGACAGTAGTCTTACGTGAAGGAGTAACTAATACATACAATCTCGCAAACTTTCGCTATTTATAAATTAAAATATTTGTTAAGGTGAGTATAGAAGAGAGCATTTACTTATAACAGAACAACGAGCCGCTCTATGATATGTTCTAGTGAATCACCCTTGGGGCTGTCCATTAATCATGTGAGGCTCGAAAGGGGGGAGGAGGGGTCCATAAAAAAATCACGAAATGTCACAAGGGGGGAGGGGGGGTAAAGTAATATATCACGTGTACTTAATTTTTCGGCAAGCGCGCGATACTCACCCGAAAAGCGGCGTTACATGTATTTATTTTTAGTCAAACGCATACAAAATCGAATTAAATATATGTCAGTCAAAAACAAACTGCAACCTTTTTGTCTACCTCTGAACGTTATTGTAGTAGTAATTAATTTTCTATAATAAAATTAGATGATACTTATACCAGTATTTTTTTATAAATAAAAAAATAGAGTCTTTGTAGGTACGAAAAAATACACGTGATATAGGGGGAGGGGGGAGGGATAGTCTTAAACCTCACCACGTATCACCAAGGGAGAGGGGGTCAAAAAATGCCAAAAAAAAACATCACGTGATTAATGGATGGCCCCCTTATCGAACCAGACGTCAAGCGAATTATAAGGAAATGCTTTGGAAACTCAGCTTTTACCTGTATTGTATTATTCGTTATAACGTAACATTACGCAGATATGCTCGAGAAAATGCTCTAATCTATACTCACATTTAAATGATTGTTAAAATTGATTATTATAAGATATGTTTACTTACCGAGCGCTCGCGTCCTGTGAAGTCCACACTGCGAATGCGCCGCTCGCTGCACTACAAGGAAAACTAATTCAGTATGAATCACTCCGTATATCCGATAAAGACTTGTTAAGGGTTGGCACACTGTAATTTTCCAAAGACGCATAATATATATAAAAACTCTCTTTTACGTTAGACCTATTTAGTATTGCCAAATATGGCAGCTTAAAGGAACCCCGCCTACCTACCAACGTGAAATCCAATGGTCATAATATCCACCATCTCCTCCCCTTGCAAAGGCTGGCGACGTTTTGACTGGTTGTCTAGTAGGTATATATGTAGATATCTCATGATAAGTTATAAATAAGGTATAAAAACAAAAGATTTCTCGATGTTATGCGCGTAGAATAAAATGAATGAAATATACTATTGTAGTTAAGGAAAACACGAGGAAGGTTTGTTTAATATTGTTTACAAAAATATTTTTCATAAATTCAAAACATTTTTGAACACAAAACATGTTATTTTAATAGTCTCTTCATTATAGCTGGCGATGCATTGGCGTCTTTTTGTTGTAAATGTTAATAGGGGGCGGTGCCGGCTTACCATTAGTGCCCTTGTACAAGTCTGTTACGTTTCCTGGAACGATCACTATTTACGGTTTTTCCCATCACTTCTATTTTAAGGAAATGTAATAAGCTCACATCCATAACAAGTGATAAGGAATAGGCAGCCCCACTCGTCGTCAAGCCATTATTGTCCTACTGCTGGGCACGGGTCTTCTCTCGGAATTATAGGCCATAGTACAACGCGCTGGCAGCCCCACTAGTTACAAATAATTAAAAAAAAGTAATACATATCTACTGTTTTTATTTAATAAAAGTTATTTGGCACTTAAAGCTATTCATCGATGCGTACAATAAAATGTTTTCCTATCCGTATTTAATTTTAATATTTAACATTTCCATAATAACATCAATTCGTCAATTTTCGTTACACCAGTTTCATAGAAAATCACGCACCTACTCCATGCATACTGTCGGAGTGACAAAGCGACGAACAAATGACATAAGCGTGACGTAGTCGCAATAACTTGAAATGTTGCTTCTCTTCATAATATATCTTTCGGTGTGCTAAAAAGAAACATATATATACAATCTTTTTTATAATTATACCTAACTATAAGGCAGACCGGCCATCTGATGCCAGATGCTGAGGCCAGCTCGTATAAAAAGGCAGATTTTGAAAGAAACTTCTAACCCCTATGTCTCCCTCTTATGGGTTGATTTTCCAATAAAAGTGAAATAAATTTTCAATCATATTAAACCATAAAGCTAAACACTTAGTTTCAAATCGACTATCTTGTAATTTCCGACCTATTTGTTTACCACCACACAAAATCCGTCTTACCAACCACCTTAGACAAGTTGCACGAGTTTGCATGAGTAACAGAAACGCATAATAATTCGTTTCGATAAGTTTTGCTGCTCATGCAGTACAGTGTATTGTAAACGGCAGGTCAATTAATTTTCTGATGCTGACAAATAATGTAAGGATCAATATGATTCTGATAATTTGAGGCACATTATGTAAGGGACATGGTATTTGTACCTTCTCACGAAACATTAATGAATGAATGAATTTATTTGCAAAAATTGTGGTTACATGGGATCTTAATTTATATATTATGTGCAGCTCACAATGTAACATGTCAATGGCGTGCAAATTTTTTGTGTTAGTATGAGTTACTTACTAAATTTCTTATCATTTATGTTAATATTAATATTATTATTATTTTTGTTATATATTTTCATACTCTGGACTTGCCAGGTAATATGAAATAACACGGGCACAGCCAAGTGTTAATTCAGATTGGTGATGTTTGTATCGTGTAATGTGTTATTATCAGTATCTAATTGAAGAAATTTTCGAACTATTCGACATGTATTAAGTATTGCAGCTTTCTGTAATGTAAGATATGTGAATTTTGGGAGGTCTATTGCTTTAAGGCTATGGAAAAGTTGCTTTGGGATAACTCCGGTAGTGGAGACTACTATAGGAATTATAGTAACAGTCTTCATTTTCCATATTTTCTTAATTTCTTCCTGTAATTCTGTGTATTATATATAATATCTTTTCTACTATAGTTGACTGTAAATTGTTTGTGTTAAGTACTGCAATATCTATTATATATGTATGCTTGTTTTTCTTATCTACTAGAGTGATGTCAGGTCTGTTGCTATATATCGTATGGTCTGTAAGAACCGTGCGATCATAGTATATTTTATGAGTAGTGTTTTCTAATATTGCAGGAGGAGTATATGTGTAGTATGGAGTGTGTGGATTTTTATTAAGGTTATATTTTATAGCAAGCTTTTGATGTATAATTTTAGTAAGTTGATTATGTCTGTGAGTGTAGTCATTCTGTGTTAGTGTTACGCAAGCACCTGTAATGTGTTGTATTGTTTCAGGTTTACTGAAACATTTTCTGCATAGGTCATTATTATTATTATACCATTATTATCATTACAATCACATATATATCACATTATTAATATTTTACGTCATAATTCATTTTTTTTCAGTTATGCATGTCAAGTTAGTTAAATAAATTAAATTATTATTATTATTATATATTGTTTATTATAATTATTTATGTATGATTTGACGCTATAGAAGCACTTATCAACTAGCCACGCATGTAATTGTATTTTGAAATTATGTATCGGTAGTTCTTTAAGATTTTATTTTATTTTTATTTTATTTTCTGGGAGATTATTAAATATTTTTACACACATGTGATAAGCACTTTTAGATCTTAATGCTGTTTTACAATGTGGTAGGCATAATTTGTTCTGGTGTCTACTTCTAGAACCTTCTATCTTTCTTTCTAATAAATATATTTGAATATCGTTTAACAAATACTGATACTTCATAAATGTACATACTAGGCAGGGTAAGTAATTTTAACTCTTTAAAAAGCGGCTTGCAACTCTCTTCCGTCTTTTTATTGCATAAAGCGCGTATGCACCGTTTTTGCGCTATAAATGCTTTATTTAATGAAACCGAGTTTCCCCAAATTAATAGTCCATACCTAAGGTTACACGCAATATAGGCATGTATGAGACAATGCTTACAACATCTCAAATTAGTCAATAACTTATAAGACCGGTTGTAAAATGCACTCAATACCACATAAGTTAGTCAAATACAACAACTTTTTAGAAAATAAATGGTCTGGGCTTACGAAAAATTTGCACTGTAAAGGACATTTTTTGAAGATTCACCTATTAAGGTTTTTTAAATTAGAATTATTATGTTTTCTAATATAACGCGTTCTAGTTTACTCGTCACATTGGTCGAAAATGTATCGTAATTGAACGCAAAAAATGAAACTTTGTATTGACTTGATGTAATTTGTTTCAATTAATATTGTATATTCTTTTTCTTAGGGTACCTCTCCAACTAGTGAAGGTTGGCAATAAGCTTATTAAAGTCGTCTTTATTGTCTGCTCGTCGGAAATGCTCAGCTGCACCAGCTATTCCAGCCCACTCCCTGATGTTACGCAGTCACGACCTCTTTCTCCTTCCGACTTTCCTTTCCAGAAACTTTGTCCATCATAAAAGGTTGAGGCAGCTCGTATCGCTCACCGTGTTCACCGTGAGCATGAGTGTGAACTTGAACAACTCGTTGCAGAACGTGAACGTTGAACTTTCTAGGTCCAACTAATTGAAAGCGTGTACCTATACGCCCACATTTGAAAAGCCTCTATTCGCTTCCTATGGCCTTCTTCTACGGTCCAGGCCTCAAATCCTTACAACATAATAGACCAGATACACGTAGCAATGCAGTAAACGAGTGCGTTTAATATAACGACTACAGAGTAGTTTTTTTTTTATTTTGAAGAAAAGACTGTGACCAATTATTGTTCTCGTGTTTACTTCCAGATCGCTATTGAATTCTTCGTTTAGCCAGTTGCCCAAGTATTTGTACTTCTGAACTCTTTCCAGTTATTGACCAGCGACCGTAATAGGAATTATTGTGTTAGCTCGATTAGAGATGACCGTAAAGGAGAATGCCCATTCTCTATAGTATCCTAGGCCCAAAACGGACATCAAATATTAGCAGAAAAAAATACTACTATTTTGGAAAAAAAACCAAAAAAAGTTTTGTGTTTATTTTCTTTAGAAAAATGTGTGATTGTAAGATATTACAAGTATTTTCTTTTTTAATCTTATTAATTATAACATTATAGGTTATTCTGGTATATTTTCATCCAATTTTAGTTATTAGGGTATAAAAAACGCATTTGCTATTTTATTTCAAAATCTGTATTCTCTTCATTGTTATCTACAATTAACAAATCATATAAAAATGTTGCAGGAGGGCAAATATTTGATTCATATCTTGGCCAACCTATATACCATAGCATCATGATATGTGCACAGCAACCTGCCGTGCGTTTTCCTATGCAATTACAACAGTAACCATCAAATGCCTCTCTGCCAACATAATTATTACTAGCTGTGCTCGCGACTTTGTCCGCGTGGAATATTTATTTTGGGCATCATTTATTTTCGCAAACAACTTCCTCAGCTTTATAAATGTTGGCTGTTACCAACGACATTGTCCACGTCATTTTGTTGCAGCGTGAAGTTATATAGCCTAAAGCCTTCCTAGATAAATGATCTATTCAACAAACATAGAATTTTTCAATTCGGACCAGTAGTTCCTGAGATTAGCGCGTTCAAACAAACAAACAAACTCTTCAGCTTTATAATATTAGTATAGATTAAAAATCGAAACACATCTACATTGAACGTGACAGTTAGCAACAAGCGAAGTGTCAAAGTCCAATCAGTGTTGTCATTATGATGAAAAATGAAAACACTAAAACGATACCTAATCGATTAGTTTTAAATGTAACAGATTATTGATTTATGTTCTCAATCTTTTTTTACGATTGCATATTCGTTTGTTACTTTCATGATGTTTTATTTTAATTTGTTTTTGATTACAATTTATTTCAGTAAAGTCCTATAATGGCGAGGTTCTTGTATTTTGTATTTTGTTCAAAAATCGATTAATTTATATACGTAAACTATGAATTTGAGGCTGACAATATTTTACCAACAAAAACGTCAAAAGACTTCTAGTTTTTTCAATGGGATTACTTTTTTTTATGGATTTGTTGTAAATTGTAGTGGCGCTCAATTGGAGGAAGATAAATACATATTATTTTATGACAAAATTTATGCATAAAATATCTTTTGAAGATGGTAGAACCAGTGTAGTTCGCCCGTGAAAGTACCACCACCATACCTATTTCTAGCGTAAAGCAGTTTTTGCGTTTCGATGGAAGGGTGTGGTTGCCGGCACACTTTTATATGAGGCGACCGTCTTAGTCCTCGGGAGTAGCAACGCATCTGTGATTGACTTCAGATAGAACCCCTATAATGTTCTATATGAAGTTGTACATGGGCGGCAGTGACCACTTATCAGATGGACTGCATGCTCGTTGCTACTTCAATCCTATAAAAAAAAAAAAAAACTTTTTTCTAATTTAGTATCATACTAAGGCCAGCTTTATCAGCGAATGATTCAAAGTTTCTCGGAATGTAGTTCCGAGAAACTTTGAATCATTCGCTGTTGGTCAAACGCTGTTGATGCTATCCCGACGGTGTCATCGGCGTATCGTAGATTGTGGATGTTGCCACTTATTTTCACACCACATTCAATGTGATTCAGAGCTTCCGTTATTATAGCTTCTGAATAAAGTTTAAAAAGAATAGGTGAGTATGCAGTCTTTTTTTTTTGTTCTCGAGGGGGAAACCTTCAAAAGGTACCCGAAGCCGTGGGAGCGACGTGCTCTGCGCTATAAAGAGGACTCCGACCGCAACCGGAATCCTCCTAGTGCGTTGCCCCATCGGGCTCCTCCCAGATGGGCGGCTGGGCCCACCGCCCCGTCTAGTCTTTACGACGGTATGCGACCACAGATACCGCCGTCCTTCCCGGGATCGCCTGACCGAACGGTTCGAGCTCCCACTCTAGCCGTCTGCAACCCCGGACGCCCCTTTTAGTCATATCGAGAGTATGCATTAAACTGTTTTCCGTATTTCAAAATAAGTATCATAATAATTATCGTCATGCTGGTATTAAAATGCGAAGCTGTGAGATTCCTTACTTATATTATTTGTAAACTTAGTAGATATTACAATTCGATTGATTGATGACTACATGAAAATAAATGCTTAAATAAGTACATATTAATAACAGTATTATGAAAAAATATATAAAGACAACTCTATGGCTTCAATAGAGTGTAGGTAATTATTTCATAAACAAGGCTTAGTTTCCATGCTGCTCCTTATTTGTACTGTGACGCTAGTAATAGGTGTGGCAGTAATACCTCCCCGTCGAACTATACTGGTATAAAAATTGTAAGCGTTCAGAATATTCGTCGCTGCAAACCCTATACACATGTAGTGAGTACAGAGATGAGTCGACATACTATGCATATCGGCTGGAAATTCCAATGTTTATTAATGACTAGTTGACCCGGCGAACTTCGTTCCGCCTAAATAATTTTAACTTTTTTTATTAGGGATGACTGAGAGTGTCGTAAACGTAAGAGTAGACAAATATAATCAGAAAGCTTCGGCTACTGCTAAGCTATCGGGAGTTACACATGTCATTGTGAGTCAACCATAAAAGAGACACATATGCTGTCGTGGAACATTTTTTATATAGTTTTAAGGAGAATATTTCCATCATATATGATTTCTGTGTAGCTTTAATAATTAAAGTTGCACACGCGACGAAAGTTTAAAAAATGGAGTAACTTCTCCAGTTTTCCCAACATTTCCCTTTACTGCTCTGCTGCTATTGATTGTAGTGTGATGAAATGTATACTATAACCAGCTTAGGATTATGAAGAATAATCGTACCAAGTTTTGTTAAAATCCGTCAAGTAGTTTTTGTTTCTATAACGACAGACTGACGGACAGGCAGACAGACAGACAAAAAAATTACTAATTGCATTTTTGGCATCAGTATCGATCCCTAATCACCCCCTGATAGATATTTTGGAAATATATTTCATGTACAGAATTACTTATTATAAGTATAGAAGAAGAAGATAAATGTGATACTACATACTACTAATGATGTAGATGGTTACTGTGAGCGAACATCGTACCTAATATGTGGTTTCGTTTCTACTCCCATTGTGCCCTGTAAGGGGTTGATTTTCCGAAAATGGTGAAATAGATTTTGTATCATATTAAACCGGAAAGACAACTATTAAGTTTCATTGCGTTAGCATCAAAATTGTCGGACTTTTTTTACAAACTTTTATTCTCTATTTCACCCCTTAAGGATTGAATTTTCCAAAATCTTCTTTAGATAAAATAAATAAGTGTGAGCAATTTTAAGTTTCTAACTCTATGGGTCCGGCCTGTGCGTTGATACATCAGTGACTCACTTTTGATTTTTTAACCGACTTCCAAAAAGGAGGTTCTCAATTCGACTGTATTTTTTTTATTCATACTCCTTCACGCGTTGGTTTTAGCGTTCGATCCCCGGCCAGACAGACGTGAACGATAATATTAGATTATTGTCTGGGTGTTCTGTACTGAGTTCTGGAAATTTGTGTATTGTTTGTGTGTATTTGCGTGTGATGATGACCTGAAGAAGACGGCGGGTAACCGCTGGCTTCAGATGGCTCAGGAACCGTCGAAGTGGCGCAGATTAGGGGAGGCCTATGTCCAGCAGTGGACTTTCAAAGGCTGATGGATGGATGAATGATTTGCGTGTGTCCATTGCACCATGGATATAGGTGTTATTAATATTAGAATGATCAAAAGCCAAACGCGCAAAGGACCAATAATGTCAATGACCAGGAACAAAATTGGTATAATTTAATAAACGTAAATCTTCAATAAGATTACGCCATATCTTGAATTTACTTTAAAGATAAGATACGATAAATTATTGGTAGTCATTTGCGGATAAAATAAGGCTAGGTCAAAATTATTTCAATCACCTTGAATGAAAAGCAGGGTTGCCTTTTATATCCCAGCACTGGACAGGCATTTCTTCCCTAAAGTGGAAAGGCGTAGATCCATATTTTTATTGAAATAGCAATAACCTTGTAATCTATCTTATGGAAAGTGGGTCGCCCATAGATATCATCTGCAAACAACTCCACATTTAAGTGGGGTTGTACTTGAGACTGCTTAAAGTTAAAGTAGCAAACGAGCCTACAGCCCACCTGGTGGTAAGTGGTTACTGCCACCCATGGACATCTGTAAGCAAATCCATGTAGATCTGCTTCTATCTGGAGTTGCTTTGCTACTCACGAGAACAAAGATGGTCGCCTCACTTGGAAGTGGGCCAGCAACACCCTTCCATCGAAACGCAAGAAATGCTTTACGCTAGAAATAGGTGTGGTGGTGGTACTTCCCTGGTCGAACCATACTCCTACCACCTCGCGAACTAATAACGTACTCTATCGCATAGCGAATTAAAAAGTGACTTCGTTAACGACGACCCGCTTGGCGGAGCGGTTACCATTCCGGTCTGACGCGCAATGGGTTTCGGGTTCGATTTCCGGCCAGACAGGTATCTAAGTGATGAGTTTAGATTCATGTTCTGGGTCTGGGTGTTTGTGTATTCGTCTTGTGTGTGTCTATGGTACCCACGACACAGGAGAAAATCCTAGTGTGGGGCTATGAGAGTAGAAAGCATGTTAAGTACAAAAAGAGAAACATAATGTTACATCCTTAATAACCGCACGTTTATGAAACTCAAAAATGCGAAAACAAATTGTCAGTTCCACAAAATTTCGTATCAGGTACTTTTATTTTTATCACGCGATATCCAAGAATTTGCTTATCAGGACTAATCTAATGATAATTTACTGTAACTCGTCTGGCGATATGAAAGATATGATGTAATAAACAATAACAGACATAAGAACATAGATACGATAAAAAAACAAATAAAAATAGATCGCTTATCATTTCACACCTATTCTGCCCTAAAATAACTTTATTTATTAATACCTCGAAACAAATCTATTTACACTACAACAAAACGAAATATTAAAAATAAATAAAACATATTTTTTAAAAAAGTAAATACTGTTAAAGAAAATAAAAAGAAACTATAAAAAAAACAAAGAGTCCATATCACTGCCTCTTGGGAGAGTCCCAAGAACGCTGGCGGCGTTACCTCTTTGAATGGCCAAACTGATTCTTTGGCCAAAATACGCAGCAGCCCTTGGAAATAGAAGGCAGTCGTCGTAATTTTTGCAAAATTAAGTTTTTTTGTGGTAATTGTGTCAGAAAAATGTTATGTTTATTAAATGAAGGAAAAAATATTATTTTTATGGATAAACTGTGTTTTGGTCGAAAAAGTGTGGAGACACATACTTATGCAATCCGTCCCTATCATTTTACACCTTTTTTTTGTTCTCCAGGGGGAAACCTTCAAAAGGTACCCGACGCCGTGGGAGCGACGCAGGGTTATGTGGGATTTTTACCGCACTAAATCCCCCGGTGGCCGTCCTCGGCGCTATAAAGAGGACTCCGGGATCTCCAAAGGAACACAACCGGAATTATCTAAGCGCGCTGCCCCATCGGGCTCCTCCAAGAAGGGAGACTGGGCCCACCGCTCCGTCTAGTCTTTACGACGGTATGCGACCACACATACCGCCGTCCTTCCCGGGATAAGTGACTACCTACTATGATTCAAAGGATAAACTAGAAAAAGTGGAAAAATAACGATTTCTCATGTTCGGCAACACATCTGTGACGGACTTTGGATTGAATCTTTGTCTCCACGCTAGAGATATGTATCGCTGACACTCCAATTTTATTTAACTTCTTAAGTTGACGATGTCACAAGCACTTTTCAAGGTTATATGATATCAACACGTGCAAAACGATTACGGAGATATGGGTACATATACAGATTATTGTATATTTAAAGTACAAAAAAAGTGTATACGAGCCATATGTGATGTCCACCAAATAGATAGCTGTAAACCATTATTTACAAAAAATAAAATTTTAAGTTTGCCATGCATGTATATTAAAGAAATGTGTATGTTCGTATATAAATATCCATGGTATCTTCAAACTAAAGCAGAAGAGTCATGCAGGCCTGTTAGATATAAATATAGGTTAGTTCTGCCTCAGTGTAATTTAAAGATGCACAATAAAAATGTGTATGTAATGGCTATAAAAATTTATAATAGACTTCCTGACTTGTTTAAACAATTGCCGTATAATAGATTTAAGAATGAAATTATAATGTGGCTTCAAAATAAATGTTTTTATTCTATTAATGGATATTTAGAAATAAGTTGACATTATTATACTTAATTGTATATTGACATGAATATTTTTATATAGGTAATAGTATCTTGCTTTCGATTTGTTTAAATTAAATATAATAGTACACAATTACAATAAAAATAAACATAAATAGTCATTTATATGACAATTTGCACGAAATGGCAAAATAAGAGGATCTTCTTTTCAAGACATACTACCATACATTTGTACCTTATTTAGCAAATAAAGATTTTGATTTGATTTGATTTGATTTATGTATATATATATGTCGGAGGAAGCTTAGTCTGGTTGATTGTTGCTTGCATGTATAACGTACAATTCTGTTTGTTTACATTTAAATTATTGTTAAAATTAATAATTTAATTTGTTATAGCCTACTTTTGATTTAAAACCTTGTTAATGGAATAAAAAGTAATAAGTTTGTTATTTACGTAGCGACCAATCAGAGCAGAGCGGATGTCTCGAGTGGGGTCGAGGCGCCATCTTTTCTTGTAGAGAGGTTTATAGTTTTTGCGACATTCTTTCATTGACTCTGGTAAGCGAAGGATCGAGTTGGATCCTTGGAGAGAATATATCTGGTGACAAAAGTGTGATCGGTACCTCGAACCCGCTGCTCGGTCGTAATTGTTGTAACCTTTGCGAATTGTTATCGAATTTACATTAAGTTTAGCGAAGTATTGTTTAATCGGAATAAAACAGTGTAAAACCGTGATCCTCGTGTTTCGTGCCTGCACTTTACCCTGATGACGCCCACTAGACTAGTAACCACTAATGACGATGTCGATGAGAATGAGGTTCCTCCGACATCAGAAGTGGGATCGCTGCGGGCACAAGATGTGATCGAACGACCGGCGGCTGATGACTGATGGCGCGCTTTATTCGAAACACAAGAAACCAGCATCAGGCTACTCGTAGAGGCGCTAACTAATCCACCGAGTAACGAGGATAAGAGCATCACGTTGCCAAAATTTCTATCGGAAGATGCAGACACTGACGCCCGGTCCTGGCTGGCTACGGCGGACATCTGTTTATCGGATCGCGGAGAACAGGGAAGTAAATTAGTTCTGATTCTTAGCAAGGCCATGAGAGGCACGGCTGCCACATAGTTTTCTCAAATAGCTTTTCTTAATATGAAGTGGGAATATTGCTTTGATACGCTAGAAACACGCGCAGCGACTGTATTAAAGATGCTTACTGGTAAGCCGCAAGAAGGTGAATGTTTGGCTACATATGCAAGCCGTTTATTCACTTTACTCATGTCACGATGGGGCGATTTAGGGAAGGAAGAAATGACCGTCTCCTTAATACTTGCACACATGGGGCAAATTGAGCCACGTGTACAACGCATTATTTTTTCTGAGGAAATATCTACCCGCTGTGAAATGCAACGCGAACTATGTCATTTTCTTATCGCTAAAGGAGTTATCAAGAGACAACAAAAACCGTGGCAAGCATAACGCCAGATAGTAAACGCCCTAGGTTAAGTTCTTTTTCAACAAAATGTTACGCTTGTGGAAAACTTGGTCATAAATCTTTTGAATGTTTCAGCCGATCGCATGACAAGCAGCGAACAATTCTGACTTCTGAGCACGACCTTTGCTACGCGGGCTCCTCTGACTTGCCACAAGTGAGGTGTTGAAGGCCATATGGCATCGCGATGCTCTGGAACATGGCCAATCGCGAGCAGCAGCGCACACCCCTCCGCCGCACCCAACGTTGTGAAGAGAGTGGACGTGTGCGGTATGAAACCCGTCACTGGGAAAATTACACAATTCGGTGAGCAGTTTTCATTTTGTTTTGATTCCGGTGCTGATTGCTCCTTGATTAAAGAGAGAGCCTTTTGTTCAAAACGATTATGTAGGCGATGTATGTGGCAAGTACTAGATTTTTATAAGATATCCTAGTAGCGTGGTGGGTTGTTTAAGGTTTGGTTAAGTTTTGTGACAGGCGAGGTGGCCATTGAAAGGCGAGGTGGCCATTGAAAGGCGAGGTGGCCATCGATAGGCGAGGTGGCCATCGATAGGCGGGGTGGCTATCGATAGGCGGGGTGGCCATCGATAGGCGGGGTGGCCATCGATAGGCGAGGTGGCCATCGATAGGCGAGGTGGCCATCGATAGGCGAGGTGGCCATCGATAGGCGAGGTGGCCATCGATAGGCGAGGTGGCCATCGATAGGCGAGGTGGCCATCGATAGGCGAGGTGGCCATCGATAGGCGAGGTGGCCATCGATAGGCGAGGTGGCCATCGATAGGCGAGGTGGCCATCGATAGGCGAGGTGGCCATCGATAGGCGAGGTGGCCATCGATAGGCGAGGTGGCCATCGATAGGCGAGGTGGCCATCGATAGGCGAGGTGGTTGTTTTGATACTATGAACTTATGCTGTAGCCGATTAGTTGTAGGCATGTGATATTCTTGGTCAGGAGTGGCCGAGCCATATCAAACACTTGTTTTATTCCAGGTAACGATGATGTGCGGCCTTGAACATCACACGAGGGCGTGTGATACGTCAGGACGGCCGTGTCGGAGGAAGCTTAGTCTGGTTGATTGTTGCTTGCATGTATAACGTACAATTCTGTTTGTTTACATTTAAATTATTGTTAAAATTAATAATTTAATTTGTTATAGCCTACTTTTGATTTAAAACCTTGTTAATGGAATAAAAAGTAATAAGTTTGTTATTTACGTAGCGACCAATCAGAGCAGAGCGGATGTCTCGAGTGGGGTCGAGGCGCCATCTTTTCTTGTAGAGAGGTTTATAGTTTTTGCGACATTCTTTCATTGACTCTGGTAAGCGAAGGATCGAGTTGGATCCTTGGAGAGAATATATCTGGTGACAAAAGTGTGATCGGTACCTCGAACCCGCTGCTCGGTCGTAATTGTTGTAACCTTTGCGAATTGTTATCGAATTTACATTAAGTTTAGCGAAGTATTGTTTAATCGGAATAAAACAGTGTAAAACCGTGATCCTCGTGTTTCGTGCCTGCACTTTACCCTGATGACGCCCACTAGACTAGTAACCACTAATGACGATGTCGATGAGAATGAGGTTCCTCCGACATATATATATATATATATATGAATGAATATCGAACTTTGTCGTTATTATAGACACGTGCCGGATTTGCAATATTGTAGTAACATTTTAATTCCCATTATTCATGAGTAAGCGATAATTGACTCCATGGATGGCAGCAGCCACTTACCGTTATGTGATACCCACCAGCAACAGCAGTGTTATGCTGTTGTGTTCTAGTCTAAGGGTGTAAAGATATGTATTCCAAATTAATACTTTTTTTAACTGACTGAAGTAGCAAACGAGCACGCAGTCCACCTTATGGGAAAGCGTCACTGCCACCCATGGACATCTGTAATCAGCCTACCTACAGAACATGGGTTCCATCTGAAGTCAATCACAGATGCGTTGTCACTCTCGGGGACTATGATGGTCGCCTCATGTGAAAGTGTGCCGGCAACCACACCCTTCTATCGAAACGCAAGAAATGCTTCACGCTAGAAATAGGTGTGGCGGTGGTACTTGCCGGTCGAACTGTACTGGTTCTACCACCTTGCAATACTTGCAAGTAGACAAATTGCATGTTTTTGTTATCTTTACATAAAAAAATTGAAAATACTAAAACGTAATGGTAGTGATTGGGTACACTTCTAGTTCATTTGACTCAATTACGAAATAATAAAGCGCTCATATTTTAATTATTTACTCCCTGTTATCAAAAATATGTTCAGAAACACATAAAAATATCAGTATTACCTACACAAATTATAGTACTTAACCAAACAAACTAGCGCCATTGTATCCTGAATTACTATTATTATATTGTCATATATATTGTCATATATGTACAAAGCGCAATACACACTGAGCCCGCAGGGCCGCCAACATATGTCGGCATTTTTTTGTCGTCGGGCTAGTTGGCGGCTTCATTCAAATTCAAATTCATTTTATTGCAAGAACATAGTAATATACAATAGGTCTCAATTAACAATAGTTTTCCTTATGTTCTACCCGTTCAGGTGTGCAAATAAGGTTTTTCATTCCATTTAAATTGTACAAAAATTAAATTAAACATTTTAATACATTGTTCTATTGCAAAAATGTCATTAATAATAATTGGAATACATGAAAATTATAAAATGTCAATTTAAAATATATTTTATTATTTTATTCTATAAATGCAGATGTATTTATTGCAAGTCGGAAAAATTTTGTCGGCGACATATTGTCGGCGGATCGAGATGAGTTAATTTGGTTTAGTTAGTGACTGCCACGTGTCGAAAAAGGTTGTGTCATATAATTTGTGTGGTGTATCTTGCATAATTTAGGGTCGAGCGTCGCCGGGCAACTCGGCTCAGGCGTACGCAAACCGCCAACATATCGGCGGGCAACACGCGTGGGCGCATGTTACCGACATGATTAATTTATTATAGGCCACCGGGCTGTATCGGCGGCCCGGCGGGCTCGGTGTGTATTGCGCTTTAAACAATAAGATTAATAAGATGAAAAGGATTCATTTGTTAGTAAAAATACACTTATACCTATTGTTAATTGAAATTACCTATTCAAAGATAACAAGGATTTCTTTGTTAGCAAAGAAACACTTATACCTATTATTAGTGGAAATTACCTATTTTCTATTTAATTAACAATTAAAAAAAATAGTTGATTAAATAATTTTGATCGATTTCAAATGAGTATCGATAACAATTCCTGTGGATCATCCCAATTCATATCACAGAATCAAGTATGTTGACTTGATTCTGCGTCAAAGAAGTTAATTAATTCTTCACGGTCTATTTACTGAACCGATTGTCAGATTCGTCGCAAATGCTTGAGGTCCATTGCTCTCCATCGCTTCTGTTTGATCATAGCTGCATTTTGTATTAACATCAGAGTAACGACTTCAAAGTCCCGTAGTGATTGATGAGTGATTTATACAAATATGTTTGGCCTCCTGTCGATACCATATTGCCTGCCTCGACACATTGAACTTGCCCCTTTTACATTGCTATCGATTATTTACTTATTAATATATGATTATTTGTGAACTTATCAGTATGGTTGCGTTTAGTTCTAATTCTATTAGAATTCTCTCATTACTTGTGTTTTGTTATGGAATCGCAAATATCTGATAAGTTACCTGCATCGTCATTAAAAACTTTCTACTTATAACTGCTCATTATCAGCGATTTCTATCAGAGTGTCAGCAGTTTTGTACTTATACACATTCTTAGTCCAAAATGCAAGCGATATAAGATGCATGAGGATTCCGTAAGCCGTCATTTCATCATAATGTTCAATCATATATCTGGTAACTTCGAACTTATTGATTCCGCCTACAACAATTTCCGTTGTATTCATGAAATCGACGAATCTGCGAGAGGATGTTGATGCGTTACGCCCATGTGCTAACATTCGTTGGGTGGCTTTCTGGGCTCCGATACTAAAAACGCTCTCAGCAACGCCCAGCCATAGCAAACGACTTTCTACGTTTGTGATAGGGTTAAGTGATTGACCATGCGTTGCTCTGTCATGTAAATTGTACACAGATCTGCCCGTTCCCCAAAGGGTAGAAGCTGTTCCAGCGATAACTAGAGGAGCTGCTCCAGGAACAAACAACAATCCAATGCTTGCAGTTACCCCGGCGACTTTAAAAACAGTATCAACACCTCTGGCGATTTGAGAACCATCTCTCGCGCTGGGGGTATCGGCGACTGACACGCGTGAATAGTCATATCCGGGCTTTAACGTCAGTCGTAATTTATACGGGTAAGCCATTTTGCAAGGCGGCAATTTGTTGTTATCATACCAATCTGAATATGAATCATAATATCTTCCAATATTGTCAACATAATATTTTTTAGAATCTTTATAACGATGGACTCTGAATAGAGGCAATTCAGCCAGTATACCGTCTTTGTATAGTTCTATGGGTAGGACTGTAACATAATTTTCGTCATCTCCATCACATACACTTCTGATTTGTTCAGCTACTACATCGATGGCCTCTCGCGCATCGCCTTCAAAATAAACGAGTTTACCTTTCAAAGCTTTTTGCATTTCACTTCTCGTCCAGTCTTCTGGGTTGGTTACAGGGAGGCCCAGAGCTACGCCAATAGTGTTCAGTAAATTAGTCCCTCCCAGAAGCTGTGGCTTATCACCTTTCAAGTCACCTCCTCTATTAAGATATCGGTCTACATTATCGATAGCCCTAGACACCCACTTGGATTGCCTAACCTCCATCTTTGTTTCCTATGAAATAAAATTACCACCAGCGAGATGTAGATGTGTTGTTTTATGGCTCTTGGAGAAAAAAACTTTTAGATAATCTTCGAATTCTTCTATATCGCCCGATCGCTTAAAATCGTTTTTTAAGTTATCCAAAGGCTTACTAAGGCCTGTGAGTCTTTCAGCAGGAGCTTGGTACTGAAGCACACGCGGCACTCTTGAATTAGGTGAAACAACTACTTATATTTTGCAAGTATCTTCTTACAGCCAAGCCCGGTATCTGAGGAATAAAATAAACGCAATGAAATATTAAACATTTCTGTTTACTAAGCATGGTTTAACTTATTTATGGGGAATATACCTATTCTACGTTGTTTTAATGTAAATTGATGAAGGTCCAAGTAGTTGTCAAGTCGTGTCAGATATTTGTCAACCACTTACAAGTTACAAGGCTTTAGGCAAAAGGAGCACAGGTCGCCCCCTCACCAGGTGGACCGATGAACTGAACAGGACAGCGAGAAACCGTTGGATTCAGAAGTCACAGGACCGGATGGAGTGGTGGTGGAGTCTCCATTTTTGCAATAAAATGCCTCAAACATTATCAGATTAAAAATCTGTCCCAAAATGACAACCACTTTGTATGGACCCTCCTAAATAAATTCTGCATAGATCTGGGGCTCTAAGTCTGGTAGGACAAATGTTGACTTTCTCGCTACAACTAAGTTGAACAAAAGACGTGCGGCACTCAGGGACTGCCGCGGTAAAGCTATTCCATAGTATTTTTAGCAACATGCAATTATACCTATTTATTTATTTATTGAGTACTTTTTCTTTTCTTTGATATTAATTTAAGTTTTTTTTGATACTATATACTTTCTCACAAACAGCTGCTTACATATTCGTCCCATCGAAACATATATTGACAATAGAAGTTTCAATATTGCTTGTCATTTATTGTATTGCTACTACTACTACGCCACGGTGATATTCGCTCACACACACTATCGCATATCGTCGGCTTAGTACGTCACGCTTGTGTAATTGTTCGTCACTTTATGTCATTTTCATTATGCATTACGTATGTAATGTTGTATGGAACTGATGTAACGAGAAATTAAATTATTGTTATTATTGAAATGTTGAATAATATAACTAAATAAAGAATTACATTTCTGTATTATAATTTCGTTTCTGTGTATTATATTTGTACGAATCGATAAAGGATTTAATGTCAAATAAGTTTTAGAAAAACATTGGGTATGTACCTATTAGTTTGCTTTTTAAATTATTTCCAACTAGTGGTGTAGGGCCATTTGTCCTTTTTCGTATAGTCATTTTTATAGATGAGAGCTTATTATATTTCCGCAAAAGAACGATGATGGATATAAGCTTAAACAGTAATTGTTTTGAGAAAAAGTGCTAAAGCAAACTCGTACAAAGGCACTAATAAAAGCAGTCACCGCTGCCTATTAACATTTGCAAAAAAAGTCGCCAATGCGTCGCCAGCTTTAAAGAATAGAACATTAAAATAACCTACAAGGAATATCTCTCACTATGACACACTTTTAAAGAAAAACCGACGGTTGCCGAAAATAAAATCATTTTTGAATGATTGTTTAACAAACACATACATTTTCACAACCTTATAAAATTAAAATATTTCTGAAATCTATATAATATACGTGAAAAAAAAAACTTGTGATTCGTTTTTAAGAAACTTGCTGCGGAGAAGTGTGAAATTACGCACGGTTATAGTTGCGCAATGATAATATTTTTTTCAAATAATTCATAAAACGTACATAGAATCAACTAAAAACACATTACACACCACACTTTGAATTTGACACAAACATATACATAATAAACAAAATAGAACATTCAATGTCTTACTATGAAAACACATATCGTCAAAAATGTCATACGTCTTTGTCAAAATACCTGCTATTGCTTTTAAATGCATCTTAGCTAATTAAACCTCTTTTTATCTTTAACGGGTGCGTTTAAAAAATAACTTACAAATTATTACAATTTAAGAAATATTCGTGCTACTTTGGACAATACGAAGTTTAGTTTTTTAATTTAAATTACGGTCGAATTTCGACCGTTGCAACGGATGACTATAAGATTGTTACTGATTATGATAAGATATGTTTACTTACCGAGTGCTCGTGTCCTGTGAAGTCCACACTGCGAATGCGCCGCTCTCCTCACTGCAATAAGAACAATTTCGGTATGAATCACGCCATATAGCCGATAAGGACTTGTTTAGGGTTGGCAGACTGTGTAATTTCTCCAAAGTGTGATAGATAAAAACCCTCTTTCACGATGGATTTATTTAGCATTTAGACGTTAAACTGATAACGTCAACCAAAGTATAAACAAAGTATGTAGATCTCATAATAAGTACTACGTTTAAAAATAAAAGATTTTTCAATGTAATGCGCGCGTGATAAATGAATTATACTATTATGGTTAAAAAAATACGATGAAGATTTTATTATTTTTTTTTGCATGTTAACTTTTTTATCTCATTTATAAACATAAGTTTTATAATGAGTCAAATAATTACAATGAGCACCAACTAAACAGTATACTAATAATTTAAACTATCAAAACACTAAGAAACAAATCTATTTACACTATATACAAAACAAAATATTAAACATATTTTTTTTAAATAAATAAAGTAATAGAAAATAAAAAGAAATTATAAATAAAACAAAGAGTCCATATCACGTACCTAATAATATAATAATAATATAATTATTTAAGAATAGATCTTACAGAACTTGAAAGATGTTTGAAGTTAAGTTTAAAAAGTTCTTAAACATGTCTAATGTATCAACGCATTCATTCAGCATACCAGTATCTCTGTGTCTCTGTCGACAATGGTTCTGCTTAATCTGAGACCCATGCCCACCTGTGGGACTTTAATGGGTTCATTACAATTTTAATTTTATTTTTCATTTACCAGTTTTCATTCACAAGTTTAACTAAGATATTATTAGTATTCTCTCGCTTATCTGTAGGTACTATTCCATCCATCCATCAGCCTTTGAAAGTCCACTGCTGGTCATAGGCCTCCCCTAATCTGCGCCACTTCGACCGGACCTGAGCCATCTGAATCCAGCGGTTACCCGCCGTCTTCTTCAGGTCATCAGTCCACCGGGTCGGGGGGCGGCCTGCGCTCCTTTTGCCGAGACGTGTTCTCCATTCGAGGACTATTCTACCCCATCGGTTATCTGTCCTACTCCCCGGCCTTCACTACTATCTGCCGCAGTGCGTGTATTGTGTACTATTACAAAGGCTTAATTGATTTTTTACGTATCATACTTTTCAAGTAGACTTTTTCCTGAAAGGTTAACATTACTTATAACTGTTAATGACTTTTTCATACCTTTATTTATTACTGGCAGAACCGACGCGACTTCGTTCGCGCAGACTATAATGTATTCTGGTAATAAACATAGCCTATGTTACTCTATGGCAGTTATATACCGCTTCACGTGGCCCTTTGCCGCCTGTCAATGACAAGCGAGCCACGCTAACCCGACACTATACCGAAGATATCCCGGACGTCAGCCTGTACGAGATTAGATTGGCCCTCAAACAGCTCAAAAACAACCGAGCGCCCGGCGAAGACGGAATCACAACTGAATTGCTTAAAGCAGGAGGGAGGCCGATTTTGAAAGCGCTCCAACAGTTGTTCGATTCCGTCATAAGCCAGGGTATAGCACCGGAGGCGTGGAGCAGAAGCGTGGTGATACTGTTCTTCAAAAAAGGCGACAGGTCTTTACTGAAGAATTACAGGCCCATCGCGCTTCTGAGCCACGTCTACAAGGTGTTTTCGAGGGTCATCAATAATCGAATAGCTCGCAGGCTCGACGACTTCCAGCCCCCCGAACAAGCCGGATTCCGAAAAGGCTTTAGTACCATGGACCACATACACACACTGCGGCAGATAGTAGAGAAGGCAGAGGAGTACAATCTGCCGTTGTGTGTGGCCTATGTGGACTATGAGAAAGCCTTCGATTCTATCGAGACATGGGCGGTGTTGGAGTCGCTCCAGCGGTGCCAGATTGACTATCGGTACATCGAAGTGTTGAAGTGTATATATAAGGCAGCCTCAATGTCGATCCGATTACACGACGGATGTACGAACCCGATCCAATTGCAGCGCGGTGTGAGACAGGGGGATGTATTATCCCCGAAACTGTTTACCGCTGCATTGGAAGACGTGTTCAAACTGATGGAGTGGAAAGGATTCGGCATCAACATCGATGGCGAATATATCACTCACCTTCGATTCGCAGACGACATAGTCATCATGGCGGAGTCGATGGAGCAACTCAACACCATGCTCAGCGACCTCTCTGGTGCCTCTCAACGGGTGGGTCTTAAGATGAACATGGACAAGACGAAGATCATGTCTAACGTCCATGTCACACCCGTACCGGTCGTTGTAGACGGCACCACCCTCGAAGTTGTTGACGAATATATTTACCTGGGGCAGGTGGTGCAGATGGGTAAGTCCAACTTCGAGAAAGAGGTCACTCGTAGAATCCAACTCGGCTGGGCAGCGTTCGGGAAACTGCGCCATATCTTCTCATCCGATATACCTCAGAGCCTGAAGTCGAAGATGTTCGAGCAGTGTGTGTTGCCAGTGATGACATACGGCGCCGAGACGTGGTCCTTTACTGTGAGCCTCGTGCGTAAGCTCAAAGTCGCTCAGCGAGCTATGGAGAGAGCTATGCTTGGTATTTCCCTGCGCGACAGAATTCGTAATGATGAAATCCGTAGGAGAACGAAAGTTACCGACATAGCTCTCAGAATTAGTAGGCTGAAGTGGCAATGGGCAGGCCACATCGTTCGTAGGACAGACAACCGATGGGGTAGAAGAGTCCTCGAATGGAGACCACGCCTCGGTAAAAGGAGTGCAGGCCGCCCCCCGACCCGGTGGACTGATGACCTGAAGAAGACGGCGGGTAACCGCTGGATTCAGATGGCTCAGGACCGGTCGAAGTGGCGCAGATTAGGGGAGGCCTATGTCCAGCAGTGGACTTTCAAAGGCTGATGGATGGATGGATGGATGTTACTCAGGGAATAGCATTCTAATGGTGAAATATATTTTAAAATCGGTTCAGTAGTTTTTAAGTTTTCATAACAAACATTCAAAAATACAAAGGTTTCCTCTTTATAATATTAGTATGATTTATCCTTATTTACATTAAGCATGTTTATATATTAAAATTAAATTCTGTATGATGGTGACAGAATGTTTTGTAGTTTGGTTTGCCTCGGAAGGCACCATCGTCACTCCTATTCCTGCCTTATCTATAGCAGAAGTTTTAAGCGCTGTTTTGTTTTAGCCTAGAAGGCGTAATAAAGGAGATATACTTATCGGTGTCATTTAAACTTAGTTCTCAGAGAAAGTGAGGTATCTGCGGCCTCACGTGGGACTTTATCTTATCTGAATTGATTGCATATATCCGGTGCTAGAAGCCATTTACTGTCAAGTGGATTGTATGTTTGTTTGCTACTTCAATACCCTATTAATACAATAATGAAGTAGTACACAAACATGCAGACAACCTGATAAATGATTACTCCCGGTCTAGAAGCAATTTGTGAGCAACTTCATGTAGAACTCGGAATTAATCTAAACTCGTTTATACTCATACTAGTTACCCGTAGTGTTGCCCAAATGCAAGAACAAGACGAGACTTAGCCAGTCTTGGTCTTGCGCCAATACACCTGATCTTGGTCTTGGTCTTGGTCTTGCGCTCCCAGTCTTGGTCTTGGTCTTGGTCTTGCAGCAAGAGTCTTGCAAGTCTTGCAATTACCTATTAGTCTATTACTATTTATTAAAGTTTACTTTAAATCTTAGAAAAACGTATTAGAATTGGAACATTGTGAGCTTGAATTAACATAGCCATAGTAAAGATCAAGCAGATTAATAAATAACTGAAGATTTGATAAGAAATTCGAAAAATCAACTGACCTATATGTCGTTTTCCATGGAAGTAGGTAACTGTTTCTTAATATAAACATTTATGATTTATAAGCTTACATTCTTTGGAATTATTCTTTGGAACACCTGTAGGTACTCTTAAAATTCGAAATTATTTTGCATGAGTATACCTACGCCCTATGGCGGCAATCAAATAGTGTCAAATGTTATGATTTCGGCGTGGCGGCAACGATTGTTTTAGATTTCAAAAGAAGCCGCCGGCGCGTGTATCATAACCATGTACTTCCGAAAAGCGGCAAATTTCTTTGAGAAGTAAGTACAAAACCTTTGATGCCGCATTATTAAAGTGCCGATGGTTAAAACATAACTATGCATGCACTCAGTTTGATTTTAATAGATATTTTTTTATTCGCTATGTTTATGGTATTAGTCGTAATGCGCATAGGTCCAGTTTTTCACATTCTTTGATACAGTTTTTTGCGTCTCATAGAATTCCTAAGCGTCCCTACCTATACACCGAACTGTTACACCTAACTACTCAGTGAAATAGCGCTAAGTCCTAGCTGCAAGACGCAAGAGTCTTGCAGGCTATGTCATGTTCTTGCTCAAGTCTTGCACGGTCAGTCTTGGTCTTGGTCTTGCTAAAAATACGCGGTCTTGTTCTTGGTCTTGGTCTTGCAAAAACGCAAGAACAAGACCAAGACTGCAAGACCAAGACTGAATTTGGGCAACACTAGTTACCCGTCGTAACGGTCGAAATTCGACCGCAATTTAAATTAAAAAACTAAACTTCATATTGTCTATAGTAGCACGAATATTTCTCAAATTCAAATAAATTGTTGTAATTTTGAAGTTAAAGGCGACCATCACAGTCCTCAGGAGTAGCAACGCATGGGTTTCATCTGCAGTCAATCACAGATGATTGACTGCAGATGAAACCCATGTTCTGTATCTAGTTGATTACAGATGTCCATGGGCGGCTGTGACCACTTATCAACAGGTGGACTGCATGTTCGTTTGCTACTTCAGTCAGATAAAAAATGTTGAGAGACAATATAAACAAGTATTATTTTGACCTACTCGTGGTAAGGGAACAGTACTGTGGCTAATGGCGGTCATATGATGCAACATCAGTACAATGTGAAGAATATTTATCCCTAGAGAAACAAAAATAAACTTATTATAGTGTTACAGATTTATTATAGTATAGATAACGAGTGGATCAAATTATTTGATTAAAAGGCGACCCGCGTGGCGGTGCCGTCTGACGCGCAATGGGTCCCGGGTTCGATTCCCGGCCAGACAGGTATCTGAATGATGAGTTCAGATTCGTATTCTGGGTCTGGGTGTTTGTGTATTAGTCCTGTGTATGTCCATGTTACCCACGACACTGGCGAAATCCCTAGTGTGGAGCTATGAGTGTAGAAAGCGTTTATTTTAAATAAAAACTAACAACATTAAAATATATATGTATATTGTTTGTTAAAAAAAACTCCCAGTACATCGCAAGTAAATATATAATATATAGTTCTTTCATATCATCTACGGAATATAAAATTAATCGTCATTAAGGACTGACTCATGTTTGTGTAATATGTGCATAACTGTATTGTACATAGCTACAATGTGTTTATCAAGAATTACAATGGCTGGAGTGAATTGCATAAATATTATCAACTACAGCCTAATATAATTACGGTTAAGATTTTTCCGGCTTATCCTAGCTTAGCGAGTAAAACATAATACAAACAAATGATTAGGAAATGATAATTAACAAAGAAACAACGGCTTAAAAATACACGCTTTTCTACGCTTTATAATATGATTAAACTCTGCCGGTTTAATCTTAATCAATGCTTTGAACTTAATCATTGACAAATTTCTGATTTCAACAGGAAGTTTATTATAAAAGCGTATACATGGACCCATAAGGGATATACGCATTCGGGTGTGTTCAAATAAGTAAATCTTATTACTATCTTATCTGACTAATGTTATAAAATGAAAGTTAGTGAGGATTCATATGTGTTTGTTACATTTGAATGTACCGGTTTGATTGTGCTGAAATTTTTCAGGCATATAGTTTATGGCTTAGACCAGCTATACTCAACCCGTACCTTTTCATTGGCCCAGCTGAATTAATAAGGATAGCACGTAACAACTAGCCAGACCTTGATATACTTTTGAGAAAGTGAAAAGTGATGTTAGCATGATATGCCGACCTTTCTTCAAAAATTTGGAGTAAGTAGAGTTCGCATCCATTTTCTTTGTTTGTTCCGGCCCGGACGGCATATATCAACATGTTTGTGGCCCCTAAGCCCTATATTAATAAGGTTGAGTAGCGCTGGCTTACATCAACACAGGATACTCGTTGTCGGGGAACTGTGACCACTGCGGGCGAAGCCGCGGGAATGACTTAGTATAAAACAATGCGTCATTACCAACCCATTATTGCCTCACCGCTGGACACGAGTCTCTTACCAGAATGAAAAAGTTTAAGATGGCTCTTCTGGCCAAGCGCAAATACGTCGAACTCACACGACTTTGAGACCTTTTTAGTGAACTCTCAATTGTGTAAGGTTCCTCAAATTTTTTTATGAGAGTGAAGTAGCAAACGAGCATGCAGTCTATCTGTCACCCATCGAGCATCGAGATCTTTATGCAACTTCTTATTATAACTAGTCTTCCATTTAAGGTCAATCACAAGAGCGTTGCTACTCGTGGTTCGCGTGGGTATTTTTTTATATTTGTACCTAACGATAAGGCAGACGGGCTACCCGATGGAAAGTGGTTACCGTCGCCTATGGACACTTGCAACACCAGACGAGTCGCCAATGCATGGCCGGCTTTGAAGGAGAGCTCTTTTTGCACCTTTCTTGAAGAGCCCCATGTCATAGCGCTCCGGGAATACCTCAGGAGGAAGCTCATTACACATCTTGCACGTGCGTGGTACGAAATACCGTGCAAACCGAACCGTGGAGGACCGCCACGGGTCTAGTTGATGTGGATGGAACTTTATCCTTCGGCGAGTGGTGCGATGGAGGAAGGGTGACGTAGGCATCAGGTCAAATAGCTCCTCGGAACACTCACCATTGTAAAGCCGGTAGAATATGCAAAGGGAACGTATCTCAATTAAGTATGATGAGTAAAATCCATTTACTCTATTAAAAAGATTAAATAAGTATTAACAGTAACATTTTTATCCGTAAAGCCGGTAGAACATGCATTTGTTTGCAATTGTGGCGAGTAAACACGCAAGTGGGACAATGGACTAGCGCGTTGGAACGCAGCAACAGATCGTGACACCGCTACGTCACATGAGGTGATCTTCGTGTGCGGTGAGTTAACTCCGCCCACTTTCATGATGGCCGCTCCTTTGCTGCAAGCCACCGGTATATTTAGATTAAGATCCGGCTGCAAATATGTGTAGTTATCGTGTGCGTGCTGAAATCCATATTTTTACTCATATTTATGATTATGAGAATAAAAATCTACCAGGTTGCCAATCAAAATGTGGCCGATAATATTTTTAATTAAATTATTATTATTTGATTTCGCGGGAAAAATTTCACTTATCAAACTTTTATATAAAATATCGTTCATTTCACGGAAATAGGTATAAAGACTTTGAAAAATCGTAGTTGCCGTTGCGCACTTGGCCGCACCTCTCCGCAGCCAGGTTTAAACAGGTATGATTTCGATATATTTATTCGTCCATAACGAATGTTTATTTTTTATACATCAAAATAAAGCTAATTTTTTTCTCATTATTATGATATACGGCAACCTAATTAAATCTGACCCCAAGTTAGGGTTACTGGCTGTTAAAGATGGTAAATATTGAAGGGTGAGTGAGAGGAAGCTAGCGCGTAACATCACCAGTCGAACAAAGATAGCAATTGCCAGCTGTATGACATTTTAAAGCTGTTGCCCATACGTCAGATGCTAGTGTTCTCAATCACCAGTTCTAACAATAGCAAGAACGACTAAGAAATAAATGCTCCAAAAGAATTGTCATCTTTTCAAAACTACAAATTTTATATACAACAAAAACTTAACATTGACCAAAATAAAGCCAAGGTTACTTAAGTAAAGAAAATTATATTGTGCAAGTACCGTATGAAATAGTTTTCTATTTTATTCGAGTACTCAATCATTTATTAAATTTAAATTAAACATTCAAGCGTATGGAAAATAAAAAAATATCTTGTGATTCCGTATTGCGCAATAGCTTTAAAACGTCGTACAGCTGGCAATCTCTATCCTTGTTAGACTGGTGATGTTACGCGCTAGCTTCCTCTCACTCACCTTCAATATTTATCATCTTTAACAGCCAGTAACCCTAACTTGCGGCCAGATTTAATTAGGTTGCCGTATATCATAATAATGAGAAAAAAAATAGCTTTATTTTGATGTATAAAAAATAAACATTCGTTATGGAAGAATAAATATATCGAAATCATACCTGTTTAAACTTGGCTGCGAAGAGGTGCGGGCAAGTGCGCAACGGCAACTACAATTTTTTAAAGTCTTTATACCTATTTCCGTGAAGTGAACGATATTTTATTTAAAAATTTGATAAGTGAAATTTTTCCCGCGAAATCAAATAATAATAATTTAATTAAAAATATTATCGGCCACATTTTGATTGGCAACCTGGTAGATTTTTATTCTCCTAATCATAAATATGAGTAAAAATGTGGATTTCAGCACGCACACGATAACTACACATTTTTGCAGCCGGATCTTAATCTAATTCTTGCGCGACGCATTTTTTATTACATTTCTATAGAAATTGCTATAAAAGCCGTAATTGTATTCATTGACACACTTAAAAATATAACTCTTCCCTCACGCTTTGTTTATATTAAATAAATAACAACATTAAATTCTGCTTTGGCTTTAATTAGTTTGCCAATCCAGCTAAGTAAAAGAAAACAGCTTAGCTTAGGCAAGTAAATAGCTGGTTTATGTATCGTCTTCCTAACTCTACACAATGTTACAAACATATATAATTATAGACGTGAAAGTATGTGTTTATTTAAAAAAAACAAAAGGAAGGTGAGGCAGACGATCGCTGAAATAAAATAGTTTTTTCTTTTGTTTGTTTTTTTAATGTTGTTATTGCTCTTTTAAAGCAAAATCTTTTTCCTTTGTTCAATTATATAAGTGTTGATAATTATTCTTTTAATAACTTTGTAATTTTATGTTACTGCTCCTTTTTAACTTTTTTGTGCTAGTAATGTATTAGTAACAAGTGGAAACTTCACTGATCTTTGTATCTCCTTAATGTACTAAACTAATGTTGCGAATTATGTAATTGTTTGTTTCCTGAATAAATAAATAAATTAATTAATTATTTCTCTTTGACGGTAAAGAGTATCGATGGGATTTTGCTAAAATTTTGGCACACAAAAAAAAACTTAAAACGCTTTCTACACTCATAGCCCCACAGTAGGATTTTCTCCTGTGTCGTAGGTGCCATGGACACACACAAAGACGAATACGCAAACACCCAGACCTAGAATAAGAATCTAAACTCATCATTCAGATACCTGTCTGGCCGGGAATCGAACCCGGGGCCCACTGCGTGTCAGACCGGTATGGTAACCGCTGCGCCACGCGGGTCGTCGTACACAGGTAAATAATGATCTAGATACATGAGATACTCATTAGCATGATAAACGAAATCAAAACAAGCGGAGCCGCGGGAATAAGATGATCACGCCGATAAGATGATCCTCCCGATGATCTTTGGGAATCAATGAACAAAGCTACCTTCAGAAAGAAACTTCGTGTTCATTTAATGAATAATACTGAGTAACGTGACTGAACTAAGACAATCATTTATCTCTTTGTACCTATGTATAATATTTATTGTATTTATGTATATAAATTTCTTATACCTTATAAACATTATATGCCCGCTTGCGGCGGGAATGTAGAAGAATATTTATGACTGTACTGTACATATAACTAGCTACCTACGTTCCAAAATAAACGAATTTGATTTGATTTGATTTGAACTTATGTTTTTAGCATGTATTCATGTTATATGTATGTACCTATTCATAGTATATATTTCTATCCATCCATCCATCAGCCTTTTGATGGCCACTGCCAGACATAGGCCTCCCCTAAATGGCGCCACTCAAACCGGTCCTGTGCCCTCTGAATCCAACGGTTTCCCGCTGTCTTCTTCAGGTCAGGTGGACAGCACCTGCTAGGGGGGCGACCTGTACTCCTTTTGAATACACGTGGTCGCCACTCGAGGACTTATCTTCCCCATCGGTTATCGGTCCTACGAGCGATGTGGCCGGCCCATTGCCACTTCAGCCTAATTTTTGAGAGCTATGTCGGTAAGCTTCGTTCGTCTACGGATTAGTTTATATCTATGTGTGTTTTACTGTACACCAAAGTATATATACATATTTTGTCTCTTTTTATAATTATTTCCGTATACCGCCTTCGTTGTATTTCGGACTGACTGAAGGTTGGCTGGCAGAGAATGCTTATAGCATTAAGTCCACCTTTGTACAATATTTATAAAGTACATGAAGATTAAATAAATAAATAATGTATAACCGCAAGTAATAATTTCAATATCATTTTTATCTAATCAGCGCATTAACAATAGGTACAATCGTGCGCAGCGCATCGGATTATGTATCGGAAGGTGGTTGTGAGGGCTAAATAAATCTCACAAAATATATGAATGTTTTGGGTAAAAAAATAATTAAAATACTATTCCTTAAAAATAATAATTTTTTTAGCCAAAACATTCATATATTTTGTGAGATTTATTTGTTGTATATGTACCTATGCACAGATGTGTTGCTACTTCTGAGGACTTATTTGGTGCCTTATATAAGAAGTAAGTTAAGATATTTTTAATTGTCCACTATTTTCGGTTTATCCTTTGAATAGCAATTAGTCGCTAAAATCGTTTAACGTCCCAACTTAATCCTAAGAAGTAAAGTAATAATGTAAGACTGTAATCTTATCTGGAATTGATGACAGGTCCCACGGATGGCAGTAGCCACTTACCGTCACGTGTATCATCAATTGGACCTAATTATACAAAACAGAATCAACCCACACAACGACAGTTTTGAGAAAAAGCCATTTTTGTCAATTTTTTGCATACTGTATAATTTTAGGTTATTTTTAACAAAATCTATTTACAATATTGCACAAAATAATTTGTTCTATATATACAAATATGATATTATTGAAAATCATCCATATTTCTATTAATACAGGAGGAAACCGTTGGTTAATTTTTGCAAAATTAGGCCCATTATTAATGCTACTGTGTTTTAGTCTCAAGGGCATAAAGATAAGTTGTGTATTTAGCTTTACTTTCATGAGTAACAAAGCATCTAGCAGACCTCAAGCAAGATTTGAGATTTCAGTCTTAATGACAGGTAGTAATATATTAAACTGAAAATACTAACACGCAGCAGTGAATGAGTTTTATGAACTAACGAAATAAAAACACACTGATATTTTAATACATATATTACCCAATTATCAAAAATTACATTTATAAACGCATCAAAAATAACTATAATCTACTGAACGTAACATAAAATTATTATTATAAAGTGGAACCACAGCTGGTGCCACAATATTTCAAATCACGAATTAATATAAAGCACCTGGAACCATGTATCCATATCGGTTCCTGCTGACCAGCTGTCACAATTCAAGTCAGAGTATCTAATCTTTGACTCTCCTCATTCCGTCACCTTCAGGCGGTATCTATTTTCAGGCCTCACAGCATGTAGGGTCGAAGACAACTTTAACTAAGTCTCTACGTGTCCACGGTCATAATCATCATCTATTTACTAAACCGATATCAGATTCGCAGCAGGTTTGCGGCTCCTCGCTCTTCATGTTTCGGTTTGGTCACGCGAGAATTTTGTATTAGCATCAAATTAATGTCTCCAAAAGTCATCTGTTGACAATTGAATTTATCCTTTTACGTTGCTATCGATTATGTATTTATTATGATTATGTGTGAAAATGCGTTCACACATAATCATATTAATATCGTAATGATATGCGTTTTCTCTTAAACATCTAAGAATTATCTTATTACTTATGCATTATTACGGAATTGTAAGCTATTGTCAAGTTAACTGCACCTTCCCCAATAAACTTCCTACTTATAACTGTTCATCTTCAGCAATTTCCATCAGAATGTCAACAGTTTTGTATTTATACACATTCTTAGTCCAAAATTGTACCGATATAATGTGCATGAGGATAGCAGCTTGCGTCATCACATCATAATGTTCAATCATATATCTGGCAATTTCGAACTTATTGATTCCGCCTATAATAGTTGTCGTTTTATTCATGACATTGACGAATCTGCGGGACGATGTTGTTGCTTCAAGCCCACGTGCCAACACTCTTTGGGAGGCTTTCGCGGCTCCAAGACTGAAAATGCTTTCAGCAACGCCCAGCCAAAGCAAACGACTTTCTACGTCTGTGATAGGGTTGAGAGATTCACCGTGCATCGCTCTGTCTTGTAAATGGTACATAGATCTCCCTGCTGTCCAAAGGGAAGAGGCTATTCCGGCGACCGCAAGAGGAGCTGCTCCAGGAACAAACAACAAACCTATGCCTGAAGTTATCCCGGCGACTGTAGAAACATTATCAACACCTCTAGCGACCAGCGCACCAGCTCTTGCACTGGGGGTATCGGCTTCACAAACGCGTGAATATTTATATCCCGGCTTCAACGTCAATCGTAAATCAGACGGATAAGCCATTTCGCAAGGTGGCAATTTGTTGTTATCATACCAATCTGAAAAAGAATCGTAACTTCTTCCAATGTTATCGACGTAATATCTTTCAGAATCTTTATAACGATGGACTCTAAATAGAGGCACTTCAGCCAGTATACCGTCCTTGTATAGTTCTATGGGTAGGACTGTAACAAAATTTTTGTCATCTCCATCACAGACACTTCTGATTTGTTCAGCTACTACATCGATGGCTTTCCGCGCATTGCCTTCAAAGTAAACGAGTTTACCTTTCAGAGCTTTCTGCTTTTCACTTCTCGTCCAGCCATTTGGGTCGCATACAGGCAGACCCATCGCTATACCGATAGTGTTCAGCAAATCGGACCCTCCCAGAAGTTGTGGCTCATCACCTTTCAAGTCTCCTCCTCTATTAAGATATCGGTCCACATTATCGATAGCCCTAGACACCCACTTGGATTGCTGCACCTCCATCTTTGTATCTTTACGATGAAATAAAGGTAGAACCAACAAAATTTAGGTATATAACTATGTAGATCTCGGTGATTCAGTTATCCAAAGGTTTATTAAGGCCTGTGAGCCTTAAAGTAGGAGCTCGCTACCGGAGCGCACGTGGCACTTTTAAATTAGGTCAAATATCTATTTATATTTCCCAGATGCTGTCTTCTTTCACCTATCTCGTTACCTGAGAAATAAAATAAACGCAATTAACATAACATAATATAATAAGCAGAAATAGAAACATGTATTGTGTATTTCTGCGTACTAGGCATGATATAACTCATGTAGAGTGTAGGGGACAGTGTAGTTCTGGGATGAGAATAGATAGGGTTACGGTATACCCTGCCTGTCGTAAGAGGTGACTAAAAGGGGGCTTCCGGGGTCGCAGGCGACAAGAATGGGGCTCGAATATAAGCTACGTCTCTTTCCGAACTGAGCCGAATGTAATGAGATATCATATGCCATAATCCGTCATGCCGTTTTGGCTGCAACGCATGCCGATGAAATAGACACGGACTGAAGGAGGTAGAACCAGCGTAGTTTGAAATTGGTAGAACCCGTGCCACAACTCTTTCCAACGTGAAGCATTTCTTGCGTTTCGAGAACGGCGTGGTTGCCGGCACACTTTCATATGAGGCGACCATCATAGTCCTCGGGAGTAGCAATGCATCTGAGATTGACTTCAGATGGAACCCATGTTCTGTATGTAGTTGATTACAGTTGTCCATGGGCGGCAGTGACCACTTACCATCAGGTGGACTGCATGCTCGTTTGCTACTTCAATCAGATAAAAAAGACATACATACATACACACATACATACATTCGAAGTACATTACCCTTACGGTCGTCCCTTTAAGGAAACCTTACCGCGACAATAACCATTATTCATGCATTTAGTGAACAATCGATGTATAAATATGAATACTCTTTCCACGCAGTCGATGACTCAATGTCTTATCGGACCGATGAAGAGCAATAGGATAGTCGCAACAAGTTTTTTTTTTATTTCACTGAAGTAGCAAACGAGCATGCCGTCCACCTGATGGTAAGTGGTCACTGCCGCTCATGGACATCTGTAATCAACTTTATACCGAACATGGGTTCCATGTGAAGTCAATCACAGATGCGTTGTTACTCCCGAGGACTATGGTGGTCGCCTCATATAAAATTGTACTGGCAACCACACCCTTCCATCGAAACGCAAAAAATGCTTATAAAGTTGAATATCTTTTGTACACTTTCGTTTTTTGGAGGCACGACGGGACAAAAAATGAGAAAAAGCTTATGTGTTTATAGCTTTCAAACGTAAATGTCGTTTTTGGTTTGTTTAATTTGATTGATGTTCGATCGAAAGAACGATTCTAAAACAACAAAATTGAACGATCGAGTAATTGTCAAAATAATAATTTTTAAAATATAATAAGTTAGCACATGTTATACCTATTATTATGATAATCAATCTGTCAGATCTTTGTAGAATGGAATTGGCCACTTTTCTTCACTTTCAACAAACCTCATTCGTCTCTTATTAAACAATTCTTGCCATCAACATAAAATTTTGAAATTATATAATCACTAAATATTATTGATAACATAAACTTAAAACGATTTCTACACTCATAGCCCTACAGTAAGATTTTCACCTGTGTCGTGGGTGCCATGGATACACACAAAGACGAATACACAAAAACCCAGACCCAGAACAAGAATCTAAACTCATCATTCAGATACATGTCTGGCCAGGAATCCAACCCGGGACCCATTGCGCGTCAGACCGGTATGGTAACCGCTCCGCCACGCGTGTCGTCTATTGATTACAACACTTAGTAGGTTTCACACATACCATTCATAAAACGACTTCACTCAACTTCGCAATAGTTATAAGACTGTATAAATTGTATATATTAGCATCTCTTTTTAGCACACCGAAATATACATTGACAACAGAAGCTCCGATAATGCACAAGATATCAAATCGTTGCTTCTACGCCACGCTCATATTCGATCACACGAAAGAAGTCGCCAATGCATTGCCAGCTTTAAAGAAGAGCATATTAAAATAACCTACCAGAAAATTTAAAATGACCTTCACTTACTGGGCGAACTGTCAAAGGAAAAACGTCATTTTCCTTTATGTTATCACTAGACACCGGATTATATGCACTATCAAAATGCCAAAATATGCATGCAAATATACAAGGGCACCATAAAAAGGCAAAATATACACAAAAATAGTAAATATACCCAAAAATGCATTATCAAAACACCATAGTTGTGATCGGTATAGATTTGATGGCCTTATTTTTTTGGTCGTGAAGCTTGTAGTATGATAGGAATTAGCCAACTAAAAGAAGAAACTGCGAACTATTTTGCCCAATACCTACTAACGAAAAAGTACCAAACGTTATATGCGTCATTATCATACGACATGATGTCTAGTTATCACGTTATATTCAAGGTATGACGTAACAAATTCCAAAGTTATTAATTTCAATTCAAGGGATTAGTTCGCTTCGGTCACTACCACAGTAATGTTGACCTTGGTTAGTTTCAGCGAAATCCGACCGGTAGTCTTACATGATGGAGTAACAAACACATATATTCTCACAACCTATCACCCTTATAAAATTAATTGTCAAAAGTGAAATTATGTTTACTTACCGAGTGCTCGTGTCCTGTCCAAGTCCACACTGCGAATGCGCCGCTCGCCGCACTAAAATTACAATAAGGAAAAACCAGTAGAATCACACCACACGAATATAGCCGATAAGGACTCGCTTAGGGTTGGCAGACTGTGTAACTCATTATTGTCCCACATCTGGGGGTCTCCTCTCAGAATGAGAAAGTTTTAGGCCATAGTCCACCGCGCTGGCCAAGTGCGAATTGGTGGACTTCACACACCGCCGATAACTTTTTTTAAAGAACTTTAAGGTGTGTAGGTTTTCTTACGATGTTTTCCTTTACCGAAAAGCAGTAATAATTAATTCATAATACGCACTAGGCACGCATTAGGCTATCACTGCTCTGCACTAGATTTATTTAGTGTCGCCAAATAGGGCAGATTACAACAACACCGACTACCCACCAACGTGGAATCCAATGGTAATAGTATCTAGAGTAGGGGACTCTCCCCTCCCCCTTCCCCCTCAGCAAAGGCTGGCGAGGTTGAAGGCTGGCGATACGATACCTTCCTTACTTCCGCAGGCCTCATATATAAGTTTGCCGTCAACTGCATCCTTTGATTTAAATACAAGAACTGCCATCCATCCATCCATCAGCCTTTTGATGTCCACTGCTGAACATAGGCCTCCCCTAAATGGCGCCACTCTAACCGGTCCTGTGCCCTCTGAATCCAACGGTTTCCCGCTGTCTTCTTCAGGTCATCGGTCGATCTGGTAGGGGGGCGACCTGTACTCCTTTTGCCTAAACGTGGTCGCCACTCGAGGACCTTCCTTCCCCATCGGTTATCGGTCCTGCGAGCGATGTGGCGGCCCATTGCCACTTCAGCCTACTAATTTTGAGAGCTATGTCGGTAAGCTTCGTTCGTCTACGGATTTCATCGTTACAAATCATGTCTCGTAGCGAAATTCCGAGCATAACCCTCTCCATAGCACGCTGAGCGACCCTGAGTCTCCGAATGAGGCCTACAGTGAAGGACCACGTTTCGGCGCCGTAGGTCATCACTGGCAACACACAAGAACTGCCACATAGCAGAAATATGTACGCGTGGCAATGGTACCACTGATCAAATACACTGGTTCTACAACCAGGTAGAAAACAAAACGTGCGGCACTCGGGGACTGCCGCGGTGAAATATAAAGAGTACTCCGGGATCTCGAAACGATCGCAACCGGAATCCTCTGAGCGCCTTGCCCCATCAGACTCCTCCCAGATGGGTGGCTGGGCCCACCGCTCCGTCTTGTCTTTACAACGGATGGTTCAAGCTCCCACTCTAGCCGCCCGCAATCCCGGAAGCCCCTTTTAGTCGCCTCTTTCGACAGGCAGGGGATGCCGTAGCCCTATTCTGATCCCGGAACTACAAGGACGACCTGAACATACCTGAGAACTTTTTTAAAGAACTCTCGGGTGTGTAGGTTTTCTCACGATGTTTTCCTTCACCGTAAAGCATAAATTAATTATCACTAATTTATAATATACGCACATAATTTTAGAGAAATCTGTGATGCGTGCCTGCGTCGTGAACCTTGGACTCCCCGATCGAAAGGACAAGTGTCAACCATAGGTTATCATTGCTCGCACTTTTCCGGTTCTTATAATACAATGGCGCGCATCAAATTAACCACAAACCACTTGTATGGAAGCATTACCTTATTTGGTCACAAAACATTAATCAAACAACACAAATAACAAGCTAAGTATAGCGCCCGTTATATATATACTTATTTATAATAATATACTGACTTAATAAGTGAGGAAAAACGCACATTCAGTTTAAGTCAGTTTAAGTTCAGTTTTTACGGTCAACTTTCTACTATTATGACGACCCACGTGGCCGCGTCCCGGGTTCGATTCCCGGCTAGACAGATATCTGAATGATGAGTTTAGATTCCTGTTCTGAGTCTGGGTGTTTGTATATTCGTCTTCGTGTGTGTCCATGGTACCCATGACACAGGAGAAAATCTAGAGTGGAGCTATGAGATTAGAAAGCGTGCTTAATTATGCTGGGTAACTTGATTTTATTATGATTCCTAATTAAAGAAATCTTAATAGGAGAAACAATGTTTTTTACCGACTTCCAAAAGGAAGAGGTTCTTAATTCGACTGCATTTATTTTTTATATTTGTTACTTGAGTACTCCGGACTGTGTCAACTGATTTGGATGATTTTTTATTTGAAAGTTAGTGCGTGTCATGACACATATTTTTTAATTCTCTTCTGACAATGGCATCCACAAGAAAAGCGCATAAATATTAAATTTGAATAAGCGATGTGCGCAATAAATGGACGAATAACTCAATATCACGCCAACCTATTTTGATGATTGTTTTTTTATTACAAAGGGTGTACTTCAGGGGTAGTCTGATGAGAGTTTGATAAGGTTCTGATTATGGAATCCATAACAAAGTAATGGAACTCTTCAACTCTTTAAAGCAAATTAACAAAATTAGTCGGCCGAACCTAAGCTGTAGGAGTCCAATTGGGTAGAATATAGAATAAGATTACTAAGCAGATATTTACTATAAAAAATTTGACCTTCAACTCCTCGATCCTGATGTTGCATGGGTACTGCTAGCCTGAACTATAAAAGTTAGTCATTTGATATTTACAGATACTAAGATTGTATTAGGCAAATTCATAGGCAAAAATTAGACCTTCAACTCCTCAACCCTGATGATGCAGGGTACTGCAAGCCTAAGCCATAGACGTTGGCCACCTGGTACTTACGTATATGTTATAAGAATACTAAGCAAAGATATAAGATGAAAAATTTGACCTTCAACTCTTCAACCCCGATGATGCAGGGGTACTTCAAACTTAAACTATAGAGTTGACCATTTATGTGCTTACGGGTTTGTAATAACATTACTAAGCAAAGACACGAGATGAAAATTTCGACCTTCTACTCCTCAACCCTGATGATGCGGGGTAGTGCAAGCCTAAATTATAAAAGGTAGTAACTTAGTGCTTACGAATGTTATTTAGTTACGAATATATTATGAGTTCAATGGCAGCTCATTAAACTGGTATATGATTAATTAAACTTAAAGACTCTCCCAAAGAAAACAATAAAATTAACTGTTGAACAAAATAATGTTTTAATTTCAATAAAGCGCCAAAAGAATAAATATGACGGCGCATTGTGATTTTCCCAAAGATTAATAGCTGGCAGTAATATGAACTATATTGATTATCATTGACAAGTGACGTAACACTGAACGCTGAGGAGGCGGCCATAACGTATTGTTTGAACTAAGAGTAATTTTATATTATTGAGGATGAGGAGGTAGCGCTCGCGCCTCACGTGTTCCGGTGGAACGTGCAATTAAATAACTTGTCCCTTTAGTTAAATTAATGTGATTAGTGACTGAATAAAAAAAAACTGTGTGTTGTAATTTGTAAAGCGATTTGTTCATTTGTTTGTCCTGGTTTCCTCGCCCGCCAACCCACGCATTATCTATGGCTTCTACTTCTGATAATTGTGTTACACCTTTAAATATATATTATCACTACTATTAATGTGATGGGTGTGCTTCTTTGTTGTTACAATTGGAATCAATTTTAGGAATAATTTTCAAATTTAACCTTAATTCTGACGTGCACGTGACTGACAGTCATCAGGCCATTTCGTAAATCTTATCGCGAACCTCCTGCCTTTGAATGGCGAACCCCTAGGGGTCCGCGTACCCCACTTTGCGAAACGCTGATCTAGCCCAGAAACTGTGTTTCTGGCAAAGGACATGGCCAGCTTGTACCTAGTTATCAATGGACATGTAATGGATTCGAATAATAATTTATCTAAAATATTTACATAAATTAAACAATTATATTACAATATAAGGACAAATATATTTAATTGTAATATTAAACCACAAAATCATATTTAATACTCTGTATACTACATGTATAGCTCATTAACTAATTAACTTTTCTTTATTTACATCATTATTATCCTCATTTATATCCTCATAATATCCTCAGACCTACTTTGAAATTGTTATTAACTGCTATATTTAGAATACCTTCAACCAAACAAATCTACAATTCCTGTGTACATGGAATTTGAGCAGCTAGGCAGAACGCCATGTCCCTGTAGCCTCGGGGTCAGAATAGGGCTACGGTATCCCCTGCCTGTCGTAAGAGGCGACTAAAAGGGGCTTCCGGGGTTGCAGACGGCTAGAGTGGGAGCTCGAACCGTTCGGTCAGGCAATCCCGGGAAGGACGGCGGTATGTGTGGTCGCATACCGTCGTAAAGACTAGACGGAGCGGTGGGCCCAGCCGCCCATCTGGGAGGAGCCCGATGGAGCAGCGCGCTCGAAGGATTCCGGTTGAAGTTGTTTCGAGATCCCGGAGTCCTCCTTTTCAGCGCCGAGGACGGCCACCGGGGGGATTTTAGTGCGGTAAAAATCCCACATAACCCTGCGTCGCTCCCACGGCGTCGGGTACCTTTGGAAGGTTTCCCCCTTGAAAACAAAAGATCTTATCGAAATCCGACCGGTAGTTTTCACGTGAAAGAGTACAAGCACACACACACACAAACTTTCGTATCTATAATATTTATAAGATAGTCTGTATCATACGGTGCAATCATTAGCAATTGCATTCTAATTTTCTAATTAATTGATTTTCTAATTTCTAATTAATTGATTTCTAATTATATCTATGTTATCATATGCATAATCTTTTTTTAGCTACCGAGCTGGAAACCTTCAAAGGGTACCCAACGCCGTGGGAGCAACGCCGGGTTATGTAGAGATTTTAACCGCCCTGGGGTTTAGTGAGGTAAAAATCTATAAGCATAAAATATTAGATTTTAAGAACCAAATATAGCGACTGCGAACATTAACTTTTTTTATATGACTAAAGTAGCAAACGAGCATGCAGTCCACCTGATGGTAAGTGGTCACTGCCGCTCATGGACATCTGTAATCATCTTCATACAGAACATGGGTTCTATCTGAAGTCAATCACAGATGCGTTGCCACTGCCGAGAACTATGATGGTCGCCTCATATAAAAGTGTGCCGACAACCACACCCTTACATCGAAACGCAAGAAATGCTTCACGCTAGAAATAGGTGTGGCTTTGGTACTTACCCGGTCAAACTACACTGGTTCAAACCTTCAAAACATAAAGTTATTTCAGAGATTTCAAAGCTTGTGTTGCTGTTGCCTGTTTAACAACAAATATTGCGTTCCCTGGTTGAACTACGCTGGTTCTACCACCTTCAAAGAAATACTACTAAAAACAAGTTGCATATTCAAATGATTTTGCATGTGTCCATGGCACCATGGATGGTGGAAAGCATTATTATAATAATATGTGGGGGTTCAAAGCCAGACTTGGGAAAACCTTTGACCGATAAAATATTTAATGAACAGTAACAATATTGGCACCTACAATTTAATAAACTAATGTTTTTTAGTCGATTACATCATATCTTGAATTTACTTCAAAGATTAAATACGCCAAGTGATTGGTAGCCATTTGCAGATAATACATATGACGTTACGTCAAAATTATGTCAATCACGTTGAATCAAATGTAGCGGGTCTGCTTTTTAAATCCAATTACTTGGCAGGGGTACTCCCCAAAAGGCCTGGAATATTATAAGGCCTTATTTTTATTAAAAGAGCAAAAAATATGCAATATAATGTAAGTGCCTGAGGATATCAACTATCGATAAACGACCTCATATAAGCAGTGAGTTCTAATTGAAGTCACAGTTCCTCGCTCGCTCACTGACAACTTCTAATAACGTAGTCTATTACAAAAGAAAAAAAGCAGTGAATTAAAAAGTGACTGTGCCGAAAAAGACAAATAATATTATGTCTCTTTAAACACCGCACATTTTAAGAATAAGTTTTTTTTTTATTTGACTGAAGTAGCAGATGAGCATGCAGTCCACCTGATGGTAAGTGGTCACTGCCGCTCATGGACATCTGTAATCAACTTCATACAGAACATGGGTTCTATCTGAAGTCAAACACAGATGCGTTGCTACTCCCGAGGACTATGATGGTCGCCTCGTGTTAAAGTGTGCCGAATTTCCACAAAATGCAGATTTCCCATCAGGACACGTTTATTGTCACCTCGCGATATCTATCAGAATATCAAGTTTGATCTGATGATACTTTATTGTTAAGCGTCTGGCGATATGAAAGATATGATATCAAGAATAACAAACATAAGACGATATGCGATAAAAAGCAAATACAAATAGATCGCCTATCATTAGTTTTTTTTTGTTCTCGAGGGGGAAACCTTCAAAAGGTACCCAACGCCGTGGCAGCGACGCAGGGTTATGTGGGATTTCTATTATTACTTTCATAGGTTTAGGTTGTTTAATATACATACGTTACACCTATTTCTAGCGTGAAGCAGTTCTTGCGTTTCGGTTGTGGTTGCCGGCACAGCTTCACATGAGATGACCATCATAGTCCTCGGGAGTAGCAACGCATCTGTGATGACTTCAGTATATATACTTTGTAAAGATTGGCAAAAACGGAGAAAAATACTATTTTGTTCCTTTGTCGTGGGTAGCATGGACACACATAAAGACTGATATGCAAACACGGGACCCATTGCGCGTCAGACCGGTATGGTAACCGCTCCGCCACGCGAATCGTCAAGTTATAGAATGTAACGAATATTCGCATGTTTTTAGATATTCGCATTTGCATTCGCATTCGCCTGGTCGGTGCGCATGTTAAATATATCAGAATTGAAATAGAACTTCAGTTTGATGACCTAAAGGGTCGTCAAATCAATAAAATAAAGCAATAAAAAAGGAAGTCAATTCTACAATCCGGCCACCCTGTACCAAAAACGGACTTTAGCATTCGCGAATAAGGAATATTCGCATTCGCATTCGCATTCGTAAATGTTCAAATAATGACATGCATTACATCACTACTAGAAATAAGCTCGTATTACGCGCACAGTAGCTTCAGATAACAAGCTACTTGTTATCTTGTATTTTTAGATCCACGTTTTGTGACCAAATAAGGTAATGTTCAAATGGCATTCGTTATATCACTGCTAGAAATAAAATGGCATAACGGGCACAGTAGCTTGTTATCTGTCTTGTATTGTTTGGTTCACGTTTTGTGACCAAATATGGTAATGTTCCCTCGCCACCACCTCGCGACACATCATCCGATACGCGCACGATGTATTGTTAATACGCTGATAAGATAAGAATTATTTTATTGAAATTATTATTTGCTGTTATAGATTATTAGCTTATTTAGGCGACAACAGCAGTGATAATGCTCGAATTGCCCTCTCGATCGGGAAGTCCGAGGTTCAAACTCAGGCACGCACCACAGATTTTTCTAAAATTATGTGCGTATTAGAAATTAATTATCACTGCTTTTCGATGAAGGAAAACATCGCGAGGAAACATACACACCCAAAAGTTCTTTAAAAAAAGTTCTCGGAGGTGCGTGAAGTCCACCAATTCTCACTTGGCCAGCGCGGTGGACTATGGCCTAAACTCTCTCATTCTGAGACCCGTGCTGAGCAGAGGGACAATAATGGGTTGTCGAGGAGGCGACTCCACTCTTTGATTTTTTTTTAAGTTTAAAGTAACAAACGAGGATGCATTCCACCTAATGGTAAGCGGTCACTACCGCCCATGGGTCTGTTAGCAACTTCATATAGAACATGGGATCTATGTAAAGTCAATAACAGATGCGTTGCTGCTCCTGAGAAATGAGATGATCACCTCATATAAAAGTAAGCCTACCGGTGCCTCCTCGGTCAAACTACACTGGTTCTGCCACCAGGTTATAATGTAATGGTTTCCTTATGAGGTAATTTTAAATTCTGTGATTAATTTTTAATGCCATAAAAACTAAGAAATAATTAAAGATGCCTAATTGAGACTTGAACTTCAATTTCAAGCCTTAAACTTAAACTTAAAAAAAAAGCTTTCTACACTCATAGCCCCACAGTAGGATTTTCTCCGATGTCATCAGTGCCATGGAGACACACCAAAACGAGACCCTGAACAAGAATCTAAACTCATCATTCAGATACCATTTTGGCCGGGAATCGAACCCGGGATCCATTGCGTATCAGACCGGTGTGGTAACCACACAGCCACGCGGGTTGTCAAAGTCTGAATTTCAATTTCCGAAATCTGGTTGTTATGCGCACAAATTACATTCTGTCATTTTATATAATATTTTTCCTCATGCTTACTGCTAGTGACGTACGAATGTCATTTGAACATGTTAATTTGAACTTTCGTGAATGCGTGCGTGAATCATATAGAACATGAGTTCTGTCTGAGGTCAATCACAGATGCGTTACTACCCCCCAGGACTATGATTAATCCTCGAGGGTAGGAATGCACCTGTGATTGTGACCATCAGGTCACCTCATATAAAAGTGTGCCGGCAACTATCAAGTAGCAAATCCACAAGTAGCAAACGAGCATGCAGTCCACCTTATGGTAAGTGGGCTACCTTAAGCTGCCTTATTTTGCGACGTTAAATAAATGCAACGTAAAAGATTATTTTTATCTGCCCGTTTTTAGGGAAATGAACACAGTCTGCCAACAAACCCGCTGAGTTTCTTGCCGGATCTTCTCAGTTGAGGTCGTATTCCGATCCGGTGGTACTGTAAGAAAAAAAATGTAACTGACAATTTGTAAGTGCCCCCGTAGGCATATACAAAATAAAGACATTTCATTTCATTTATGATATCAACGCGTGGAAAATGATTATCTAAATATGTTACACTCTTATATACAAGTACCTAACTTTGTAATCTTATCTTAATATATATAAATTACGTGTCACTTTATTTGTCCGCAATGGACTCTTAAACCTCTGAACCGATTATAATCAAATTTACACAACATGTGCATTTTGAGCCAACTTGAAAGATAGGATAGTTTACATTTTAATTTATAGGTTTAATTGCAAATATTTTTTTTAGCTTCAGCTGTTAGCTTTATATAATCCTAATAACAGATGGCGGTGTAATGTTATCTTTATCTGTTAACTTGATTAAGTAAGTAACGGCGCTTTGTAAAAATTACAACCGTTTCACTTATGCTACAATTTAATATCATGACCAAACATAAGTATAAGTTTGTAATTTCGATCAGTAATATTGGTGATCAAAGGTTACTAAAGTACATAATACATAGCCATCTCAGTACATTCTGCGTTGATACGCAACCTTACCGCCAAATAATGTAATATGAGATATTAGATGGCGCTCTTTACGATACAGTCATCTACATGAACCGAATGTATTGATGGCGTTTGTTAAAATTTCAAATGAGCAAACGTTTCATATGAGCGATAATTTAATATTATAACCAGATATAAATATATCATTAAAAGTTACTAAAGTAATACAAAGCTATCTCAGTATATTCTGCGATGATACGCCACCTTACCGCCAAATCGAAATAGTAATATGTCTGAGATATTAGATGGCGCTGTTTACGTTACGGTCATCTACATGAACCGAATGTATCGATAAATCAATACCGTTTCACTTAGTCCGTTTTTTTTATTTTAATTTCGTATTTCCTTAAACTAAAATTGACAAATAATTTTAAACGCAATTTAAGAGATAAACGAAAAATATTTTATTATTAAATACACCTTGCATTGTTGCTAGTAATAAATTAAAATTGTATGGGTAATTTTAATTTACTACTGGCAACAATGCATGTATTATACTAAAAATAATATTGATGCGTATTATTGGTCAAGGAAAAACATTTATTTATTGGTCAAGGTCATTCGTACGTCTGGTATTAGATCCCCCTATAACAATATCTATAATCCATGGTGCAATGGACACATGCAAATAAATACACTTCCAGAACCCAGTACAGAACACCCAGAACAGTTGTCTAAAATTATCGTTCACGTCAGTCTGGCCGGGGATCGAACCCGGACCACTGCGTGTCGGACTGCAATAATGTCGACATACGAGTCGTCATCTATCTATACATATAAAAAGCAAAAGTGACTGATCGTTGTATCAACGCGCAAGCTAGACCCATAAAGCTAGATATATTGCTAATTGTCCCTGTAGTTCCGGGACCAGAATGGGACTATGGTACCCTCTGCCTGTAGTAAGAGCCGTTGCCGTAAAAATCAGAAGGTGCGTTGATCAGTTCACGCCCACCAGGGAAGAGCCCGATGGGGCAACACGCTGAGGACACCGGCGGCGGTCATTTGGAGTTCCCGGAGTCCTCTTCGCAGCGTCGAGGTCGGCCACCGTGGAGGTTTTAGTGCGGTAAGAATCCCACATAACCCGCGTCGCTCCCACGACGTTGGGTACTTTTTGAAAGTTTCTCCCTCATAAAAAAAAGATATATTGCTATTGTGTAGTAGAGCGATGTAGATTTTGTACCATAGTCATCGTCAGCACAAGTCATCTCTAAGAGTGACAGAATTTTATATAGCGAAGTACGAATTGGAAGACTTCGCACATTTGAGAGCTTTTTTAAAGAATAAGGTATTTGACTGACTTTTGATTTTTTTATACGTATAGGTAATTCTTTACGCCAGCTATACTTTAAGTCTGTCCCGCGGAACCCTAGGGTTCCGTGATACCTCGGTCGGGGTTCCGCAAGAATTTAGAAAAAAAAAGTTTCATACCTCCCACTAGTTAGATTTTTTCTTTTTTCATGTTTTCTATTATTGTCCTTGCCAAGTGGTGAAGTAAATAATAATTAGTAACTGTTACATTGTACTTTTATTATGCTGATTAATAAAAAATACACTTATAAAAACAATTGTTTTATTTTAGGGTTCCATCAAGTATTTTGCTTCCCAAAAGGGTTCCGTCAAAGTTTGAGAACCACTGTTTTACGCCATAATAAGCATGCTACAGTAATATTTCGGGGAAATATTTAGTATTTCAATTAAAAAAAATAAAGTGTAAGTTGTTAAACTCGCGCCTCAAACGATGTTTCTGTAATGGTGGATGCCATATGATGCGACTGACGTCACACGCTAGCACACAGTGTCGTTATAGCCGGTACTATTTTTAACCGACTTCCCAAAGGAAAGAGGTTATCTATTCGTCACGTATATTTTTTTTTTTTTTTTTTTTTTTTTTTTTTTTTTTTTTTTATGCATGTTCGGGCGAAATGGCTAGAAATCGTCGACCTACCGACACGATTCATACGACATTGTATGCGGCTAGTTTCACAGGCAGTCCCATATTGAGGAAAATGAAAACCTTCCGGCGGTTTTCCCGGAAAATTGGAAAATGTCGGTTTCTTAAAATCTTGAATAACTTGGGTGTTTCTAAACCGATTTCCATTTTCTTTCTTTCATTTGATAGGAAATTTTGTCACGCAACTTTTTCTCTCGGACATGGGTATGCTGTGATGCTTAACTCTTTGAGTTATGGGGGGGAAACCACCACCACTCCTCAAGTTTTTTAGATAATTCGAGATAACTCGGCTTCTGCCGAATCGATTCTTATGAAACTTGGAATATGTATTATACATCTATGCTTATATAGGTTGACGAAAAATTTGACCTTCAACTCTTCGATCCTGATGATGCAGGGTTACAGCTATCCTAAACTATAACATTAGCTATTTGGTGCTTACATATATGTAATAAGACTACTAAGCAGAGACATGTGATGAAAAATTTGACCTTCAACTCCTCAATCCTGATGATGCAGGGGTGCCTCAAGCCTAAACCATAGGGGTTGACCATTTGGTGCTTATGGGTATGTAATAACAATACTAAGCAAAGACATATTATAAAAAAATTGACCTTCAACTCCTCAACCCTGATGATGCAGGGTGCTGTAAGCCCAAGCCGTAGGTGATGGCCATTTGTTGCTTACGGATATATAATAAGGTAGTAAGGCAAAGATGTACGATGACAAATTTGACCTTCAACTCCTCAACCCTGATGATGCAGGGGTACTGCAGGCTTAAACCATAAACGTTAGACATTTGTTGCTCACGGATTTGTAATAACATTGCTAAGCAAAGGTATACAACGAAAAATTGGACCTTCAACTCCTCAATCCTGATGATGCAGGGGTATTGAATGCCTAAGCCATAAAACTTAGCTATTTCATCCTTACGCATTCAAAATGATATTTAAAAAATGTAAGGTAGAACATTAGAAAAATGGTTGTATACAGTGGAAAATTGGACCTTCAACTCCTCAATCCTGATGATGTTGGGGTGCTTCAAGCTTAAACTATAGGCGTTAGCTACATGATCGCTACGTATATCTGATAAGATTACTAAGCAAAGATAAAAGATGAAAAATTTGACCTTCAACTCCTCAACTCTGATGATGCAGGGGTACTTCAGGCTTACTATAGGCGTTGGCCATTTGATGCTTATGGGTATGTAATATATTTACAAAGCGAAGACGTATAATAAAAAAAATTGACCTTCAACTCCTCAAGCCTGATGATGCAGGGTGCTATAAGCCCAAGTCGTAGGTGATGGTTATTTGGTGCTTACGGGTAAATAATAAGATAGCAAAGCATAGATGTACGACAACAAATTTGACCTTCAACTCTTCAACCCTGATGATGCAGGGGTACTGCAGGCCTAAACCATAAACGTTAGACATTTGTTGCTCACGGATTTTTAATAACATTGCTAAGCAAAGGTATACGACGAAAAATTGGACCTTCAACTCCTCGATCCTGATGATGCAGGGGTATTGAATGCCTAAGCCATAAAACTTAGCTATTTCATGCTTACGCATTTAAAATGAGGTTAAACTGATTAAAGGTAGAACATTAGACTAATGGTTGTATACAGTGGAAAATTGGACCTTCAACTCCTCAGCTCTGATGATGATGGGGTGCTTCAAGTTTAAACTATAGGCGTTGGCCACATGGTGTTTAGGTATATCTGATAAGATTACTATGCAAAGATAAAAAATGAAAAATTTGACCTTCAACTCCTCAACTCTGATGATGCAGGGGTACTTCAAGCTTAAACCATAGGTATTGGCCATTTGATTCTTATGGGTCTATTCTTTAAATAAATGTTTACTCAGAAAAAGTTGTTTTATTCGGTTAGGTTAGGTTCGAACAGATTTTTCCAATTCAGAATCTAAGGGAGGGGGCGCGGTAGCGCCCCCGACCGGTTGTGTCAAAGAAGTCTATTTTTAGATGATGACGTCAGCACATATCGTGACTCGTTTATCGTGACTGAAAAGCGTGAAAAAAAAATTTTTAAACAAAAAATACAACCGACTTCCATGCCACATAAAAGTAAAAAATAATTTAAATACATGTTGGTTTAGAGCAAACACAGTACTTAGTACATAGTCCCGAAGTCGGCGCTCATATAAGATACATGTAGTTTCGTCATGATCCAGCAAAATATGGTGAGCGCCGACTTCGGAACTATGTACTAAGTACTGTGTTTGCTCTAAACCAACATGTATTTAAATTATTTTTTACTTTTATGTGGCATGGAAGTCGGTTGTATTTTTTGTTTAAAAATTTTTTTCTTGGTTCTTTATTTCTTTAATGGGCAAAATGGCGTACAAATGGTGTGTAGTACTACAATGTACAAACTCAACAAAAAAATTTCGAGTCGGTTCCGACAAATCCTAAAAGACGAAATAAGTGATCACAGTTACCTGAAAGAGACCCAAACAGTGTGTCATGTAAGTGTACTAGTTATATTTGAGTTTAAAATAATAACCAATAAAATCACTTATCTCGTTCTCGATTTCATAGTAGCGTTAGTTTTGATGTTCGTTTATAGTGTTGCAGTGCAAATAATTGCATTCGTTACATTAATGTGCTGCAATAGACCACGTAACACGTAGACGGCTACAATCGAGTTAGGTTGGTAGCAGAAGGGCGGAGAGGCACGAAGGCGGAGTTACTGCGTCCGCGCTGCTGTAGTAAATTTAATCTATTGGTCTCCTTTTGTCATATAGCGTTGTCTTTGTCACTGAATAACAAATAAAAGTACTTATGGAAACGACCGGCGCGCGTGTCAACGAGAAATGCAGCTTATTGAATTAAACATTGTCCCTCTAATGAGTGTGTGAGCCTACAAACGAGAAAGTAAAAATGCAGAAATCTTTTAGTCGCCTCTTACGACAGGCTTAACGTTTTCACATTAAGTCCTAGGATCAAAAACAACAAACTCGATGTAACGCGTATGATAAATGAATTATGCTGTAACATGTCCATACAGGGCTGACCCACAATGGCTTTCGGGTTCGATTCCCGGCCAAACAGGTATTTGAATGATGAGTTTAGATTTTTTTCTGGGTCTGACTGGGTGGGGCTATGACTGTAGCGTTCAAAGCGTTTATTTATGACATCTGAATTCAGTTTGCAAAATGAAATTGGTTATATAATTTTCTAAAATGTCCCTGTAAATAGGGGAAAAAGTGGGAAAGTGGCGACGATGACTGGATTTCAACTCGATCAAATGGAAACTAGTAAATAGACCTATTGATATTTTGATGAAATAGCTTAAAAGGAATGAACTAAAACTGAAGGCCATCAATAGTTGATGACGTCAGCAATTCAAGTAGCTTTCCGTAGTATTCATTCGCTTATCATTAGTAATGTGTGATTTACAAGTGCTTTACAAGGAGGGGAATTTGGGGGAAAATGGGATAGAGGATGAAACCAGATAGTGTGAATTTCAATGCTCTGTGTATGGATGTATCAATTTACCTAATGTAGGTAGACGTTCCCGGAACCGCCTACCCAGTACGGATGGAAATAGCAAAGAAGGTAGTAACACATGCTTTTATAAACGAAAATCATATAAATTTGAAGTGATTGATTTATCTATTTATTTAAAACTAGCTGTACCCGCGGCTTTGCCTGCGTGTAAATCAACGTGTCATAAAGTTTTTCTCGCGCAAATCTCGACACCGTGGGAATTCTATGATAAAAAGTAGTAACATTAATATCGGTTTGGCCGCTCAAGGATTACCTGATCAAACACAGAGTGAAAAAACGAATTTAAAGTGTGTATTTGTGGGTAGGAACGTATTGTTATGTATTTTTTTTTAATTAGACGAATTCTAATATTGTAAATCGCTTTTTTGAACCAATTTACATTCTTAGTGGTCTAATTCACAATATCGGGATACTTTTTTCAATCAACTCCTCCACATTTGAACCAAAACGTATCGATTATAAAGATTGATTTGAACTTTTCCGAATTGGAAAATACTATTTGAAGTAATTTTGGCGGATTTAAATTTCTAAGTAAGATTATAGGCAAACCTACTTTTAATATTAATTTGTGTTCAGGAGTTCCGAAAGACTTTAAGGAATTCAAAAATTCTGTTGGATAATGTACTGCTTCCTCCATCTCAATGACTGTGCTACCGAATAGTAGATCTGTGACGCTGCTTTAAATTTTGAAAAACAAAAAAATCCTTTATTTTATCGACACGTTCATTGGTGGGTGGGTATATAGCCCTCTTTTGGAACCAATTTATAGTGTTATTGGTTGTATTAATAATATCGGGATATACTTTTTCAACCAACTCCTCCACATTTAAACGAAGACGTATCGATATAAAGATTGATTTTAACTTTTCCGGATAACAAAGCACCATTATCTACTTGAAGTAAATCATTAGAAAATTGGAATATCACTGAACAGCGACATATATTCTAAGTTCATATTTTGTTTCATGTGGCCAAATATAAGATCTCTTAAAAGGTGCATCGGGCTATTTGTGTGCGTAAAACCCGCATTGTTCTTTGTATAGCAGAAGACATAATCAAAACACTTTTACAATTCATTCGAACAGGGCGCACCCGCTCGCAGGGCGCTGCCGCAACCTGCTCGCTTATTTTTTATGTTCTCTTTTATGTTCCAACCTAACCTAACCCATCCTGTTTAAAAAGCTACAGCTAAATCCAACTCCTAACAATAACATGACAATACTCCTGCATTTTCAGGATTTAGGTATTCAAAGTGACACTTTTCATCATAATGTTCTCTCAGGAACGGGTTGTAATGTATTGTAATCGATAAGTACCAAACTCATACGGCTTAAGTAGGTTGTGTACTTAGATTATCAGGGTTGATGAATTGAAGTTTAATTTATTAATCTCATTTCAGTTTAATGAGCTGTCATTAAACTTATAATATATACTAAAAGCAACCGTAAGCACTATATGACTACCTTTAATAATTTAGGTTTGCACTATCCCGCATCATCAGGGAGGAGTTGAAGGTAAAATAAAATATCCTATGTCATTGCTTAGTATTATTATTACTTATACGTAAGCACTTGGGAGCCAACTTCTATAGCTTGGGCTTGCAGTACCCTGCATCTTCAGGGCTGAGGAGTTGAAGATCGAAATTTTCATCTTGTGTCTTTGCTTAGTAATTATATTACATACCCGAAAGCACTAAATAGCTAACTTCCATGGCTTAGGCTTGAAGCACCCCTGCATCATCAGGGTTGAGGAGATGATGGTCAAAATTTTCATCATGTGTCTTTGCTTAGTAATTATATTACATACCCGAAAGCACTAAATAGCTAACTTCTATCGCTTAGGCTTGAAGTATCCCTGCATCATCAGGGTTGAGGAGTTAAAGGTCAAAATTTTCATCATGTGTCTTTGCTTAGTAATTATATTAAATACCTGAAAGCACCAAATGCCCATCTCATATAGTTTAGGTTAGCAGTATCCTGCATCATCAGGGGTGAGGAGTTGAAGGTCGAAATTTTCATTTTGTGTCTTTGCTTAGTAATCATATTACATACCCGAAAGCACCAAATGGCCATCTCCTATGGCTTAGGCTTGAAGTAACCCTGCATCATCAGGGTTGAGAAGTTGAAGGTCAACATTTTTACCGTGTATCTTTGCTTGGTATTTTTATTACATAACCGTAAGTACCAAATAGCCAACTCTTACGGTTTAGTCTTGAAATACCCTTACATCATCAGGGTTGAGGAGTTGAAGATCAAATTTTTGTCCCATGAATTTGTTTAACAATCTTATTATATATCCATAAAAACAAATTGACTTACTTCTACGGATCAGGCTAGCAGTACCCCTGCATCATCAGGATTGAAGAGTTGAAGGTCAATTTTTTTTAGGAAATATCTGCTTAGTAATCTCATTCTACATTCAACCCAATTGGAATCCTACAGCTTAGGTTTGGCCGAGTATCGCTAATTTCGTTAATTTGCTTCAAAGAAATGGATCCTATGATCAGAACCGTATTAAACTCATCAGAGTACTCTTGAAGTACATTCTTCCAAATAAAAGAAAAATCATCAAAATCGGTTAGCGGGAAATTGAGTTATTCATCTATTTATCGCGCACATCGTTAATGAAAATATCAGACTTAAGCGCTTTTCTTATGGATGCCACTGTCAAAAGTGAACTAAAAATAAATGGGACCCGATGACACGCACTACCTTTCAAATGAAAAAAAAATCATCCAAATCCGTTCACCCAGTGCGGAGAAATCGAGTAACAAATATAAAATTAAAAAAAAAAAATAAAAAAAAATACAGACGAATTGATAACCTCCTCCTTTTTGGAAGTCGGTTTAAAACGATGTTTTCACATAAAAATCAAAGCGAAATACTAAATTTTATTGAGGTGGCCTCAAAATTGACTGACTTTCATACAAACTTACATCTCCTATTTGGGTTAAATTGGGGGGGGGGGGATCAGAAAATTCATTCTTAACTGACGTCTACGTCATAAAAGGAACCCCTAGTAAAAATCATATTCGTATCTTTAGCAGTTTAGGCTCTACGATGTTTATTCAATAGATGAGTGAGAGAGCATCCTTTCGTTTTTATATAAGCATATATAGATATAGAGATATAGATTTGTATAGTATCAAATAACATAGGTACACACATAACCAATAAAAAATACATAACAAAGGAATACATTTTACAGACCATAACATGTTTAGTTTCAACCAATTCAACTATGCAGTTACTTATCTTATTAACACTTATCGAACACAGAATAAATACTGCGTAGTTTTAAACTGACATAACTTTTTTATTCGTAAACCGATTTACATAAAATAAACACTAAATGTTAAGTGAAGTTTCCCACAACACATCGGTGAAAATTATATTCAAATGGGATAAGCCGTTTCTGAGATTAGCGTTTTCAAACACACAGACAAACAGACAAACAGACAAACAGACAAACAGACAAACAGACAAACAGACAAACAGATAAACAGACAAACAGACAAGATTTCTAAAAACCATTATTTTGGGTTCTATATCGTATTAAAGACCTCTAGAAATGGTTTTCATCAAAATTTATTCCATGTACAGACAGCGACCTCTTACAGATTTATTACAGTACTAGCTGTACCCGCGGCTTTGCCCGCGTGCAAATCAACGTGTCACAAAGTTTTTCTCGCGAAAATCTCGACACCGTGAGAATTCTATAATAAAAAGTAGTAACATTAATATCGGTTTGGCCGCTCAAGGATTACCTGGTCAAACACAGAGTGAAAAAACGAATTTAAAGTGTGTATTTGTGGGTAGGAACGTATTGTTATGTATTTTTTTTAAATTAGACGAATTCTAATATTGTAAATCGCTTTTTTGAACCAATTTACATTCTTAGTGGTCTAATTCACAATATCGGGATACTTTTTTCAATCAACTCCTCCACATTTGAACCAAAACGTATCGATTATAAAGATTTATTTGAACTTTTTCGAATTGAAAAATACTATATGAAGTAATTTTGGCGGATTCAAATTTCTAAGTAAGATTATAGGTAAACCTACTTTTAATATTAATTTGTGTTCAGGAGTTCCAAAGGCATTAAGGAATTCAAAAATTCTGTTGGATAATTTACTGCTTCCTCCATCTCAATGACTGTGTCTACCGAATAGTAGATCTGTGACGCTGCTTTAAATTTTGAAAAAAAAATCATTTATTTTATGGACACGTTCGTTGGTGGGTGGGTATATAGCCATCTTTTGGAACCAATTTATAGTGTTATTGGTTTTATTAACAATATCGGGATATACTTTTTCAACCAACTCCTCCACATTTAAACGAAGACGTATCGATATAAAGATTGATTTTAACTTTTCCGGATAACAAAGAAATCTTTAGAAAATTGGAATATCACTGAACAGCGACATATATTCTAAGTTCATATTTTGTTTCATGTGGCCAATGATAAGATCTTTTAAGAGGTGCATCGGGTTATTTGTGTGCGTAAATCTCGCATTGTTTTTTGTAAAGCAGAAGACATAATCAAAACACTTGTACAATTCATACGAACAGGGCGCACCCGCTCGCAGGGCGCTGCCGCACCCTGCTCGCTTATTTTTTATGTTTTCTTTTATGTTCCAACCTAACCTAACCCATCCTGTTTAAAAAGCTACAGCTAAATCCAACTCTTAACAATAACATGACAATACTCCTGCATTTTCAGGATTTAGGTATTCAAAGTGACACTTTTCATCATAATGTTCTCTCAACGGCTTGTAATGTATTGTAATCAATAAGTACCAAACTCATACGGCTTAAAAAGGTTGTGTACTTAGATTATAAGGTTTGATGAATTGAAGTTTAATGTATTAATCACATTTCAGTTTAATGAGCTGTCATTAAACTTATAATATATACTAAAAACAACCGTAAGCATTACGTGACTACCTTTTATAATCTAGGCTTGCACTATCCCGCATCATCAGGGAGGAGTCGAAGGTAAAAAAACCTATCCCGTGTCTTTGCTTAGTATTCTTATTACTTATACGTAAGCACTTGCGAGCCAACTTCTATAGCTTGGGCTTGCAGTACCCTGCATCATCAAGGCTGAGGAGGTTAAGGTCGAAATTGTCATCATGTGTCTTTGCTTAGTAATTATATTACATACCCGAAAGCATCAAATGGCCAACTCCTATGGCTTAGGCTTGCAGTACCCTGCATCATCAGGCTTGAGGAGTTGAAGATCGAAATTTTTATCTTGTGTCTTTGCTTAGTAATTATATTACATACCCGAAAACATTAAATGACCAACTCCTATAGCTTAGGCTTGCAGTACCCTGCATCATCAGGCTTGAGGAGTTGAAGATCGAAATTTTTATCTTGTGTCTTTGTTTAGTAATTATATTACATACCCGAAAGCACTAAATAGCTTACTTCTATTGCTTAGGCTTGAAATACCCCTGCATCATCAGGGTTGAGGAGTTAAAGGTCAAAATTTTCATCATGGGTCTTTGCTTAGTATATATATTAAATACCTGAAAGCACCAAATGCCCATCTCGGATAGTTTAGGCTAGCAGTATCCTGCATCATCAGAGGTGAGGAGTTGAAGGTCGAAATTTTCATTTTGTGTCTTTGCTTAGTAATCATATTACATAGCCAAAAGCACCAAATGGCCATCTCTTATGCCTTAGGCTTGAAGTAACCCTGCATCATCAGGGTTGAGGAGTTGAAGGTCAACATTTTTACCGTGTATCTTTGCTCGGTATTTTTATTACATAACCGTAAGTACCAAATAGCCAACTCTTACGGTTTAGTCTTGAAATATCCTTACATCATCAGGGTTGAGGAGTTGAAGATCAAATTTTTGTCCCATGAATTTGTTTAACAATCTTATTATATATCCATAAAAACAAATTGACTTACTTGTACGGTTCAGGCTAGCAGTACCCCTGCATCAACAGGATTGAAGAGTTGAAGGTCAATTTTTTTAGGAAATATCTGCTTAGTAATCTCATTCTACATTCAACCCAATTGGACTCCTACACCTTAGGTTTGGCCGAGTATCGCTAATTTCGTTAATTTGCTTCAAAGAAATGGATCCTATGATCAGAACCGTATCAAACTCATCAGAGTACCCTTGAAGTACATTCTTTCAAATAAAAGAAAAATCATCAAAATCGGTTGGCGGGAAATTAAGTTATTCATCTATTTATCGCGCACATCGTTAATGCAAATATCAGACTTATGCGCTTTTCTTATGGATGCCACTGTCAAAAGTGAACTAAAAATAAATGGGACCCGATGTCACGCACTACTTTTCAAATGAAAAAAAATCATCCAAATCCGTTTACCTAGTGCGGAGAAATCGAGTAACAAATATAAAATTAAAAAAAAAATACAGACGAATTGATAACCTCCTCCTTTTTGGAAGTCGGTTTAAAACGATGTTTTAACATTAAAATCGGAGCGAAATACTAAATTTTATTGTGGTGGCCTCAAAATTGACTGACTTTCATACAAACTTACATCTCCTATTTGGGTTTAATTTGGGGGGGGGGGGGGGGGGTACCAGAAAATTCATTCTTAACTGACGTCTACGTCATAAAAGGAACCCCTAGTAAAAATCATATTCGTATCTTTAGCAGTTTAGGCTCTACGATGTTTATTCAATAGATGAGTGAGGGAGCATCCTTTCGTTTTTCTATAAGTATATATAGATATAGAGATATAGATTTGTATAGTATCAAATAACATAGGTACACACATAACCAATAAAAAATACATAACAAAGGAATACATTTTACAGACCATAACATGTTTAGTTTCAACCAATTCAACTATGCAGTTACTTATCTTATTAACACTTATCGAACACAGAATAAATACTGCGTAGTTTTAAACTGACATAACTTTTTTATTCGTAAACCGATTTACATAAAATAAACACTAAATGTTAAGTGAAGTTTCCCACAACACATCGGTGAAAATTATATTCAAATGGGATAAGCCGTTTCTGAGATTAGCGTTTTCAAACACACAGACAAACAGACAAACAGACAAACAGACAAACAGACAAACAGACAAACAGACAAACAGATAAACAGACAAACAGACAAGATTTCTAAAAACCATTATTTTGGGTTCTATATCGTATTAAAGACCTCTAGAAATGGTTTTCACCAAAATTTATTCCATGTACAGACAGCGACCTCTTACAGATTTATTATAGTACTAGCTGTACCCGCGGCTTTGCCCGCGTGCAAATCAACGTGTCACAAAGTTTTTCTCGCGAAAATCTCGACACCGTGAGAATTCTATAATAAAAAGTAGTAACATTAATATCGGTTTGGCCGCTCAAGGATTACCTGGTCAAACACAGAGTGAAAAAACGAATTTAAAGTGTGTATTTGTGGGTAGGAACGTATTGTTATGTATTTTTTTTAAATTAGACGAATTCTAATATTGTAAATCGCTTTTTTGAACCAATTTACATTCTTAGTGGTCTAATTCACAATATCGGGATACTTTTTTCAATCAACTCCTCCACATTTGAACCAAAACGTATCGATTATAAAGATTGATTTGAACTTTTCCGAATTGGAAAATACTATTTTAAGTAATTTTGGCGGATTCAAATTTATAAGTAAGATTATAGGTAAACCTACTTTTAATATTAATTTGTGTTCAGGAGTTCCGGAAGGCATTAAGGAATTCAAAAATTCTTTTGGATAATGTACTGCTTCCTCCATCTCAATGACTGTGTCTACCGAATAGTAGATCTGTGACGCTGCTTTAAATTTTGAAAAAAAATAAATCATTTATTTTATCGACACGTTCATTGGTGGGTCGTCTTTTGGAACCAATTTATAGTGTTATTGGTTGTATTAACAATATCGGGATATACTTTTTCAACTCCTCCACATTTAAACGAAGACGTATCGATATAAAGGTTGATTTTAACTTTTCCGGATAACAAAGCACTATTATCTACTTGAAGTAAATCATTAGGAAATTGGAATATCACTGAATAGCGTATATTTTAAGTTCATATTTTGTTTCATGTGGTCGAATATAAGATCTTTTAAGAGGTGCATCGGGCTAAATGTGTGCGTAAATCCCGAATTGTTCTTTGTAAAGCAGAAGTCATAATCAAAACACTTTTACAATTCATACGAACAGGGCGCACCCGCTCGCAGGGCGCTGCCGCACCCTGCTCGCTTATTTTTTATGTTTTCTTTTATGTTCCAACCTAACCTAACCCATGCTGTTTAAAAAGCTACAGCTAAATCCAACTCTTAACAATAACATGACAATACTCCTGCATTTTCAGGATTTAGGTATTCAAAGTGACACTTTTCATCATAATGTTCTCTCAACGGGTTGTAATGTATTGTAATCAATAAGTACCAAACTCATACGGGTTAAGTAGGTTGTGTACTTAGATTATCAGGGTTGATGAATTGAAGTTTAATTTATTAATCACATTTCAGTTTAGTGAGCTGTCATTAAACTTATATTATATACTAAAAACAACCGTAAGCATTATGTGACTACCTTTTATAATTTAGGCTTGCACTATCCCGCATCATCAGGGAGGAGTTGAAGGTAAAAAAAATATCCCGTGTCTTTGCTTAGTATTCTTATTACTTATACGTAAGCACTTGCGAGCCAACTTCTATAGCTTGGGCTTGCAGTACCCTGCATCATCAGGGCTGAGGAGCTTAAGGTCGAAATTGTCATCATGTGTCTTTGCTTAGTAATTTTATTACATACCCGAAATCATTAAATGGCCAACTCCTATGGCTTAGGCTTGCAGTGCCCTGCATCATCAGGCTTGAGGAGTTGAAGATCGAAATTTTCATCTTGTGTCTTTGCTTAGTAATTATATTGCATACCCGAAAGCACTAAATAGCTAACTTCTATGGCTTAGCCTTGAATCACCCTTGCATCATCAGGGTTGAGGAGATGATGGTCAAAATTTTCATCTTGTGTCTTTGCTTAGTAATTATATTACATACCCGAAAGCATTAAATGGCCAACTCCTATGGCTTAAGCTTGAAGTACCCCTGCATCATCAGGGTTGAGGAGTTAAAGGTCAAAATTTCCATCATGTGTCTTTGCTTAGTAATTATATTACATACCTGAAAGCACTAAATAGCTAACTTCTATGGCTTAGGCTTGAAGTACCCCTGCATCATCAGGGTTGAGGAGTTAAAGGTCAAAATTTTCATCATGTGTCTTTGCTTAGTAATTATATTAAATACCTGAAAGCACCAAATGCCCATCTCGTATAGTTTAGGCTAGCAGTATCCTGCATCATCAGCGGTGAGGACATGAAGGTCGAAATTTTCATTTTGTGTCTTTGCTTAGTAATCATATTACATACCCGAAAGCACCAAATGGCCATCTCCTATGGCTTAGGCTTGAAGTAACCCTGCATCATCAGGGTTGATGAATTGAAGTTTAATTTATTAATCACATTTCAGTTTAATGAGCTGTCATTAAACTTATAATATATACTAAAAACAACCGTAAGCATTATGTGACTACCTTTTATAATTTAGGCTTGCACTATCCCGCATCATCAGGGAGGAGTTGAAGGTAAAAAAAAATATCCCGTGTCTTTGCTTAGTATTCTTATTACTTATACGTAAGCACTTGCGAGCCAACTTCTATAGCTTGGGCTTGCAGTACCCTGCATCATCAGGGCTGAGGAGCTTAAGGTCGAAATTGTCATCATGTGTCTTTGCTTAGTAATTTTATTACATACCCGAAAGCATTAAATGGCCAACTCCTATGGCTTAGGCTTGCAGTGCCCTGCATCATCAGGCTTGAGGAGTTGAAGATCGAAATTTTCATCTTGTGTCTTTGCTTAGTAATTATATTGCATACCCGAAAGCACTAAATAGCTAACTTCTATGGCTTAGGCTTGAAGCACCCTTGCATCATCAGGGTTGAGGAGATGATGGTCAAAATTTTCATCTTGTGTCTTTGCTTAGTAATTATATTACATACCCGAAAGCATTAAATGGCCAACTCCTATGGCTTAAGCTTGAAGTACCCCTGCGTCATCAGGGTTGAGGAGTTAAAGGTCAAAATTTCCATCATGTGTCTTTGCTTAGTAATTATATTACATACCTGAAAGCACTAAATAGCTAACTTCTATGGCTTAGGCTTGAAGTACCGCTGCATCATCAGGGTTGAGGAGTTAAAGGTCAAAATTTTCATCATGTGTCTTTGCTTAGTAATTATATTAAATACCCGAAAGCACCAAATGGCCATCTCCTATGGCTTAGGCTTGAAGTAACCCTGCATCATCAGGGTTGAGGAGTTGAAGGTCAACATTTTTACCGTGTATCTTTGCTTGGTATTTGTATTATTTAACCGTAAGTACCATCAAATAGCCAACTCTTACGGTTTAGTCTTGAAATCATCATCAGGATTGAGGAGTTGAAGATCAAATTTTTGTCCCATGAATTTGTTTAACAATCTTATTATATATCCATAAAAACAAATTGACTTATTTCTACGGTTCAGGCTAGCAGTACCCCTGCATCATCAGGATTGAAGAGTTGAAGGTCAATTTTTTTAGGAAATATCTGCTTAGTAATCTCATTCTACATTCAACCCAATTGGACTCCTACAGCTTAGGTTTGGCCGAGTATCGCTAATTTCGTTAATTTGCTTCAAAGAAATGGATCCTATGATCAGAATTCATCTATTTATCGCGCATATCGTTAATGCAAATATCAGACTTATACGCTTTTCTTATGGATGCCACTGTCAAAAGTGAACTAAAAATAAATGGGACCCGATGACACGCACTACCTTTCAAATGAAAAAATAATCATCCAAATCCGTTCACCCAGTGCGGAGAAGTCGAGTAACAAATATAAAATAAAAAAAAATACAGACGAATTGATAACCACCTCCTTAATGGAAGTCGGTTTAAAACGATGTTATAACATCAAAAATCAAAGCGAAATACTAAATTGTATTGAGGTGGCCTCAAAATTGACTGACTTTCATACAAACTTACATCTCCTATTCGGGTTAAATTGGGGGGGGGGGGGGGATCAGAAAATTCATTCTTTACTGACTTCTACGTCATAAAAGGAACCCCTAGTAAAAATCATATTCGTATCTTTAGCAGTTTAGGCTCTACGATGTTTATTCAATAGATGAGTGAGAGAGCATCCTTTCGTTTTTATATAAGTATATATAGATATAGAGATATAGATTTGTATAGTATCAAATAACATAGGTACACACATAACCAATAAAAAATACATAACAAAGGAATACATTTTACAGACCATAACATGTTTAGTTTCAACCAATTCAACTATGCAGTTACTTATCTCATTAACACTTATCGAACACAGAATAAATACTGCGTAGTTTTAAATTGACATAACTTTTTTATTCGTAAATCGATTTACATAAAATAAACACTAAATGTTAAGTGAAGTTTCCCACAACACATCGGTGAAAATTATATTCAAATTGGAAAAGCCGTTTCTGAGATTAGCGTTTTCAAACACACAGACAAACAGACAAACAGACAAACAGACAAACAGACAAACAGATAAACAGACAAACAGACAAACAGACAAACAGACAAACAGAAAAGATTTCTAAAAACCATTATTTTGGGTTCTATGTCGTATTAAAGACCTCTAGAAATGGTTTTCACCTAAATTTATTCCATGTACAGACAGCGACCTCTTACAGATTTATTATAGTATAGATAGAAGAAGATAGAAGATAGATGATTACCAACATAATGTGCACTAATTAAGCCAAAAAATATAAATTATAGAATAAAGAACATAAGTGACATTACAATTATAGGTGAAGACAGATAGCGTACGACAATAGCAAATAATTCAAAGTATTAATAGAATAATCAGAGCACTAATTCGAAAAAGAAATCACAAGCACTTTAAAAATTCAAATAATAATAATAATATTAATGCCAAAAAAACAGGTACAATATTAATAATAGATTATTGAATTTGTGCCGAAAAATATAGTAAAAGTAGTTTCACTGGACAATCGTCCAGGATACACGACAGTTGTTTTGGTTGTTCTGGGCTATAACAATATATTTTTATGTACAAAAACTGCAAATAATTTTAATTTTGGTACATTGTTACTATTTGGATTCATACAATAAATATAAAGTGCCCCTCCGATTTGACAAAGGTATCGTAAATTCAGATTTGCAAATTGTTTTTTTATTTTTTGGGGTTTGTGGTTATTAATATTGATCTCATGTATTTTCCAGCCAAATTGATACCAAGGGTATAATGAAACGTCAATTGGCATTGATTGTCTAAATAAGGTACATAATTATTGATTTGTTGTGTCTTTTCCTTAACTATCCGGTGCCCCTCATGTTCCCCTACATTACAAGTACACTTTGTTATCTAAAAGATAAATTTTACATATACCGGTAATGATTTTATTTAACCAATTTATCCTCATTTTTTATAATATGGCTATTCATTCTTTTTAAAGAAACTTATTTTTTGAAAGACTATACATTTTTAACCGAGTTCTCAAAGGAAAGAGGTTATCTATTCGTCACTTTTTTTTTTATGGATGTTCGGGCGAAATGGCTAGAAATCGTCGACCTACCGACACGATTCATACGACATTGTATGCGACTAGTTTCAAGGGCGGTCCCATATTGAGTTCGGTTTTTCCGGAAAATTGGAAAATGACGGTTTCTTAAAATCTTAAATAACTTGGGTGTTTCTGAACCGATTTCGATTTTCTTTCTTTCATTCGATACAAAAAGTCATCTCGCAACTTTTTTCCTTGGACATGGGTATGCTGTGATGCTTAACTCTTCGAGTTATGGGGTGGAAACCACCACTACTCCTCAAGTTTTTTAGATAATTTGAGATAACTCGACTTCTGCCGAATCGATTCTTATGAAACTTGGAATATGTATTACATACTCGTATCTATGCTTATATAGGATGACGAAAAATTTGACCTTCATCTCCTCGATCCTGATGATGCAGGGTTACAGCTATTCTAAACTATAACATTAGGTACTTGGTGCTTACATGTATGTAATAAACTATTAAGCAGAGACATGTGATGAAAAAATTGACCTTCAACTCCTCAACCCTGATAATGCAGGGTGCTGTAAGCCCAAGTCGTAGGTGGTGGCCATTTTGTGCTTACGGATAAATAATAAGATAGTAACGCAAAGATGTACGATGACAAATTTGACCTTCAATTCGGATGATGCAGGGGTACTGCAGGGCTAAACCATTGATGTTGGACATTTGTTGCTCACGGATTAATAATAACATTGCTAAGCAAAGGTATACGATGAAAAATTGGACCTTCAACTCCTCAATCCTGATGATGCAGGGGTATTGAATGCCTAAGCCATAAAACTTAGCTATTTCATGCTTACGCATTTAAAATGAGATTAAAAAGATGTTGAGATGATTAAAGGGATCTTGGGAGTTGACATCTCGTGTTTTATGCAGTACCGGCGTCATTTGGAGGGAAAAGCCAAGTTGGCGTCCAAGAAATTGGGCGTTCTCGGCAGAGCCAGGCAGTACTTCACTGGGGAGCATCTCGCTATGCTTTATAAGGCACAAGTGAGGTCCCACATGGAGTACTGCTCGCATCTCTGGGCAGGAGCGCAACAGTATCAACTTAACCCACTTGACTCCGTACAGAAGCGCGCGGTCCGAATCGTCAACGAGCCAAGAATCTCCGACAGGTTGGAACCCTTTAGCTTGCGGAGGGACATAGGTTCCCTTTGCGTGTTCTAGCGGCTTTACAATGGTGAGTGTTCCGAGGAGCTTTTTGACCTGGTGCCTACGTCACCCTTCCTCCATCGCACCTCCCGCCGAAGGATGAAGGTCCATCCGCATCAACTGGACCCGTGGCGGCCCTCCACGGTTCGGTTTGCACGGTCTTTCCTACCACGCACGTGCAAGATGTGGAATGAGCTTCCTCCTGAGGTATTTCCGGAGCGCTATGACATGGGACTCTTCAAGAAAGGTGCAAAACTTTCCATCAGGTGGCCCGTCTGCCTTATCGGGAGGGCTCAGGCTTACTGGGTACGCTCAGTTCATACACATTGTAACAGTTATGTAAGATATTGCTTAGGCTTTTGTTTGACTTGTCATATAAGGTTGACTTTGAATTAACGTTTCCATTTATGCATGCACTATGCAGTCTTATTGATACTATTGGTATGGATGGTATTACACGGTCACGTATAAGTGATTTTATCGTCATTAAAAAGCGTGAAAAAACTTCCAAGCCACATAAAAGGCTTGGAAGTCGGTTGTATTTTTTGTTTATTTTTTTTTTGGGACATTAATAAACTCAAATGAATATTCAATTAAATAAAAACAAATTTGTTTTCATTTGGGGGAATTAGAAGGGTGTACTTATACGAGTAAAGCGACAACATAGCACTTGAATGTTTTGAAAACTTTTCATTCGCTGTTCTCTGAAAGGTACGGTAAGATAAATATACTTACTAAGGGATTAAAAGGTTCTCATAGAAAGTACATTATCTGGTGCCTCACGTGGGAGTTTATCTAGCTTATCACGTGGGTAATGTTATAGAATGTAATTTAATGTTAGATAAGAATGAATTTAATGTAATTTAATTAGAATGGTGACTGAGTTATTGTGACATACATATTTATTGATTATTATTTGAAATTTTATTATTGTTATTTAATTCTTTATGATTTGAATGAATATTCAATTCACGACAATATTATTGACATTTTAATGAGTGTATAAATTGATTGTTTTATGAAATTGTTATGTATGTTAATCTATTTATACCTATGTAAGCTTACGTATTCTACTCGATAACTCATTATTTTTAATTATTAATGAACTGATTTTGATATGTTAATTATTAATACTACTCTAACGCATTGGACTGTAATGTTAGGAGTAAGTTTGATTGAAATAAATAAATAAATCTTATCTGTTGATTGCATATATCCGGTGCTGGTCGCCACTTACTATCAAGTAGTGAATGTACCGAATGTCATTGTTTGACTTTCGCAAATGCAAATGTGAATGCATATTTGTATGTATTTTGTTTCAGTTTTTGGTGGAGGGGTGCCGGAGGATATACATTTTGGGGTCATTTTTTTAGTCGACAAACTGCAGACATCATAGTCCTCGGAAGTAGGAATGCATCTGTGATGGACTTCAGATTGAACCCATGATCTGTAGTTGATCACAGATGTCGCAGGGCTGTCCCTGTAGTTCCGGGACCAGAATAGGACTACGGTACCCTCTGCCTGTCGTAAGAGGCGACTAAAAGAGGCTTCCGGGATTGCGGGCGGGAAGAGTGGGAGCTCGACCCGTCCGGCCAAGCGACCCCGGGAAGGACGGTGGCATGTGTGGTTGCATGCTGCCGTAAAAACTAGTAGGTGCGGTGAGCAGTTCACGCCCACCAGGGAAGAGCCCGAAGGGGCACACGCTGAGGACACCGGCGGCGGTCAATCGGAGTTCCCGGAGTCCTCTTCACAGCGTCGAGGTCGGCCACCGGGGAGGTTTTAGTGCGGTAAGAATCCCACATAACCCGCGTCGCTCCCACGACGTCGGGTACTTTTTGAAAGTTTCCCCCTCGAAAACAAAAAAAAAAAAAGATGTCGCAGGACGGCAGTGACCACTTATCATCAGGTGGACTGCATGCTCATTTGTTTCTTCAGTCAAATAAAAAAAACCGAATGCGAATATTTGTTTTATTAAAACTGTCAAGTAGATTGCAACTTCGTCCCCCGACTGCGTCAGTATGAGGGTAATATTTTTCGAGTTATGCCATCGTGAGTGTCGTCTATGAAGCAAAATGTAAGCAACTTAGTATATACCAGTAGTTCTATTGAAGTCAATCACAGATGCGTTTCGATATATAGTGTAGTAAAAACAACTTCTAAGTGTCCTGTGCACTTTTCTACCGAAATTCAAGAACTGCTACACGTTAGAAATTGGCGAGACTATGCATCCACAGTCGAACTGTACTGGTTCTACCCCCTGGTATAAAAAGGGGTAAGAGTTCATTATACTCGTCGCTGGCAGCCCTATACATAAACATGTAGTAAGTGCAGGATTAGTTGACATATTGTTGCGCAAATCGGCTGGAAATTCCACTACAAAGACAAACATACCTATAAATGCAACTAATTAATTTTACTAAATAAGATATCTTTTTAACAACCGATGGAAATGAAAGGATTGGCGCTCGTATCGAACACTGGCCCATCATGATCCAATGAAGTTGATCTATATAATGTTGATCCATGTAATGTTTAGAAGGTAGAACCAGTGTAGTTCGACCGGGGAGGTACCACCGCCACACCTATTTCTAGCGCGAAGCATTTCTTTGCGTTTCGATGGAAGGGTGTGGTTGCCGGCACACTTTTACATGTGGCGACCACCATAGTCCTCGGGAGTAGCAACGCATTTATCATTGACTTCTGATAGAACGCATATTTAGTTTGAGGTTGCTTACAGATGTCTATGGGCGGCGGTGACCACTTACCATCAGGTGGACCGCATGCTCGTTTGTTACTTCAATCAGATAACCACCAATCAGTTTACCAGGTGGTAGAACCAGTGTAGTTCGACCGAGGAAGTGCCACCGCCACACCTATTTCTAACGTAAAGCATTTTTTTGTGATTCGATGGAAGGGTGTGGTTGCCACAGTTTTATATGAGGCGACCATCCTAATCCTCGGGAGTAGCAAAGCGTCTGTGATTGTCTTCAGATAGAACCCATGTTCTATTTGAAGTTGCTTACAGGTGTCCATGGTCGGCAGTGACCACTTACCCTCAGGTGGACTGCAAGCTCGTTTGCTACTTCAATCAGATAAAAATAAATAAAAAATAAAACAAAATACCATTCCTCATTCACGGTTTTGTTTTTCGGCTTAAAGGCAGAACGGTACCGTAGCGAATAGCACTTCAACTAATATCATATAGGTATGCTTATTGATCATACTAGTATATTAAAAAAAAAGGCTTTCTACACTCATAGCCCCATCGTAGGATTTTCTCCTGTGTCAAACAACACACAAAGACGAATACACAAACACCCAGACCCAGAACAAGAATCTAAATTCATCATTCAGATACCTGTCTGGCCGGGAATCGAACCCGGGACCCACTACGTGTCAGACCGGTACGGTAACCGCTGTGCCATGCGGGTCGTCAATTCATATTCGTGAAGTTGTGTTTATGTTGTACGATTTTAATAACAAAATAACTTCCTTGAGCTGTTTTTTCTAGTACATTATTGTTATAGTCTCCGCAGACAACAACTCTTTTACTTGAACTGATCGCTTTAATTAGAACCTCTTCTGCTATCTTCTCAAAATGTTAAACAAACACTGTTACACAATAGAAATAGCCGTGGCGATGGTACCCCCAGTCGAACTGCACTGGTTCTACAACCAGGTATAAAAAACAACACATGTTTGTTTGCCGTGAACCCTATACAAACCTACACACTGTAGTTAAAATAACCAACACTTGTAATTAAAAATTAAAAACATGACTAGAAACGGATTCAAAAAAGATATTCATACCTGGCTCAGCCGAATGGACTACGATGACGTCGAAAGTATGTTATAATGATGATATTTACGTAACAAAAAGACAATCACACACAAACACACACACACACACACACACACACACACACACACACGGAGACACACACACCTACACATTCAATTCAATCATTACTACAAAATTCAATACGTCTGCACACATTATATTGTAATGAACATATTTTTAAATACCGACAAAAACTGGGAGAAGACGCTGATACCCGAGACACAGTTTCGAGCTAATTCGGGGATCAGAGGCTTCATATAATTTTGATGTAAAAATATGTCAATAAAGTCAATTTATTATTATTATTAGTTAGAATAGAGATGAATTGACATATTGTTACACAAATATAATAGAAATTCCACTATTTATGGACAAGTACCTATACCTTTTAATTAATTCTATTATTATTGTCTAATAACATAAGCTATATTTTAATTTGACAACAGAATAGGAGTAGCAAGCTAACATATTTTTTGTAGTCGAAGAGAAAATCGAAGGTAAAGGTGGTCGCAGATAGACGCCGTCCCACACCGCCCGACGACGGCATACGACCACCTATGCCGTCGTTCCCAGGGTTGCTTGACTGGACGGTTCGAGCTCCCACTCTTGCCGCTCGCAAACCCCCAAGTCCACTTTAGTCGTCTCTCACGCCAAACAGCCATCCATCCATCCATCCATCCATCAGCCCTTTGATGTCCACTGCTAGACACGGTTTCCCGCTGTGTTCTTCAGATCAATGGTCCACCTGGTAGGGGGGCGACCTGTACTCCTTTTGCCTAAACGTGGTCGCCACTCGAGGACCTTTCTTCCCCATCGGTTATAGGTCTCACGAGCGATGTGGCCTTCCCATTGCGACTTCAGCTTGCTAATTTTGATAACAGTGAATCAACTTTTTTGTTTTGTCTTATGAACCTAACGAAAATAAGACGCACTCATTTTTTTAATTCATGTATTAGCCCATTGCCAATAAATATATTTATAATCAGATAAAATGCAGTTTAATAAAAAATATACTGAACTAAACATACCTACAGTTATTATTAAGCAATACAGTTATTATTAGTAATCTGACAACAACTGGTGAGTCATGTTGGTGGCGGCCGGAGGTCGCAGAGAAACACAAAATCATACATAATATTTAATTTAAACTAAAAATTACAATTACATTTTGTCTTAAAACTAACGGTGTGAAACCGAGTCGATGTGAGAGCTCGGACTGTCGTGTATTCTCACGATATGTGTGAACGTTCGAGGTGCTGCGTCAACTCCTCGGGTTGCTGGCTGGTACATTATGCGCTAGAGCTGTGCTTCAACGTTGGGGGCTATGTAACATGCTACAATATTCCAAATCACGAACCGACATAGCCACAATCAATGCTTACAAAACACATGGGATATTGTCATTCATGTATCATATCCATATCAGTTTCTGCTGACCATCTGTCGCAATTTAAGTCAAAGAATCAAATCTTCGAGGAGAGTTATCTTCAGCCGGGATCTACTGTCAGGCCTTATAGCATGCAGATCGAAGACAGCTTTAACTAAGATTAGTCTCTACATGTCCATGGTCATAACTGTTTACTGAACCGGTACTCAGATTCGCAGTAGTTGTTTATTCCTCTTCATCGATTCTGTTTGGTCACGCCAGAATTTAATGATAATAATAATAAAAAAGCAGTTATCTTAAATACATACAGAATTGTTAGAAAATTTCTTTATACTGACCCTTAACCCTACTTTTTTCTCTCAATTAACGTTTGGCGTAAAGCCCGCGTAATTGAGCCTACTAACTAACACAATTATCAAAATAAGATAAATAACAATAATACTTTATTACTGCACAAAATAAATAAATGTACAATACAAGCTAATATGTAACTTATCTAACTTGTGCACAAAGGGGAAGTTTCAGTCTCAGTCACAAATAAGTATGGCCTTACCGATACCATATTGATTGGTTCGACAAATTGAATTTACCCATTTATGTTGCTGTCAATTATGTATTTATTAATATGGTTATTTGTGAAATTATGTTTGATTTAGGCATTTTCTTTTAAATCTCTCAGAATTCTCTTACTATTTTTGCATTATTACGAAATTGCAAGCATCAGTCAAGTTAACTGTACCTTCCCCGATAACCTTTCTACTTATAACGGTTCATTTTCAGCGATTTCCATCAGTGTGTCAAGAGTTTTGTATTTATACATATTCTTAGTCCAAAATTGTACCGATATAGTGTACATGAGGACACCAGAAGGCGACATTAAATCATAATGTTCAATCATATATCTGGCAATTTCGAACTTATTGATTCCGCCTACAACAGTTGACGTTGTATTAATGACATTGACGAATCTGCGGGACGATGTTGTTGCTTCAAGCCCACGTGCCAACACTCGTTGGGTGGCTTTCGCGGCTCCAATGCTGAAAACGCTGTCTGCAACGCCCAGCCAAAGCAACCGACTTTCTGCGTCTGTGATAGGGTTAAGAGATTCACCGTGCGTCACTCTGTCATGTAACTTGTACACAGATCTGCCTGCTGTCCAAAAGGAAGAGGACATTCCGCCGATAACCAAAGGAGCTGCTCCAGGAACAAACAACAAACCGACGCCTGCAGTTATCCCGACGACTGTAAAAATATTATCAACATATCTAGCGATTTCCGCACCATCTCTCGAACTGGGGGTATCGGCGACTGACACGCGTGAATAGTTATATCCGGGCCTTAAGGTCAATCGTAAATTAGTCGGGTAAGCCATTTTGCAAGGTGGCAATTTGTTGTTATCATACCAATCTGAAAATGACTCGTAATATCTTCCAATGTTGTCAACGTAATATATTTCAGAATCAATATTTTGTTGGACTCTGAATAGAGGTAATTCAGCCAGTATACCATCTTTGTATAGTTCTATGGGTAAGACTGTAACAAAATAATACATATCTCCGTTACAGACACTTATAATTTGTTGAGCTACCACATCGATTTTCTCTAGCGCATCGCCTTCAAAGTAAACGAGTTTACCTTCCACAGCAAGTCGCCTTTCTCTTTTCGTCCAGTGTTTTGGGTTCCTTACAGGCAAACCCATAGCTACACCTATAGTGTTCTGTAACTCAGACTCCGACAAAAGTTGTGGCTCATCACCTTTCAAGTCTCCTCCTCTATTAAGATACCGATTTACATTTTTGATAGCCCTTTTTTTCCACTCGGATTCACTAACCTGCATCTTTGTATCTTGATAATAAATTAGGTTAACACCAACGAGATGTAGGTGTGTTGTTATATAGATCTCGGAGAAACGGACTTTTAGATGATCTCCGAAATCTTTTATTAAGTTATCCAAAGGCTTACTAAGGTCTGTGAGTGTTTCAGTAGGAGTTCGGTACCGGAGCACACGCGGCACTCACAAATGAGGACAAATTTCTACTTATATTTCGCAAGTACCTTCTTCTTACAGCCAATCCCGTTACCTGAGGAATAAAATAAGCGCAATGAAATACTAATCAGATGTGCTTTCTAGACAATTAGGTTAGATCGAGAAGTACAAGCATAATTGTTGGTGTTTTAGATTCGTGAACGTTGGCACATTCGATTGCCATAAATAAAAAAACTCGTACAACTTGTTACGACGACAGATTATACATTAGATTATAGATTAGTTTCCTTGTACTAACTCGACCAAAACAATTAGGCGCATGACAATTGAAACGTCATCAGAACTAAGGATTTCCCATCCCGATACGAAGTATATTCTATTACCAAATACCATATACGCCTACGCCATAGTGGTGTTGTTCAATAGTCGTGTATTTATTAAAGCACTTTCATGTGTTTAATATATTCGCAGACATGGAATATTTTCTTTCTTTTTTTATTTGTGTAAGAGTCTGATGCTTGTTGCAGCACACACTCGATTTTTTACTTGGGAGACAGGAATACAGAGCCCATGCATCATCTTGTTAAAAAAATGCATATTTTGAATGTAAGAGAGAGGACCTCTCTTCCACGAATAGTCTTTTTCCTACCCACTTTGAGGCTTAGTGACGAATAACCGAGTAATTTAATAATAACTTTAAAAATTCAACAATCACTCAATATTATAATGAAATAAAATTAAACACGTGTTGGCTAACGTAAACACCTAGACGATACACGATTGCACGTCACTAGGGGAGCGCCGGGACAGAAGCGAGGTGCGGGGTACGGAACCGCTTTTGTTTCATGCGCCTAAGGGCCGGCACTCATATGACGGAGCGCAGCGCAGCGCATTTTTTGCTGTCAAACTATTATCGTCATTGTCCCTTTAGAAATAATATCCAAAATTAAATAACAGCAATTTATTTCTGAGGAGCATGGAAGCGACCACATGCGAAAGGTAGCGCGGGAGCGCGACCGCGCGCGCACGACGCGCTACTCCGCGAGCGTCCGCTTTCGGTCGCCGCTGGCCGCTGGGCTCGCCGGAGCGACGCCACAGGCAGCAGCCGCCATTTTGTTGTCAACACGTGTATAAAATAAATATTACGTACACGTATGGTCTCTCGAAAAACTGCAAAACGAATGACGACCGTTTGTCGAGTATATTCCAGCGCGCGCATCCGCGCGCACCCGCGCGCATCCGCGCGCATTCTCCCAGTAATTAGCGCGAATTTCGGCTAGTGTGTGATTCGTTAAGAAAATTTCGCGGTCATGCGCTGCGCTGCGCTGCGCTGCGCTCCGTCATATGTGCGCCGGCCCTAATTGTTGTGGTCACGTAATACCTTTTGTTATTTTGTTGCAATAAGTGCACCAAGACATTGACTTTTACGTCGTTTATAACTGACGCTTTGTCAAATACGTTCGGTTTCATGATGATATGCGCTACATAAAAAAAGAGGTATATTAACGTACTTTACATTACATAGGTATGCATGGTGAGGAACTTTCAATAATATTGTTTTGATTTCTATTGGTCCATCATGGCGACAGTTGATAAATGATATATACGTTGAATTACTTATTATTATGAAATATGGACAGACAAGTTTGGATAGGTAGAAAACTTGTGTTAATTATATTTTTCGGTTTTTATTGTTCAATATATTTATCATGTATGTGCACGTAGAACGTACTTTTTTGGCCAACTTCTTTCTCAATAGAAATACATGTGCGAAATAATTGAAATTTTAATATTTTTTATTTAATTTAAAAGGTTCTGAAATTGATACGAAATATATACCGCGAATAATTTATTTTCAAATTAGTTAACAAAAAAAATTATATTTTATTAATTAACTAGCTCTTACCCGCGGCTTCGCCCGTACAGTCAAAGGAAATTAACAATAGTAGTTGATTCATAACATGCAAATAAATTTTATTAACGCCATCTATTAACAACATCTGGAACTACTAAATATGTATCAACTAACAAAACATCAACTAACAAACATATTCTCATGGGAATGAGAGAGCGCTGTAAAAAGTAGCCTACACCACTCTCCGCCCTCCTAACTATCTCCCAACATATAAACCATATCATATAATAGCGATGAGGCGACGTGAAAGAGGAACAAACAAACACACTTTCACATTTATAATATTACTATGGATTTATTGTAAAAACTATCAATGTACTTTATAATTAAATTGATGAACAGGGATTAATATCAAACAATATGTATTTTTTTCTAAGTAATTTCTACTTCCCTACTTAATTTTATAAATGCGAAAGTAACTCTGTCTGTCTGCTACGCTTTCACGTCACGACCACTGAACCGATTGTGATGAAATTTGGTGCAGGGACTCCTCAACCCTAATGATGCTAAGATGCCTACTATCTGAACTATTGGATTTGACCATCTATGAATAAATTTAAATAAAATATCTATTAGCAATTAAAAAAAACACACACCTATGTTGCTACATGTCCTCTTTTAAAAATTGTTGTTTTCTTAAAATTGTTGAAGGTACAACTGGTCAGGTATTTAAAAAAAAAAACGCAGGTGAATTGGCAAAACTATGAACAATAAATAGGTACATGTAATTGTTGTACAACATTTTATGGATACATACCATGGATTAATATCACCATAAATGTTTTAGATCAAATGATCAAATAATATGAAGAATCGTCACACATATGCAATAATAGACCCCATCTGAAGCCGCTTTTAACACTTGGGCTTTTAAAACCAAATAGTAAGAGCCCCGTAGCCCAAACTAAATCAATATCGAGACATGTCATTAAATTCCCATTCTTAACATCAAATTATCATATCATCATAAAAAATCACTACAATATTATAAATAAATTAAAACAACACTATGTAACCGTATCGGATGCACAATGTTCATAAAACGGCTTCATCAAACTTTGCAATAGTTAAAGTTTGCAATACTTCCATCAGATGGCCGGTCTGCCCTATCGTTAGGTAGAATTATAAAAACACACACACACACACGCTTTCTACACTCATAGCCCTACATTAGTATCTTCTCCTGTGTCGTGGGCGCCATGGACACACACAAGACGAATACACGAACACCCAGAGCCAGAACATAAATCTAAATTCATCATTCAGATGAATGATGAATTTAATGTCTGGCCGGGAATCGAACCCGGGACCGGGATTGCGCGTCAGACCAGTATGGTACCCGCCCCATCACGCGGGTCATCAAAAAGATTGTATATATACGTCTCTTTTTAGCACACTGAAAGATATATTATGAAGAGAAGCAACATTTCAAGTTATTGCGACTACGTCACGCTTATGTCATTTGTTCGTCGCTTTGTCATTCCGACAGTATGCATGGAGTAGGTGCGCGATTTTCTATGAAACTGGTGTAACTGAAATGAACTGAACTGAAATAAGCTAATTGATGTTATTATGGAAATGTTTAATATGAAAATTAAATACGGATAGGAATACATTTTATTGTACGGATCGATGAATAGCATTAAGTGCTAAATAACTTTTATTAAATAAAAACAGTAGACATGTGTTAGTTCTTTTTAATTATTTGTAACTAGTGGGGCAGCCAGCGCGGTGGATTATGGAGAGAAGACCCGTGCCCAGCAGTGGGACAATAAAGGGTTGACGACGAGTGGGGCTGCCTGTTCCTTATTTATTTATTTATTTTATTTATTTATGCACACACAAAGAATCAAATAAATGGTAACAGAAGTTATTATAAACTATAAGTGCAAGGGTACTGCTTATTTCTAAAGAAATCTCTTCCAGCAGACCCGAGATTTGATATGGGTTAAGATATTGAATTAATATACGTTTAACAGTTATGATACATAATAATATAATTAATACTCATATTCCTTATCACTTGTTATGGATGTGAGTTTATAATATTTCCTTAAAACAGAAATGATATTCAAAAACGTAAACATTGATCGTTTCAGGAAACGTAACAGACTTGTACGAGGGCGCTAATGGTAAGCCGTCACCGCCCCCTGATAACATTTACAACAAAATGAAGCCAATGCATCGCCAGCTATAATGAAGAGACTATTAAAATAACCTACAAGGAATGTCTCCACATTCATTGTAGGTTATTTTTAAACTGTCGGTTTTCCTTAAATAATTCTAGCAGTTCGATGGAATGGTGTGGTTACCGGCACACTTTTATATTAGGCGACCATCATATTCCTCGGGAGTAGCAACGCATCTGTGGTTGACTTCAGATAGAACCCTATGTTCTATATGAAATTGCTTACAGATGTCCATGGGTGGCAGTGACCACTTACCATCAGGTGGACTTCAGGCTCGTTTGCTATTCAAACTTATAAAAAAACAAAATCGCCCTAGTGGGAGCTCTAGGGCGAATTATTAAAGGAAAACCGTCAGTTTTCTTTATGTTATATCGTCATATATTCAAGGAATGACGTAACGCCAGCTACGTATTACTAGGTAATTCGCGCGGCTTTATTCGCGTCGGTACACGTACACCACATTATGTATGTGCGTGCTATTTCAGCGACGGACCGTAGTCTCACGTGAAGGAGTAACTAACACATACATTCTCGCAAATTTTCGCTATTGTAAAATTAAAATATTTGTTAAGATGAGTATAGGATAGCGCATTTACTTATAACAGAACAACGAGCCGCTTTATGATATGTTCTAGTGTATCACCCTTATCGGACCAGACGTCGAGCACATTACAAGGAAATGCTTTGGAAACTCAGCTTTTACCTGTATTGTATTATTCGTTAGAACGTTACATTAAGCAGATATGCTCGAGAAAATGTTCTAATCTATACTCACATTTAAATTATTGTTAAAATTGTTTATTATAAGATATGTTTACTTACCGAGCGCTCGCGTCCTGTGAAGTCCACACTGCGAATGCGCCGCTCGCTGCACTACAAGGAAAACTAATTCAGTATGAATCACTCCGTATATCCGATAAAGACTTGTTAAGGGTTGGCACACTGTAATTTTCCAAAGACGGATATATAAAAACCCTCTTTTACGTTAGACCTATTTAGTATCGCCAAATATGTCAGCTTAAAGGAACCACGCCTACCTACCAACGTGAAATCCAATGGTCATAATATCCACCGCCTCCTCCCCTATAAAAGCGTCATAACTCGATGTTATGCGCGTATAATAAAATGAATGAATTATACTATTATAGTTAAGGAAAACACGAGGAAGGTTTGTTTAATATTATTTATTTATTTATTATCAAACTCTTATCAGACTACCCCTGAAGTACATCCTTTCTAATAAAAAAAGAATCATCAAAATCGGTTGGCGTGTCATTGAGTTATTCGTACATTTATCGCGCGCATTGAAAATGCAAAATTAAGACTTATGCTTTTTTCTTATAGATGCCATTGTCAAAAGTGAACTAAAAAAAATGGGACCCCATGACACGCACTACCTTTCAAATAAAAAAAAAATCATCCAAATCGGTTCACCCAGTCCGGAGTAATGAGGTAACAAATATATAAAAAAAAAATAAAAATACAGACGAATTGATAACCTCCTCCTTTTTGGAAGTCGGTTAAAAAGACGCCAATGCATCGCCAGCTATAATGAAGATACTATTAAAATATCCTACAAGGATTGTCTCCACATTCCTTGTAGGTTATTTTAAAACTGCCGGTTTTCCTTAAATAATTCTAGCAGTTCGATGGAATGGTGTGATTGCCGGCACACTTTTATATGAGGCGACCATCATAGTCCTCGGGAGTAGCAACGCATCTGTGGTTGACTTCAGATAGAACCCTATGTTCTATATGAAATTGCTTACAGATGTCCATGGGTGGCAGTGACCACTTACCATCAGGTGGACTCCAGGCTCGTTTGCTATTCAAACTTATAAAAAAACAAAATCGCCCTAGTGGGAGCACTAGGGCAAATTATTTAAGGAACACGGACAGTTTTCTTTGTTATAACGTCATATATTCAAGGAGTGACGTAACGCCAGCTCCGTATTACTAGGTAATTCGCGCGGCTTCATTCGCGTCGGTCACGTACACCACATACAAGCATTGCGTGCTATTTCAGCCACCGACAGTAGTCTTACGTGAAGGAGTAACTAATACATACAATCTCGCAAACTTTCGCTATTTATAAATTAAAATATTTGTTAAGGTGAGTATAGAAGAGAGCATTTACTTATAACAGAACAACGAGCCGCTCTATGATATGTTCTAGTGTATCGCCCTTATCGAACCAGACGTCAAGCACATTATAAGGAAATGCTTTGGAAACTCAGCGTTTACCTGTATTGTATTATTCGTTAGAACGTTACATTAAGCAGATATGCTCGAGAAAATGCTCTAATCTATACTCACATTTAAATTATTGTTAAAATTGTTTATTAAAAGATATGTTTACTTACCGAGCGCTCGCGTCCTGTGAAGTCCACACTGCGAATGCGCCGCTCGCTGCACTACAAGGAAAACTAATTCAGTATGAATCACTCCGTATATCCGATAAAGACTTGTTAAGGGTTGGCACACTGTAATTTTCCAAAGACGCATATATAAAAACTCTCTTTTACGTTAGACCTATTTAGTATCGCCAAATATGGCAGCTTAAAGGAACCCCGCCTACCTACCAACGTGAAATCCAATGGTCATAATATCCACCATCTCCTCCCCTTGCCAAGGCTGGCGACGTTTTGACTGGTTTTCTAGTAGGTATATATGTAGATATCTCATGATAAATTATAAATAAGGTATAAAAATAAAAGATTTTTCGATGTTAGGCGCGTATAATAAAATGAATGAATTATACTATTGTAGTTAAGGAAAACACGAGGAAGGCTTGTTTAATATTATTTACAAAAATATTTTTCATAAATTTAAAACATTTTTGAACACAAAACATGTTATTTTAATAGTCTCTTCATTATAGCTGGCGATGCATTGGCGTCTTTTTGTTGTAAATGTTAATAGGCGGCGGTGCCGGCTTACCATTAGTGCTTGTACAAGTCTGTTACGTTTCCTGGAACGATCACTTTTTACGGTTTTTCCCATCACTTCTGTTTTAAGGAAATGTAATAAACTCACATCCATAACAAGTGATAAGGAACAGGCAGCCCCACTCGTCGTCAAGCCATTATTGTCCCACTGCTGGGCACGGGTCTTCTCTCGGAATTATAGGCCATAGTACAACGCGCTGGCAGCCCCACTAGTTACAAATAATTAAAAAAAAGTAATACATATCTACTGTTTTTATTTAATAAAAGTTATTTGGCACTTAAAGCTATTCATCGATCCGTACAATAAAATGTATTCCTATCCGTATTTAATTTTAATATTTAACATTTCCATAATAACATCAATTCGTCAATTTTCGTTACACCAGTTTCATAGAAAATCACGCACCTACTCCGTGCGTACTGACGGAGTGACAAAGCGACGAACAAATGACATAAGCGTGACGTAGTCGCAATAACTTGAAATGTTGCTTCTCTTCTTAATATATCTTTCGGTGTGCTAAAAAGAGACGTATATATACAATCTTTTTTATAATTATACCTAACTATAAGGCAGACCAGCCATCTGATGCCAGATGCTGAGGCCAGCTCGTATAAAAAGGCAGACTTTGAAACAAACTTCTAACCTCTATTTCTCCCTCTTATGGGTTGATTTTCCAATAAAAGTGAAAAAAAAATCAATCATATTAAACCATAAAGCTAAACACTTAGTTTCAAATCGATTATCTTGTAATTTCCGACCTATTTGTTTACCACCACACAAAATCAGTATTACCAACCGCCTTAGACAAGTTGCACGAGTTTGCATGAGTAACAGAGACGCATAATAATTCGTTTCGATAAGTTTTGCTGCTCATGCAGTCCAGTGTATTGTAAACGGCAGGTCAATTAATTTTCTGATGCTGACAAATAACGTAAGGATCAATATGATTCTGATAATTTGAGGCACAATAAGTAAGGGACATGGTATTTGTACCTTTTCACGAAACATACACATACATTTCACAATAAATGGTCTGGGCTTACGAAAAATTTGCACTGTAAAGGACATTTTTTGAAGATGTTGTATGTTTTCTAATATAACTCGTTCTAGTTTACCCGTCACATTGGTCGAAAATGTATCGTAATTGAACGCAAAAAATGAAACTTTGTATTGACTTAATGTATTTTGTTTCAATTATTATTCCGACGAGAAGACAATAAGTCGTCTTTATTGTCTGCTCGTCGGAAATGCTCAGCTGCACCACCTATTCCAGCCCACTCCCTGATGTTACGCAGTCACGACCTCTTTCTCCTTCCGACTTTCCTTTCCAGAAACTTTGTCTATCATAAAAGGTTGAGGCAGCTCGTATCGCTCACCGTTTTCACCGTGAGCATGAGTGTGAACTTGAACAACTCGTTGCAGAACGTGAACGTTGAACTTTCTAGGTCCAACTAATTGAAAGCGTGTACCTATACGCCCACATTTGAAAAGCCTCCTATGGTCTTCTACGGTCCAGGCCTCAAATCCTTACAACATAATAGGCCAGATACACGTAGCAATGCAGTAAACGAGTGCGTTTAATATTACGACTACAGAGTAGTTTTTTTTATTTTGAAGAAAAGACTGTGACCAATTATTGTTCTCGTGTTTACTTCCAGATCGCTGTTCAATTCTTTACCCAGTTGCCCAAGTATTTGTACTTCTGAACTCTTTCCAGTTATTGACCAGCGACAGTAATAGGAATGTGTTAGCTCGATTAGAGATGACCATAAATTTCGTCTTTTAACATCATACTAACGCCAGCTTTATCACTACATTCCGAGAAACTTTGAATCATTCGCTGTTGGTTGAACGCTGTTGATGCTATCGAGACTGTATCATCGGCGTATCGTAGATTGTTGATGTTGCCACTTATTTTCACACCACACTCAATGTGATTCAGAGCTTGCGTTATTATAGTTATATTATAGTTAGCAAGATACTGGAGCTAACTTTCATTACCATGTAAAAAAACATGATTGTAATTATAAAAAAAAAAGATATAAATAAGAAAAAAAACAAACCCGCTGAGTTTCTTGCCGGATCTTCTCAGTTGAGGTCGTTTTCCGATCCGGTGGTAGTGTAAGAAAAAAAAATTTAACTGACAATTTGTAAGTGCCCCCGTAGGCCTATACAAAAATAAAGACATTTCATTTCATTTCATTTCATAGCTTCTGAATAAAGTTTAAAAATAATAGGTGAGAGTATGCAGCCTTGTCTTACTCCTTTTTGAATGAAAGCCGGATTAGTCTCTTCACTGTAAACTCTCACTATATTTTGACTATTTATTTTAATATTTACAGGTACTATTATTATTACTAGTCACCAGTCGCATCGATCGAAATTTGACCTTAATTGAACACAAAAACTAAACTTGATATTGTTCAAAGTAGCATAATTATTTTTCAAGTTTTCCTAATTTTAAAATTATTTTAAATACACCCGAAAAGTAAAAAGAGTTTAATTGACTAAGCTGCATTGACAAGAAATAACGGGTATTTTGACAGAGACATCTGACATTTTTGATATTATTAAGTGTTTTCATAGTGACTGTGAATGTTCTATTTCGTTTTTATGTATGTATTTGCGACAAATGCACGGTAGTGTGTGTAATGTGTTTTAGTTGATTTTATGTATGTCTCATGCATTATTTGAAAAAAATAATAACATTATGAACTCCTTCTCCACGTCCACTATAACCGTGCAAAATTCCATAATACCCGTCCGCGGCATATTACTTAAAAATGCGTAACAAGTTTTTGCTTTACGTATTAATATAATAATGTATATAGATTAAGGGTGCAGTAGCTTATTATTTGTGTTGTTTAATAAAATAATATGTTGTGTAATAGGGTAATACTTCCATACGAGCAGTTTACGATGAATCATTCGATACGATGTGCATTGTATTATTATAACGGGCTAAATGCGTGTCTTAATCGATTGCTTACCTAAAGGGACTGGTATAAATGATCAATACTACGTCAATTTATTTGAACAGGTACGTGAGGCAGTCGGCCATAAGACACGTGGCAAACGCCCTGTAGTTCCGGGATCAGAATAGGGCTACAGCATCCCCTGCCTGTCGTAAGAGGCGACAAAAAGGGGCTTCCGGGGATGCAGACGGCTAGAGTGGGAGCTCGAACCGTTCGGTCAGGCAATCCCGGGAAGGACGGCGGTATGTGTGGTCGCATACCGTCGTAAAGACTAGACGGAGCGGTGGGCCCAGCCGCCCATCTGGGAGGAGCCCAATGGGGCAGCGCGCTCGGAGGATTCCGGTTGAAGTCGTTTCGAGATCCCGGAGTCCTCCCGGAGCGCCGAGGACGGCCACCGGGGGGGGGGGGGGGGGTTAGTGCGGTAAAAATCCCACATAACCCTGCGTCGCTCCCACGGCGTCGGGTACCTTTTGAAGGTTTCCCCCTCGAAAACAAAAAAAAAAAAGACACGTGGCAAATTAGCGCGCGGATTGTTGTTTCCGCGAAACACCGCGCACGTTTACACGGTTCGCAGAAATTGATCATGAACCCTTCCACATCAACCCATTATTGGCCCACTGCTGGGCACGGGTCTTCTCCCAGAATGAGAGAGTTGGACCCTACAGTCTGGAAATAGCTTTCAGTGACTTTTTCCTTTTTACAAAATGGAAAAAGAAGTTACAGGGGCGAAGATAATTGGATTACAATGATACATAGTCTTCCATAGAGAGACAATTTCAAAAGAAAAGTTCAATTTTCTTGTAATGGTATAAAAGCATTGTATTCGCGATATGAGAAGTTTGTTTTACTTGAGGATTATATTAAAACAAATAAAATTAAAAACCAATACTTTTCTTGCATCATATACTCTAGTACTGAGCAGTGATAGCCTAATGGTTGAAACTTGCCCTCTCAATCGGGAGGTCCGAGGTTCAAACCCAGGCACGCACCACTGATTTATGTGCGTATTATACATTAATTATCACTGCTTTTTGGTGAAGGAAAACATCGTGAGGAAACCTACACACCCGACGGTTCTTTATAAAAAAATAACAAAAAGTTCTCGGAGGTGTGTGAAGTCCACCAATTCGCACTTGGCCAGCGCGGTGGACTATGGCCTAAACTCTCTCATTCTGAGAGAAGACCCGTGCCCAGCAGTGGGACAATAATGGGTTGACGACGATATACTCTAGGCCGGAAGCTTATCAGGCCCTTGTATTTGTTTATAAATAGCGGAATTTCCATTCCATTTGCGCAACAATATAGAAATATTATAATATAGAGATATATAGAGATACTAACTAGATAGTTACTACTGTATAGGGTTTCCAGCAACAAATATACTGAACACTTACATATTTTTTTATTTTATATATTTGCTCGTAGGACTATGTTCTGATAAAAAGAATTTGAATTTGACCAATATAGTTTTTTATATTTGACTGAAGTAGCAAAAGAGATGGTAAGTGATCACTGCCGCCCATGGACATCTGTAATCAACTTACAGAACATGGGTTCTATCTGAGGTCAATCACAGATGCGTTGCTATTCCCGAGGACTATGATGGTCGCCTCATATAAAAGTGTAGCGGCAACCACATCCTTCTATCGAAATGCAAGAAATGCTTCACGCTAAGTTTTTGTTACCCATGTAAAAACAAGATGGCAAATAAAAAAGATAAGCTATGAAAAAAGACAAACCCACTGAGTTTCTTGCCAGATCTTCTCAGTTGAGGTCGTGTTCCGATCCGATGGTTGTGTAAAAAAATATATATGTGTAAGCCTATGCAAAATAAAGACATTTCAATATGTATTGTATGTTTCCCAAACAAAAATTAATAAATAAAAAATAAATAATTATTTAGGATACCCTAAATCCAAAAAAAACGAAATATCCTACGTGTACATGAATTTGAGAAGCTAGGCAAGGCGCCATACAAAAGTGGGCTATGCCATTTAACTTCGAACATCTTTTGAAGTAATTCATTCATTTTATCACACGCGCGTAACATCGTAAAAACTTTTCTTTTTAGACCTACTTACAGGAGTTATCGTGAAATATCTACATGTATTCAAGTCACCCGTCACATCGGTCAAAATTCGACCGTAATTTAAATGAAAAAACTAAACTTCATATTGTCCAAAGTAGTACGAATATTTCTCAAATTCAATTAAAATGTAAAAATTTTCAAGTAATTTTCAACGCACCCGTTAAATATAAAAAGAGGCTTAATTAGATAAACCGCATTTAAAAGCAATAGCGGGTATTTTGACAAAGATTCTGACATTTCTGACGTTATGTGTTTTCTTATGACATTGAATGTTATATTTCGTTTATTATTTATTTATGTGACAAATGCACGGCAGTGTGTGTAATGTGTTTTTAGTTGACCTTATGTATGTTTCAAGCATTATTTGAAAAAAATATTAACATTCTGCACTTCTTCTCTACGTCCACTATAACCGTGCAAAATTTCATACCAATCCGTCCGCGGCATATTACTTAAAAGCTTCACAAGTTTTTGCTTCACGTATTAATATATAGACTAAGCTACCAGTTATGAAGTCGTCAGCCGAGTGGTAACAAGAGAGGGGACGGTGAATATTATGACCATTGGATTCCATGTTGGTGGAACGGTGGGCAGCTATAAGCTATTGGCGACACTAAATAAATCAAACGTAAAAAAGAGTTTTTGTTAGCGATGTGCCAAATATTCGTTTGTTATTCGGTATTCGCTGTATTCGGCATCTTTTTCACTATTTGTATTTGAATTATTCGGTTTTGGTGCAGAGTACTACACATCAGAGTGGCTACACATCACGGTATAGAACAAAAAGACAAACCTTTCTACGTAGGATTTATGTTATATATCAAAGAAATGTTATGAAGAGTGTGAATAAATCCGATAATATATTTAATGATCACATCAATCTTCGAAACCTCAATCAAATTCTATTTTTTTCTAAACTCCACATCAACATTCTTTTTAGATCTCAAATCAATCATTTGGGTTTTTTATGAACACACTTTCGTAGTTGTTTTTTATTAAGAGATGGTAAAACTAATAATTCCGCCGAATATCCGGTTCGGTAAAAGTTAAACTGTATTCGGTATTCGGTTATTCGGTGAAACCACTATTCGGCATCTCTAGTTTTTATGTATACGTCTTTAGGAAAATTACACAGTCTATCAACCCTAAACAATTCTTTATCGGGAGTGATTCATACTGAAATGGCATAATTTTCCTTGCAGTGAGGCGAGCAGCGCATTCGTTGTGTGGACTTCACAGGACACGAGCACTTGGTAAGTAAACATATCTTATGATAATTAGCTTTAACAATCATTTAACATATATTTTAATTTTACCTTAGCGAAAGTTTTGCGAGAATGTAACTTCACGTTCTTCTGCGATCAGATTTCGCTGAAATAGTACGCACATACTTAATGACCTAAATCTTTTTGGTTGAAAAGTTGAAATCAATGTTTATATTCGATTCGTTTTGGTTTAAATGTGGAGGAGTTGGTTGAAAAGGTGCTTTCCGATATTGTTAATGTGACCACTAAGACTGGAAATTAGTTCAAAGAAAGGTTTACAATATTCTAATTCGTCTAATTTTAAAAATATTTTTACAAAACAATTATTTATTTTATTTGTTACACAACCACTACAATATACAAGTATAATAAGCAAGTATAATAAATTAATGCTAAGTGATACATCTATTATAGATTTAATCGACTTGATTTTTGAGCGTCTTATAACATTAAAAAAGGCTAAAATTTATTGCATTTTAGCAATTACATTAATAATATAGAATAGGAAAAATGTATAAATTACGAAGTTCAAAACAATGTCTATTAAAATAAAAATAATACAATTACATTAGTAAATAAATACAATTACTTCATTAAGGCAATAAAATATTATCACAATTTGAATCAATAAATAAATTTATTAAATTATAATAATTTAACAGTTGGATAAAATCATTTTACAAAATACAATAATAAATAAAATAAGAACTGATTTATTAAACGTTTCTGAATTTCATGCTTAACAATTGGAAAACTATGGTTTTAAAGCGATGTAAGGGGTCAGAGAAAATATTCAAAAGTTTTCTCTTGACATTTTGTTGAAGTAATTGAAGCGTCTTCGTGTAGAATCTGTTCATTGTCCTTTGTGTCCGAGTTCCCTCTCGGGCACATCAGTTAAACCAAAGTACCACTGATTCCCATCAGTGCTACTTTATTTTTAAGGCGTGGTCCAAGTCGAAACTGAAACTTATTAATATTTGTCTTAACAAAAACAGCACATTCAAGTATGTAAAGAGATGGAGGTAAGAATTTGTAGTCCTTTAAAATGAGGTCTGCATGTCTTTGACTCAAATTGCATATTGCTCTTATGCATCTTTTTTGTGATTTAAACGCAAACTCTCTATAAATTCAAATTTATAATAAATTGTCTAACATTTTTAATGAATTACCATATAATACATTAAAAAGAAAATTACAAGTTTGACTCATCAATTGGAATTTTTATAGCATGTGATTATTTTAATAGTGAATTTGACTAAGTTTCCTTTTATTTTGATTTTGAATATTGACAAAGAATAATAGAAATAATGAAGTACTTATATTATTTGACATTGACATTTATTGATGTATTTTTGTGTCATTTTTATTGTAATTCTATCATCAAATTAATTAATATAGTTGTAATTTGCACATGTTATTAGGTAGAACATATGAAAATATAATGTTAAATTTGAGACCTATGTACTATGTTCTGGCAAATAAAGTGAATTTGAATTTGAATTTTAAATTTGAATTTGGATTAGTATTTCCTCAAAATATTAATCCGTATCTTAGTGTTGTAGCAACGAAACCACCTTAACCTATTCGTTTCAAATTCTAGAATATAGTCTATCCCTGTGCTATTTTTATCCAGATCCGTTTAGCTCTTCTCGCTTTATCAGTAACAACTATCTGTTCACAAACTTTCGCCTTTAAACGATATCTACCATAAATTGTCTTCACATCATAACATGATACACTTCAAAGTTTTACTAAGTTTTTATTCTCTGCAACTGCGTCAATAAATTAAACCGATTGTAATTATGAAGCCTATATTGCAAATTATCTAATATATAAAATTCTCGTGTCACAGTTTTTGTTGCCAAACTCCTCCGAAACAGCTTGACCGATTTTTACCAAATTTTATATGCTTATTCAGTAGGTCTGAGAATCGGCCAACATCTATTTTTCATACCCCTTAAGGGTTGTCCACCCTTAAATTTTTTTTTTATTTTTTATATGGCAAAACAACGTGTGTCGGGACAGCTAGTATTACAAAAAAAACACATACCTATTATGTATTATGTTGATATTATTAGTAACTGATTTTCAAATATTAGTTTATGCTCATCAATGTATTGCATTCCTAATAGTCTTCAATTTAGTTGTACATAATAATTATAATGTCTAAGTGTTTTTTAAATTGCTAATAGATATTTTTATTTTATTTATTTATCGATGGTCAAGTCCGATAGTTCAGATAGTAAGTTTTTTAACATCACCGGGGTTGAGGAGTTAAAGGTCATTTTATTTTATTGATTTATTGGATAAAAGGCATCCTTACGATATTTTACAAATTATACTCTAAAATAAACTATTATTTGCAATATTCTAGAGTAAAATTGTCACTTATAAAGACGCTCAGCTTACATGAAAAGCAAACATAATATCTAGATGTAACATAACAGATAGTTACAGAACATAATATTTTTATCTTTTCAAACAGTGTAGTTTATTAGGTACAATAGTGAATAAAGTTTTTCATAAAATTATGTATTTATTTGTTTATTTATTTATTTATTTATTTATAGAACCACCAACAGAAATACATGTAAGAGAATTGCACAGTGAAAAAAAAAGTCTTAAGTTGCTATTTACACGTAAATCCAATTATAGGTAGTTACAGCATGCAAGATTGTTGTACGATAACATGAAATGATGAAAAAGAAAAAATATATTACTCAATACATGAATTTTGGATGGAGACATCTAAGAGAGACAGAAAGAAAAATTAACTAAATACTATTAAAAATAAAATTATTACTGGCTGAAGACTGACAAGAGTACATCTTTCAGTTAGTAATTAAAGTTTTTATGATTTTGGCTTTAAATGTTGAAAGTTTGTCTCTGAACAGGTCGACAGAACCGTCATTTTTAACTAGCTCGTTATAAAGCCTACTCATACTTGGTATGAGCGAGTGATGACCTAGATTGGTTTTGTAAGTTTTATGTGTGAACAGAGGAATAGGATGCCGCGGCGCACGAGAGGGAACTTTAAATAATATTTGGTTCAACAGTTCGGAGTTGTCTATGGTACCATTCATAAGCTTGTGTAAAAATACCAAGTCGTGTAATTTACGTCTATCAGATAGGCTATTTAACTTAAGTCTTGAGTCGGGTAATATAAGAAAATATATATAAAATTATGTCAATACATGCTGTATTGAATGTAACAAATACTGAGCGGGTAAATCCAGCAAATATACAAATAAGTAAAACATAATAAGTAAAAGTTGTCCACCAATTCGCACTTGGCCAGCGCGGTGGACTATGGCCTAAAACTCTCTCATTCTGAGAGAAGACTCGTGCCCAGCAGTGGGACAATAATGGGTTGACGACAAATAAAAAATATTTACATTTAATTTTCTGCAATTACTTAAATATTGTAGGTTATTGTCTGGGTTATAAGTCCATCGTAATCGTTGAACCACGTTGTAACTTGTGATTGAGAAATATCCGACCCGACCTAAAGTAAAGTAAAGTACCATGTATCAATTTATTTCAAAGCAACATGGAGAACACTCCCCGTAGATCTAATCTTATTGTCTAATAGGCACAACTAATTAATATTTCATTACGTTTGTTTTATTTCTCAGGTAACGGGATTGGCAGTAAGAAGAAAGTGCTTGCGAAATATAAGGAGATATTTGACCTCATTCGTCAGTGCCGCGTGTGCTTGGGCACCGAGCTCCAACTGAAACACTCCCAGACCTTTAAGCCTTTGGATAACTTGATTAACGATTTTAGAATTCGAAAATCATCTAAAAGTCATTTTCTCCGAGACCTACATCTCGTTGGTATTAACTTTATTCCATTATAAAAACACAAAGATGGAGGTCAGTGAATCCGAGTGGAAAAGTAGGGCTGTCAAAAATATAAATCGGTATCTTAATAGAGGAGGGGACTTAAAAGGTGATGAGCCACAACTTCTGGGTCAGTCTGATTTAAAGAACACTATAGGTGTAGCTATGGGCCTGCCTGTAATGAACCCAAAAAGATGGACGAAAAGTGAAATGCGACGAGCTCTGGAAGGTAAACTCGTTTACTTTGAAGGCGATGCGCTAAAGAAAATCGATAAGGTAGCCAAACAAATCATAAGTGTCTGTAACGGAGATACGTATAATTATGTTACAGTCTTACCCATAGAACTATACAAGGACGGTATACTGGCTGAAGTGCCTCTTTTTAGAGTTCAACAACATAGATATTCGGAAATATATTACGTTGACGACATTGGAAGATATTACGAGTCATATTCAGATTGGTATGATAACAACAAATTGCCACCTTGCGAAATGGCTTACCCGACTAATTTACGATTGACCTTAAAGCGCGGACGTAAATATTCATGCGTGACTGACTCCAAGACCCCTAGTGCAAGAGATGATGCGGATATCGCTAGATATGTTGATAATATTTTTACAGTCGTCGGGATAACTGCAGGCGTCGGTTTGTTGTTTGTTCCTGGAGCAGCTCCTTTTGTTATCGGCGGAATGTCCTCTTCCTTTTGGACAGCAGGCAGATCTGTGTACAACTTACATGACAGAGCGACGCACGGTGAATCTCTTAACCCTATCACAGACGCAGAAAGTCGGTTGCTTTGGCTGGGCGTTGCAGACAGCGTTTTCAGCATTGGAGCCGCGAAAGCCACCCAACGAGTGTTGGCACGTGGGCTTGAAGCAACAACATCGTCCCGCAGATTCGTCAATGTCATGAATACAACGTCAAAAGTTGTAGGCGGAATCAATAAGTTCGAAATTGCCAGATATATGATTGAACATTATGATTTTATGACACCTACTGGTGTCCTCATGTACATTGTATCGGTACAATTTTGGACTAAGAATGTATTTAAATACAAAAGTGTTGACGATCTGATGGATATCGCTGAAGATGAACAGTTGGAGTAGATTTTTTTTGGGAAAAGTGCAGTTAACTTGACAGAAGCTTGCAATTACATAATAATGCATAAATAATATGGGAATTCTAAGAGATTTTAAAGAAAACGCCTAATTCCAAACATAATTTCACAAATAACCATATTAATAAGTACATATTTCAATTTGTCGAACCAATGAATATGGTATTGATAAGGCCATACTTATTTGTATCAATTTCTTAGAAATCTACCAGGAGACTTTTGGAAACGTTAATTTGATGCTAATACGAAATGCTGGCGTGAACAAACATAAACGATGAAGAGTAATGAACAACTACTGCGAATCTGACAATCGGTTCAGTAAATAGCATGTAGAGACTACTCTTAGTTAAAGCTGTCTTCGACTCTACAAGCTGTGAGGCTTGACAGTAGATATCGGCTGAAGGTAACTCTCCTCAAAGATTTAATTCTCTGACTTGAATTGCGATAGATGGTCAGCAGAAACTGATATGGATATGATACATGAATGACAATATCCCATGTTTTTTTGTGAACATTGATTGTGGCTATTTCGGTTCGTGATTTGGAATATTGTAGCAACTGTTACATAGCCCCCAACGTTGAAGCACAGCTCTAGCGCATAATGTACCAGCCAGCAACCCGAGGAGCTGACGCAGGACCTCGAACGTTCCCACATATCATGAGAATACACGACACTCCGAGCTCTCGCATCGATTTGGTTTCACACCGTTAGTTTTAAGACAAAATGTAATTGTAATTTTTAGTTTAAATTAAATATTAAGTATGATTTTGCGTTTCTCTGCGACCTCCGGCCGCCACCAACATAACTCACCAGTTGTTGTCAGATTACTAATAATAACTGTATGTTTAGTTTAGTATATTTTTATTAAACTGCTTTTTACCTGTTTATAAATATATTTGTTGACAATGGGCTAATATATAAATTAAAAATATGAGTGCGTCTTATTTTCGTTAGGTTCATAAAACAAAACAAAAAAGTGTATTCACTGTTATCAAAATTAGCAAACTGAAGTCGCAATGGGAAGGCCACATCGCTCGTATGACCGATAACCGATGCGGAAGAGAGGTCCTTGAGTGGCGACCACGTTTAGGCAAAAGGAGCACAAGCCGCCCCCCATCAGGTGGACCGATGACCTGAAGAAGACAGCGGGAAACCGTTGGATTCAGAGGGCACAGGACCGGCCGGTTGGAGTGGCGTCATTTAGGGGCGCCCTATGCCCAGCAATGGACCTGATGAGCTGATTGATGGATGAATGAACTGTTATCACTGCGTGTTAGTACTTTTCAGTTTAATATAATACTACCTACTAATTCGCCCTTGGCCAGCGCGGTGGACTATGGCCTAAACCTCTCTCATTTTGAGAGAAGACCCGTGATCTGCAGACAATAATGGGTTGTTAATACTATTTCATTTAACAGCCCTGAAATCTCAAATCTTTCTTGAGGCCGTGCTCAAAGTAAGTTCAAGATACGTCGTAATCTAATCAAACAGACTTACGTTTGTTAAATTGTAACAATATTTTTTGTGTTCATTCAAATTAGTATCGGTTAAAGCCGTTAAAGGCCTTCCCAAGTCTGGCTTTAAAATCCTCTAATATTAATAACGCTTTCCACAATCCATGGTGCCATGGACACATGCACATATAATTCACGCATTACGCAATACTTTAGAAATCCCTGGAATATGGAACTTTTTTTTTCTTTTCAGTTTAATTTAAAAAAGTTTTTTTTTCCTAATAAACAATAATAAGAAAAGTGAAAACATGAATATTATTGTGTGCTATACTATATTACAAAGATTGTTCAATGAGTTTTACTGGTTTAATTATAGTTAATTATATTTTTCTTTATATTTTAGTATAATTGTTTGTAATAATTGATTATTTTGTTATTTAAGTATAAAAACCAAGATAGGGAAGACTCAATAAACTGGACACAAACAAATTATTTTTGTAGACATAAATGCTCCTTTCAAATCTACAGACATACTACTAGCTCTTACCCGCGGCTTCGCCGGCACGGTCAGAGGGAATTAACATTAGCATCTGATAGCGTGAAACATGTTATGTAATCAAAATTATTGTAACCCAAAAATTTACTAAATAAGGATCTTTCTTTCTTTCTACCGCGGACCTAGTGCGTATTTTTAGACTCCACATAGCTTTTCGAAGTCCTGACATGTAGATTTCCTCACCATGTAAATATTCGTCTTTGTAGCAAATGATAAATAATTTCTTAGAAGCACACTCTAAATTTCGCTACGAGACATGATTCGCAACGATGAAATCCGTAGACGAACGAAGCTTATAGACATAGCTCTCAAAATTAGCAGGCTGAAGTGGCAATGGGCCGCCACATCGCTCGTAGGACCGATAACCGATGGGGAAGAAAGGTCCTCGAGTGGCGACCACGTTTAGGCAAAAGGAGTACAGGTTGCCCCCCTACCAGATGGACCGATGACCTGAAGAAGACAGTGGGAAACCGTTGGATTCAGAGGGCACAGGACCGGTTGGAGTGGCGCCATTTAGGGGAGGCCTATGTCCAGCAGTGGACATCAAAAGGCTGATGGATGGATGGATGGATGGACCTAGGACCTCCTATTAGGTAGATATTCATCCAATCATCACGATTAATATTAAAAATTTCGTGTAATTTGTTTTACCGTAGAAAATAGACTTAGTAAGAAATTCATCTGATGGTAAGAAGAATTCTATGTGAAATCCTCATATGAGAGTGGCGGTAATTACACCCTTCTACCAAAACGTGACAATATTCTCCTTCAGTATTTTCTTCAGTCCTTCACCTGGTAATATTGTCCTTTAGTCTTTTTTTATCTGACTAAAGTAGCAAACGAGCATGCAGTCCACCTGATGGTACGTGGTCACCGCCGCCCATAGACATCTGTTAGCTACTTCACATATTACAAAGGTTCTATCTGAAGTCAATCACAGATGCGTTGCTACTCCCGAGGACTACGGTGGTCGCCTCATTAAAAGTGTGCCAGCAATTACGCCCTTCCATCGAAACGCAAGAAATTCTTCACGCTAGAAATAGATGTGGCGGTGGTACCTCCACGGTCGAACCTTTGTCTACCACGATTATTATTGTTATCTATATCATTATTGTCGTCAACCCATTATTGTCCCACTGCTGGGCACGGGTCTTCTCTCAGAATGAGAGAGTTTTTAGGCCATAGTCCACCGCGCTGGCCAAGTGAGAATTGGTGGACTTCACGCACCTCTGAGACCTTTTTTTTTTTTTTAAAGCACTCTCGCGTTTGGGTGTGTAGGTTTCCTCACAATGTTTTCCTTCGCCGAAAAGCAGTGATAATTAATTTCTAATACGCACATAAATCAGTGGTGCGTGCCTAGGTTTGAACCTTGGACCTCCCGATTGAGAGGGCAAGTTTCAACCATTAGGCTATCACTGCTCTATCATTATTATTATTATTTCCCGTAAAACCGTTTAATATAAAAGACCTTTCTTACTTATTTTATTTACTATCACGACAGTATGAGCACCAAATGAAAGCTTGTAAAGATATACATTTTATACTACCTTGATGTTAATATTTTTACAATAAATTAAAGTGAAGACAAATAAGTAACTAACTGTAATACAGTGCAACCTAAATATAACGTACCTCAATATAACGATTTCCTCAATTTAACAAATCCTTTGTAATAGATCTTGTCTCTATCTGAAGTCAAATCACAGATGCGTTGCTACTCCCGAGGAGTATGATGGTCGCCTCATGTGAAAGTGTGAAGCAACCACACCCTTCTATGGAAACGCAAAAAAAATCTTCTCGTTATAAATAGGTGTGGCGGTGCTACTTCCTCGGTTGAACTACACTGGTTCTACCACCTTCTAAACATTACATGGATCAACATTATATGGATCACCTTCATTGGATCATGACGGGACAGTGTTCGATACGAGCGCCAATCCTTTCATTTGCATCGGTTGTTAAGAAGATATCTCATTTAGTAAAATTAATTGGTTTCATTTATAGGTATGTTTGTCTTTGTAGTGGAATTTCCAGCCGATTTGCGCAACAATTTGTCAACTATTCTTAGTCTTACTACATGTGTATGTATAGGGCTGCCAGCACCGAGTATAATAAACTCTTACCCCCTTTTTATACTAGGTGGTAGAATCAGTATAGTTCGACTGTGGATGCATAGTCTCGCCAATTTCTAACGTGTAGCAGTTCTTGAATTTGGGTAGAAAAGTGCACAGGACACTTAGAAGTTGTTTTCCCTACACTATATATCGAAACGCATCTGTGATTGACTTCAATAGAATTCCTGGTCTATACTAAGTTGCTTACATTTTGCTTTATAGACGGCACTAACGAAGGCATCTCTCGAAAAATATTATCCCTAAAAATATTATCCCTCATGCTGACGCAGTCGGGGGTCGAAGTTGCAATCTACTTGACAGTTGTAATGTAACATATATTCGCATTCGCATTTGCGATTTTTTTATCTAACTGAAGTAGCAAACGAGCTTGCAGTCCACCGGATGATAAGTGGTCATTGCCGCCCATGGGCATTTGTACGCAACTTCATACAGAACATGGGTTCCATCTAAAGTCAATCACAGATGCGTTGCTGCTCCTGAGGACTAAGATCGTCGCTTCATATAAAACTGTGCATACACAGGGCGTGTTTGCACAATTTTATATGAGGCGATCATTGAAACGCAAAAACTGCTTCACGCTAGAAATAGGTGTAGCGGTGGTACTTCCCCGGTCGAACTACACTGGTTCCACCATCTATCAAGTTTCGCATCCGCATTCGCAAATTTATGCAAATGTAATTCAACTGCACTTTGTCGACTAAAAATGTCCCTAATAGTTAAATCCTCCAGCACTCTGCACCAAAACTAAAAAAAACAACATACGCATTTGCATTCACGTTCGCATTTGCGAATGTCAAATAATAACATTGGGTACATTCACTACTTGACAGTAAGTGGCGACCAGCAACGGATATATGCAATCAACAGATAAGATAATCTCCCACGTGACGCTACAGATACTTTACTTTCTATGAGAACCTTAAATCTCTTAGTAAGTATATTTATCTTACCTTTCAGAGAACAGCGAATAAAAAGTTTTCAAAACATTCAAGTGCTATGTTGTCGCTTTACTCGTTTAAGTACATCTTCCTAATTCCCTCAAATGGAGACCAACTTGTTTTTATTGAATATCATTTGAGTTTATTATTGTCCCAAAAATGTATAGACTAAAAAAAATTAGTTTCATTAACAAGAATGAATAGCCATATTATAAAAAATAGGAATAAATCGGTTATATAAAATCATTACCAGTCCACGTAACGTTTATCTTTTAGACAACAAAGTGTACTTGTAAAGTAGGGGAACATGGGGGCACCGGATAGTTAAGGAAAAGACACAACAAATCAATAATTATGTACCTTATTTAGACAATCAATTTCAATTGACGTTTCATTACACTCTTGGTATCAATGTGGCTGGAACATACCTCAGATCAATATTAATAACCACAAACAAATTTGCAAATCTGAATTAACTATACCTTTGTAATTTGAGTAGTTTGAATTAAATCGGAGGGGCGCTTAATATTAAATTGTATGAATCCAAATAGGGACAATGTACCAAAATTAAAGTTATTCGGAGTTTTTGTGCATAAATATATATTGTTATAGCTCAGAACAACTAAAACAACTTTCGTGTATCCTAGACAACTGTAGCCTTACTTTTTCTACATTTTTCGGCACAAATCAATCACTTCAAATTCTCATAATTTTCTTTTATAAAAGCATGTGTTAAGACCTTCTTCGCTATTTGCATCCGTACTTTACCACGTACCCGGAACCTAACGTCTACCTACTCTATTAAAATTGATACCATTACAGAGCACAAGACCGGTTGGAGTGGCGCCATTTATGTCCAGTAGTGATCATCAAAGGGCTGATGGATGGATGGATACACAGAGCATTGAAATTCACACTATCTGGTCATCACCTATCCCAATTTCCCCCATATACTGTGTATGTGTATATGTGATTTACAAGTGCTTTATAAGGAGAGGACCCTTGTAAAGCACTTGTAAATCACGCATTACTAATAGCTAATTGATAAGCGAATGAATACTATGGAAAGCTACTTGAATTGATGACGTCATCAACTATTGTTGACCTTCAGTTTCAGGACATTCCTTTTAAGCTATTTCATCAAAATAACAATAGGTCTATTTACTAGTTTCCATTTGATCGAGTTGAAAGCCAGTCATCGTCGCCACTTTCCCACTTTTTCCCCTATTTACAGGAACATTTTAGAAAATTATATAACCAATTTCATTTTACAAACTGAATTCAGATGTCATAAATAAACGCTTTAAACGCTTACTACAGTCATAGCCCCGACCCAGGGATTTTCTCCTGTGACGGGGTTGCCATGGACACAAAAAGGCGAATCAAAAACACGAAGACCCAGAAAAAAATCTAAATTATTCAAACACCTGTTTGGCCAGGAATCGAACCCGGAACCTATTGCGCGTTAGACACATCCCTGACATAACTCTGCGTCGCTCCCACGGCGTTGGGTACCTTTTGAAGGTTTTCGCTCGAAAACAAAAAAAAGGTTATTAGCATGATCGTTACCAGCTTTTGGCGAGGGGAAGAGGGAGGAAGTTATCATAATATTAAATTAAATCTGCCAACTCTGAACCACTTGGCCTATCAACAATCATATCGTGTGATACATGCTTAAATGGTACTTATTGGAGGAGTGCATACACTTTCCAGTTTCGACTTCAACAGGAAACGGGTTTTCGGTAAGTGGAAATATTATCGTAAATTATTTGTGTTAATAATTAATAATCTTATTATATCGCACCTTTAATAAAAAAAAATAACTTATTTTTTTAAGTTTTTACAGCGTTCAACTTTACTACTGTATATTTATGAATATATTTTATTGTGATAAATTAAATATTTTGAGGTATAGTTTTTACAAGTAGTATTTAGTATTTTATTCGGTAGATAGGGGTACCCTTCTCACAAAAAAAGGCCTTTCCATAGTATAATCAACGTTTTTTAAGTGATAAGGTGAGTAATAAAAATCTGCAGATCATCTAAAAGTCTTAATATCACTGGCCAGGCTTTATCTATCGATATCTATAAAAATACATCTAAATCTCGCTGGTGGCGACTTTATTGAATCATCGTGAAGATACAAGATGGAAGTTAGGCAATCCAAATGGATATCTAAGGCTATCGATAATGTGGACCGGTATCTTAATAGAGAAGACGACTTGAAAGGTGATGAGCCTCAACTTCTGGGAGGGACTAATTTATTGAACACTATAGGTGTAGCGATGGGCCTGTCTGTATGAAACCTGGAAGATCAATGTAGTAGCTAAACAAATCAGAAGTGTCTGTGATGGAGATGATAAAAATTATGTTACATAGATCTATATATTGACGGTAGGTATACAGCTGAAGTGCCTCTGTTCATCGTTATGAAGATTCTAAAAAATATTACGTCGACAACATATGAAGATATTATAACTCATTTTCAGATTGGTATGATAACAACCAATTGCCACCTTGCAAAATGGCCTACCCTTATAAATTGCGATTGACATTGAAGCCCGGATGTAATTATTCACGCGTGTCAGTGGCCGACACCCCCAATGCGAGGGAACATGCGGAAGCCGCTAGAGATGTTGATGTATTTTATGGTGTCGTCGCGATAACTTCGGGCATAGGATTGCTGTTTGCCTCTGGAGGAGTTGCAGGTCCTCTGGCGATCGCTGCAATAGCCTCTTTCATTTGGGGAGGTGGCAGATCTGCTTTGAAATTAAAAGACAGACTGACACACGGTCAATCTGTTAACCCTATAACAGACACAGAAAGTCGTTTGCTTTGGCTGAACGTTGCTGAGAAAGTTTTTAGCATTGGAAGTAAGAAAGCTACCGAACTACTGATGAGTGAGCGGAACCCAACAATATCGTCCCGCAGATTCGTCGAGTTTATGCAAAGAGCGAAAATTGTCGTAGGCGGAATCAATAAGTTCAAAATTACCAGATATATGATTGAACATTATGATGAAATGACGCGTTTAGGCATCCTTATGCACATTATATCGATAGCATTTTGGACTAAAAATGTGTATAAATACGTGACTCGTGACACATTGATTGAGATCGCTGAAAATGAACGGAGGAGATAGGTTATTGGAGAAGATGCAGTTAACTTATCAGAAGCTTGCAATTGCGTAATAATGCAATAAGTAAGAGATTTCTAAAAGGTGTAAAAAAGCCTAAATACAGACATATTTTCACAAAAGACTAATAATAGTAATAAACCAATAATCGATAGCTATTTAATAAACGGGCTAATTAATTTGTCGGGCAAGACGACATCTGGTATTGAGAGAAGTCAAACATATCCGTTTCAATTTCTCAGCAAACAACCACGACACTTCTGTTGGCGTTACTTTGATGATAATACAAAATTCTACTCTGATCAAATATAAGTGATAGAGAGCAAGGGGCTGGTCACAACTGCTGTGAATTTGGCGATCGGTGAAGTAAATGCTCGACACTGTTGCTATGCGGCGCAACGATAAATACCAACTAAAGGTGGTTGAGTGAACTTAGGATAGACCTTTTATCAGCAGGAACTGATATTGATACATTTAATTTTTTTTTATAGTTAGACCAAATGATAAGGCTGACGTGCCACCTGATGGGAAGCAGTCACCGTCTCCTATGGACATTAGCAATACCAGACGAGTCGCCAATGCATCGCCGGCTTTGGAGGATAAAATGACAAATGTTTCATTAATAGCGCGGATGTGATGCATACCGTTGTCGAATTTTTCTTATTAATTATAACTGTATTTAGTTTAGTTTAAGGATGTATCTTTCGGTAATTGGGAATAAATATTTTGAAATACTAGTGAGTCCTTATTTTTTAGAAGCGTTAAATTCATAAAATTAAGAAGAAGGTAAGTGATAAGTCGATATCGTGTAACCACTGCCACCAATGCTTGTAATTTATACACATTTATAATGAAAACACATACAATTAGTGTTGTAAATACGCTCGAGTCGGCGCTATAACGCTCGAGTCAACGCTCGAGCACCTCAGAAGTGCTCGAGTCGACGCTCGAGCAGCTTGGCAACGCTCCATTCAGGACTCGAGCCGTTTCGACAACGATCGAGCGCTGGCTTGAGCGTTTAGGTAAAAAAGCTCAATTATAGCGCCGAACTCGACGCTCGACTCGCGCTCCAGCGCGAGCCTTTACAAAGTATGCGAATAACAAATCAGTTCATTAGTAGACATTAGTAGTTCATAGACACACATAGTTTTGTTTGTATTTTAAACCTCATTTATAGATAAAATTAAAAAAATATTAACGATTTATCAAAGTTTATGTAATTACTAAACAAAACAAAAAAAGGTGATTTTCAGGTCAAAAAAAGGTCAATCTTTATTTTTCCACCACAACGTAACATTCGTGCTCTCAGGTTCTATTGACGAGTTTAAATAAATTTCGTTATGACATTATGAACGATGTTGAAAACAAAATAAAGATAAATTACAGCAAAAACGATTATTCGCCGATAAAAAAAAATGTTTTCAGTTTTGTGACGTGTCGTGATTTCAGGTGCATAGACACTCGATGACGACGACGCGTTACAATAACTAAAGAATGCTCTCGTGAAATAATTATTAATTGACCCCAAGTAAAAATGATAACGCTTCGACGCTCAAGCGCGCAACTCGAGCGCGAGCCCCCGAGTCTTCAACGCTCACGAGTCTTAAACGCTCGAGCGTTCAACACTTGAGCCTTGAACGCTCAGTAGCGCCGGCTCAGCGCTCGACGCTCGACGCTCAGCGCTAATTTTTACAACACTACATACAATTTTAATGAAAAGGTAGCGAAGATCGTACGGGGTCACTATGGAAAGAAAGTCAGTTTTCGTATCTAAAATGTATATTGCTTACTATACATCTACAGCTCAGTCTTAGCTGGGTTCTGTGAGTGCCACTTTCTGAATGCCGCGATAGCTTGGAGCACATCCTGTGCAAAAACCTTTGGCAGTTCAAGGGCTACGAAGTGGCCGCCTTCGTCCAAGACTGTCTCGCCTAACAGGTTAGTGTATTTAAACTTCATCATCCATGGTGGAGTGTAGACCAGCTCGTGTTTCGCTTGCAGAATCCATGTTGGAACTGGGGTGGGGATTCTGTAACGAGGGGATAATGAAATCTAAAGTCGGTAATCTGAACGGTATAAACTTAAAAAAACATGCTTTCTACACATATAGCTCCACACTACGATTTTTTCCTGTATCGTGGTTGCCAGGAAAACACACAAAGACGAATACACAAACACCCAGAACAAGAATCTAAACTCATTATTCAGATATCTGTCTGGCTGAGATTCAAACCCAGGACCTATTGCGTATCAGACCGGTATGGTAATCGCACCGATACGCGGGTTGTCAAAATTTCCACATACTAGGGTTTGGTACCACAAAATCCATCTCAAATCATTTAAATCGTATCAATATCGACATACTCGTTCACGGCGCTTACAATTCTGTTGTGTCTGAGGCTTATAACAGAAATGTAGTTTGCTATCTTAAGTAAGAAATAGTGAATATTCCAACATACTCTTACTATTCCGTAGTGCGCAACTCTTATCTATACTAATATATAAAGCTGAAGAGTTTGTTTGTTTGTTTAAACGCGCTAATCTCAGGAACTACTGGTTAGAATTTAAAAAATATTTTTGTATTGAATAGACCATTTATCGAGGAAGGCTTTAGGCTATATAACATCACGCTGCAACTATTAGGAGCGAAGAAATAATGTAAAATGTGAAAAAAACGGGGAAAATTATTCATCCTTGAGGGCTTGCGTTGCGTGCCACGCGGACGAGGTCGCGGGCACAGCTAGTGTTATATATAAGTTTATGCCTAACCTCAAGAAGAATTTTATTTGGTTCTAGAATTGCTTATAGATGTCCTTAGGCAACAATCAGCAGCGTAGTTGCAACGACATAGTCATCAAGAACGTCTGAATTAAACTCAAAAAGGATTGTACTAATATCTGAAGTTGGACGTTGATCATACTGTCTTATGGATAAAGTTTTGACGCATTATATTTTCTACCTTTTTTTATCTGACTGAAGTAGCAAACGAGCATGCAGTCCACCTGATGGTAAGTGGTCACTGCCGCCCATGGATATCTGTAATCAACTACATACAGAACATGGGTTCCATCTGAAGTCAATCACAGATGCGTTGCCACTCCCGAGGACTATGATGGTCGCCTCATGTGAAAGTGTGCCGGCAACCACACCCTTCTATCGAAACGCAAGAAATGCTTCACGTTAGAAATAGGTGTGGCGGTGGTACTTCCCCGGTCGAACTACACTGGTTCTACCACCTTTAATGTTCAGTGTTCTTCAGTGTTCTATCAATTTAAATTAACGACTTACTCATTGAACTTTAGGCTCATGAATCTCTTATTAAAAGTGTCGGAGTACAATCGCATTGAGGTGGTGACGGTCGAGGGAGTCCAGTAGTACATGAGGTTATCAAGAAGCTGTTCCTTGGTGAATTTGGTCAGATTGCCGTCAGCTGCTTCACGGTTTGCCATATCAGTCCAGCTGGAGAACTTCTCGAAGATGTATGCGAGTAGACCTACTGGCGAGTCTTGTAATGCAACTCCTGGAAAAAAAGATTGGAATAGTATTAAGCGGGAAGAATACCTGTTAGTACGAACTCTCGAAGGCTTTTGCCACCTTTAAGGAACCACTAGCTGTCTTCTATCTTATAATAGTAGTGTTACCATCATTTAACGCAATCTGTGACTATTCTAAGGTACTAACCCAATCTTAACCGATTTATCACAGGTTTCTATGAGTATCATGTATTAGGTATCATGTAAACATGTATGTATCTATAGTAAATTCCACATCTACATCAAGATTATAAATGCGTTGCTACACTCGAGAACCAAGATGGCCGCCTCATATGAACGGCAACCGCTGCTTTAAGATACTTTAGAATAAAATAGTTACTTACACTATAAACATATATAAACATGACAATAAAATACAATGTATTAACTAGTACGCAATATGTTGCCTGATCGCTAGCCAGTGGGAAAAAAGTTTCCCAAAAATGGGAAGTGTTTCTCTTGCGCGACATTTATAAAGGAAATAATTTGTGCAGCGAGATACATAGGTAAAGAAAAGTACACAGTCAGAAAAATCAGAATTAAATAATAAACAAACAATAAGTACAGCACAAAAGAATAACAAAGAGGTAGTAAAAACGTCAAAGCTTTATCATATGTTCGAATTCTAACTTACCAATAGTATCAGGCTTGGTAGACTGAATGTGGAAGTATCCAGACTCTTCCAGCAACATTCCGTAGGTTTTGGACAATGGGTACATTCGGTCTGCCAGTTCAGGTTTTACAACCAGAGGAGGGTACACGGATCCCAATAATCTGAAGATGGTCACCAAAGGCGAGTCGGCTCCTGGCATATTGGTGTGGTGACCAAGGATCTCCTGAAATGAAGTAATAGAGACGTTTTAGTGTGGTTATTGTTGCTTGTAGGATTTTGTCAATAAATCTAAACAAAGTAGTCCTAAAGTTTGCTTGGTCGTTTGCCATTTCTTTATAAAAATCGGCCAAGTTTGAGTCGAATTCGCGCACAAATGGTTCCGTACCATTATCGATAAAAACGTCAAAACATCACGTTTGGTCATAGAAGCTCCCGTAATAATTGGTGACGGGCAGACGAACAGCCGAAGAATAGGCTTTTTTACCTATTAAGAAGTTTTACTAACGTTTCTATTAAAGAAGATTAACGTTTCTTTTTCGCGCAGGAAATAATAATCACTCTTTATTTATATAAAGGAGCTTCCTTATGTTTTTATTTTTATCAGATTGAAGTAGCAAACAAACGAACAAACTTGCAAAAAAGCATGCAATCCACGTAGTGGAAAGTGTTGCTACCGCCCATAGACATGAGGAATCAAATTCATACAGAACAAAGGTTGTCTAAAGTCAATCAAAGATGCATTGCTGTTATGGGCGCTTTATATAAAAGTGACATATCTAACCTTGGGAAACAGTGTGACCATAACACTGGCGATAATAGCACCCCAGTCGCCACCCTGGACGTAGAACTGCTTGTGTCCGAGACGGTGCATCAAGTTGCGCATCATCACTGCTACCTTGTCTGCGCCGAGCCCAGGACGGATTGCTTTCTGGAAATTGGTGGAAAACAATGATGATAAATTATGCAGAAATGCCCTGATCAAGGAGCAAAATTGATGTTCTAGTTTTTAGAAAAAGGCTTGTTGTTTTTTTTTAACATTGATGTTTTTTTTATTTCAGACTAGTAGGAAACGAACATGTAGTTCAACTAATAGTCATTGCTATTCATGGACTTGTGCGAGTTCTTGGACGTTGTTCATGGTGTTATGTGAACAACTTCAAACAGAACAAGGGCTTAATATGAAATCAATCACAGATAGTTTGCTGCTTCTTGGACTAAGATGATCGCCGGCAGTGACCGCTAAAAATTAGTTGCACTGCTTGCTCGTTAATAAAAAAAACTTACATCAGAAAAACCATATCCAGGTAGACTGGGAACGATTACTTCGATCGCAAAGTTCCTGTCCTTGCTTACTGCAGTAAGGAGTGGTATTGCCTCGTAGAACTCGCGGACGGAGCCTGGCCATCCATGGAGCAGGAGTAAGGGAACAATCTCAACGCCTTTGGAAACCTGGAAGTACACAATATGTTTTATGTAATAAAGATTTGATCACCAAATTACAGATGTTACTACTCTTGAGGTATTGAAATGTATCTTAAAAGTGACATGTTTCCACGCTGTAATTATTACGTTTTACGAGTTTTACGTTACCTTTCTCGTTTTACGAGTATAATAATGCTGTACAGTTGTAAATAACCCTATCTACCCTACGCCTAGTTCGTTTTTCTTTTTTATCCGTATCCCGACATCCAACACTGACTGTATCCCTACACACTCTACTTTGCGCTGTTTGTGATTTGATTGATTTTGGTTGAAAAAAAAATAAAACGAACTAGACGTATGGTAGATAGGTTAATTTATTACTGTAAATGGTTTTTCCTAGTCACCGCAGTTTGGCCATGACTACGATCCATGCAACTGGGTCCAAATATCTTCAAAAAACCCATATCATGGGTACCAGTGATATAGTAATAAAAGTTAGCCACTTATAAAATTGAGAATTCAGATTCATACCCATGTTGTATCAATCAGTATCTGAAGCCGAAATTCCTACTATTTTAATGAAGGGAGATCGTTCGCCATGCTAGTCTCCGTGCTTTAATAGTCTCATTTCGGAACTTGTGTATATGCAAGATGTTGAGAGAAGTTCGATAGCGAGTATTCAGTACATAGAGGTGCCATGACTTGATCTTGATGACTTGCGGGAAGATTTAGATACGTGACACAAGTCGTCAAAAGATGGCACACACTCAAGTAATGTATTTTGATCCACGCTATCAGTAGCAAATAACTTTGTATAAATACGAGTACAAGCTCTAAGCAGACATTCGGACTACGGCCGCTCCCCAGGTAAAATAAAAATGCCTGGTGGAAGATCGCCAGACCAGATTTAGTCCAGTTCAGAAGGGAGCAGAGGGATATCTAATCAAGCGTGAAAAGACGTTAGGCCTCTCAGGTGGGAGGGTGGGTACGGCTTGTTATCAGCGCGCTTGTACCAATCCGCGCCATTATGTCTCTTTCTAATAAAAGAACCGTGGACGACAAAATGACTTTTAAGATGGTAATATCACGTACCTCGGGGGTTACCCTTATGAAGTGAATATCCAGGCCTTGGATATTTGTTTTGAACTGCGGCAGTTTGTTCAGGAAAGCCTCCCTTTCGGCGAAGGGGTACTTCTCCATCCAGTACTTCACCCAGCCGTCTATCTGCTTGCTGTTGAAGCCGTATTCGAAGCCCACGCCCTCTAGTGGAGGTGCCAAGATATTGTAGTCTCTCAGGCGTTCTTTAAGGTCTTTGACCATCTGGAATAAGGGAAAAGGTATTATTTTTTGGAGCAAAGTAAGTCTGGAGTAAGTAAGAATTATATGAATAACTATCTTATATCCGTGGGTCCGTCGGTTTTGATGCTTTTACCATACATGGTATTAATCCTGGGCAAACATTTTCTGTGTGCCAAATTTTAGCGAAATATGATATGCAGTTTTTGCACGACCTCGACAACATAGACATTTCCTCACAAACCTTTACATATGTGTATAATATTAAATAAGATTACATTACTAATATCCGTAGGAATAATAGTAATATTCCAAGGAAGGAAAATATTTTATTAAGCGGTGGCAACGTTGGCAATGAAAGAAATCTTACAATTACGCTTAATATATATATAGGACCATTTATCCTTTTTATTTACGTGGTATGTATAATTCGGTGCATTGTACATACGAGTAGATGTATAAGTGTTGTGATTTTTTTTTTTACGTATAATGCTAAGCTATTGTATATAATTCTAAGGACACTACACTCTAATTACATTGTTATTACTGTAAGTCCTATATGATATTACAGACGACATTAGCGGCAGTAATCACATTCCATCAGATGGACTGTATGCTCGTTTGGTACTACAATCTAATAAGAACAAAACTTACCACTTCTTTAAATTTGATAGTGAAAGGTTTAATGCTTGTATCCGCTTTTTCCTTCAAGTTCTCCTTGCCCCACCACTCGTTTAAATCTACATCGGGGAGGGGTGGGGGACTTCGGAGATAGATATAGTAGACTGGGTATAGAGCGACGATTATCAGCAGAATTAGAAGTATACGGCACATCTGGAAAGATTCACAAATGTTTCTTAGTCTAAGGAATCACGTGTTTCGGTGGAACAGTAAACAGAAGTACGATAGGAACTGAAATGAACATTTTTGGCAATTTGAATTAAATTCTTGAAAGTATTTCTAATAATGTATTAAAAAAAAACTTAAAACGCTTTCTACACTCATAGCCACATAGTTGAATTTTCCCCTGTGTCGTGGGTGCCATGGACACACAAAAGACGAACACACAAACACCCAGACCCAGAACATGAATCTAAACTCATCATTCAGATACTTGTCTGGCCGGGAATCGAACCCGGGACCCACTGCGTGTCAGTCCGGTATGGTAACCGCAGTGCCACGCGAGTCGTCAAAATCGTATTGTCTGACATTTTTTTTTATTTATTTATTTCCAAAAAAGTACATAGTTTTACAATCTGCCAAACAGTGCAACAGTTTGTCGGCAGCTGCTCTCGTTGATACGACAACATAACAAGAACAATGTACTACTACTAACTTACCTAAGTACTATGCTTACATAATAATGAAATACTAATGACGGTTATTATAATATACTACAATATTCTATAACGTGCTTATAATAGTAGTGTTAATCTTATACGATAAAAAACAACAATTAGCTTAGTGATGCACATGTATATAATATACAGTGTAGGCAATCATAATGTCATAATTAAAAAGCGGATTTTTTCCTGTGTCGTAATTGCCACGGGTACACACGAGATCAAACATAGGCAACCAGATCCCGTCCCTGTAGTTCCGTGATCAGAATAGGGCTACGGCATCCCCTGCCTGTCGTAAGAGGCGACTAAAAGGTGCTTCCGGGATTGCGGGCGGCTAGAGTGGGAGCTTGAACCGTCCAGTCAGGCGATCCCGGGGAGGACGGCGGTACGTGTGCTCGCATACCGCCGTAAAGACTAGACGGAGCAGTGGGCCCAGCCGCCCATCTGGGAGGAGCCCGATGGGGCAACGCGCTCAGAGGATTCCGGTTGCGATTCGTTTGGAGATCCCGGAGTCCTCTTTTTGTTTAGTGCGGTAAACATCCCACATAGCCGTGCGTCGCTCCCACGGCGCCGGGTACCTTTTGAAGGTTTCCCATTCGAGAAAAAAAGGCAACCAGATCCAGATTAAGAATCTAAATACTAATTTATAAACCTCTCTGGTCGGGAATTGAACCCGGAAACTGGGTTCCGGGTTCAATTCCCGGCTGGCTTGTCAGATCGATATGACGGCAGTTCTTGCGTTTCTGTAGGAGGGTATAGTTACCGGCTTAATTTCATATGAGACAATCATCTTAGACCTCGTGAGTAGCAACGCCTTTTTTATTGATTTCAGATGGTAACCCTGTTATTTTTTTTTATCTGATTGAAGTAGCAAACGAGCATGCCGAGCACCTGATGTTAAGTGAACACTGCCGTCCATGGACATCTGTCATCAACTTCATACAGAACATGGGTTCCATTTAAATCAACCACAGATGCGTTGCTACTCCTGAGGACTGTGATTGTCGCCTACGTGAAAGAGTGCCGGGAACCACACCTTTCCACCGAAACACAAGAACTGCTTCACGCTAGAAATAGGTGTGGCGGTGGCACTTCACCGGTCGAACTACTCTGGTTCTACGACCTTCAAATTGTTATTTAAGAAGTTGATTACAAATTTCCATAAACTGCTGTGATTTCTTACCATGACTACAGGCACGTTTCCAACCTCGATTGTATATATAAAAAGTTATAAATTCGAATGAGAAAAATAAAATCACATCTTGTCTAGTTTCTCACGTGTTAAAGCCGTAATCTCACATAAGACATGACGTGTAATTAATGAATAAATCAGTAAGCACCACATCATTGCCACTTATCACCACCGATTTAATTACTCGAAAATTATCTTACCTTAGCGTAATTGATAATGGATGATTGAATACATGGGACGCGTCCACTTCTTCGCTACACTTTGAACTGACTGTTTTAATGTACAAATAGTACCTACCTACAAAATTATAGCATTATCTGCTTGTATCTTGACAAAAGTGGATAAGTAGAAATTTAACATTTTTTAATTATTATATGTAAAGTACATTAATAGATAGAATTTATTCAGTGAAACGTGTATAGTTTAATCGGGTATGTACCATCGCCATTTGTATTATATTTCTAGCGAGAAATTCACTTTAGAAGTGGCAACGCATTTATTTGGCTTCTAGTAGAATCCCTGTTTTTTTTATCTGACAGAAGTAGCAAACGAGCATGCAGTCCACCTGATGGTAATTGGTCACTGCCGCCCATGGACATCTGCAATCAACCACATACAGAATATGGGTTCCATCTGAAGTCAATCACAGATGCGTTGCTACTCCCGAGGACTGTGATGGTCGCATCATGTGAAAGTGTGCCGGCAAACACACCCTTCTATCGAAACGCAAAAAATTGATAGGGTCAAAAAATCATAAAATTCGTGTGACGTAATTTATGGATTGTTTACACATTCGTGGTTATTAATTCGCCTTACGTCAATTCGTCAACATTCAAGTCGTTCATTTATTTCGTGAAAATCCCTTTTAACTTTTTTTCTTGAGACATTTAACTTGCGTCACGGAAATAATAAAAACGATTATAACTATAAATGAGAATATTTATCGAAATTTGTATTGCTTATTAATATTATATTTTTTTTTATATATTTATCAATTTGTGACTTACACCATTTTAAGTAGGTTACAATTTTTACCTAAATCATTATTTTTATCACAATGAATATATATCGGAGAGATAATACGATAAATATTGATAAAATAGTTTATTTGTTGTCAATCTTATATATTTTTGTTACCACGTGTGGCAACCGGTAAGGCTAGTCAATTATAAAATCAACACGGCTGACCGTCTATTGGCTAAGTCAAGCGATTACTAGTCTTTCTATCAGATTGGAGTAGAAAACGAGCATGTAGTCCATCTGGCGGTAAGTGGTTACTGTCGCCTATGGACCTCAAGCACTTATTGGCTATGACTTAAGCAACTATATTAGTCTTTCTATCAAATTGAATAGCAAACGAGCATGCAGTCCACGTGACAGTAACTGGTTGTTGCCGCCCTTGGACATTTTTAAGCAATTTTTTTTATAGTTGGGCCTAACGATGAGGCGACCTGATGAAAAAATTGAATGCAACACCAGGGGAGTCGCCAATGCATCGTTGGCTTTGAAGGAGAGCTCCTTTTACACCTTTCTTGAAGAGCCCTATGTCATAGCGCTCCGCGAATACCTTAGGAAGCATCCACATCTTGCCCGTCCGCGGTTAGTACACAGATTCTCTCTGAAGTCAATCACATGCGTTGCTACAGCCGAAGACTTATAATTCGCCTCATATAAGTTAGCCGGCAACCAAACCCTTCTATCGAACCGCAAGAACCGCGTCACGCTAGAAACAGGTGTGGTACCTATCCCCCAGAAAATATATGCTGTGTGTGCCGCCTGGTTAATGTAAGCATTCTTCTAATTCCATGTGGCAAAGTAACACTTCCAGTATTGCAGATTGTGGTTAATAATAAAATAATGTACCGTTTATAGGGTTCCTGAGAAAAAGCCTTTTTCTTGTTTTCTCTCATCATTTCAAAGTACATTACAAGTTATGGCCGAATACGAAAACGTAAGCGTACAATGAGTAAAAATAACAGAAAACCTTTTTTTGTAAAATTCACGAACTAACAGGATTCATAAGTGTATTTCAGTAAACATTTTTTATCACTAGCGTATTCCCACGGCTTTGCCCGTTTCGGTCACGTCTGTTTTTTTCGAGGGGAAACCTTCAAAAGATACCAGACGCTGTGGGAGCAACGCTGGGTTATGTGGGATTTTAACCTCACTAAAACCCCCCCGGTGGCCGTCCTTGGCGCTGCGTGGAGGACTGGGATCTCCAACGGAACACAACCAGAGCGCTCCGAGCGCGATTCCCCTTTCGAGGTCTTCCCCGATGTGTATTTGCGCTCACCGTGTCCTGGTGTTTACGTCAGCATGTAGCCTCACATACCGTCGTCCTACACGGGGTAGCCTGGTTGGACGGTTCGAGCTCCCACTCTTACTGCCCGCAACCCCAGAAGTCCCTTTTAGTCGCCTCTTACGACAGGCAGAAGACACCGTAGCCCTATTCTGATCCCAGAACTACAGGGATAAGTAATGAGTATCCTGTGTTTGTGGCGACCTCCCGCAAGTCGTCAAGAGATGGCGCTACTAGTATTCTGAAACACGCTATCGAAGTATTCTCAATACCCTGCATATATACAAGTTCCGAACAGAGACTATTGGAGCACGGCTGCTCCGCAGGCATGATCACCTCGCCTGGCGGGAGATCTCTCTTTGCCAAATGTTCAACTAGGTCGTGAATTATGTGTGCGCCAATGCCCTGGCAAAAGTGTCTAAGGACCTTAGTTCGCAAATTGCGTGGTAATTTATGAATTTAGTCATTTTGAGCTTAGAGTATTCTAATAATTATAATAAAACAATATCAAAGTCCACAAATTCAAAGGTTTTTGTAGGTCTGAGGATTATAGTTTAAATGCACAATAGTTAGGTACGCTTAGTTTTTGCTAATAAACTCAAAAAAACTGAAAACAAATACATGAAGTAAAATATAAGTATAATATTAAGTATAAATTTGGATTCTTAAATCGACTGTTGAATGATATTTGAAGTTTAATCTAACATGTGGTTAAGGAGCCACAAATTGGTTCTCTAGCAGCAACTATTTATTTCTACCGTAAAGCATTTCTTGCGTTTCGATGGAAGGGTGTGGTTGCCGGCACACTTTTATATGAGGCGACCATTATAGTCCTCGGGAGTAGCAAGGCATCTGTGATTGACTTCAGATTGAACCCATGCTCTGTATAAAGTTGATTACAGATGTCCATGAGCGGCAGTGACCACTTACCATCAGGTGGACTGCATGCTCGTTTCCTACTTCAGTCAGATAAAAAAGTAGGTTAAGTAACAGGAAGGTAGCTTGAGCAACTATCGGTCAAACTATAGTAGCTAGTAGATGATTTTAAATGTAAATATCAAATTTCAAAAGAAATTGCCAACCGCGAGTTAAACTCGTGTTACCAACCAACAAGCAGTTTGCCTAGGGACACTACTGTTAAACTCATGAGCACATTAGTTATAAACATAATAGTTCTAATAACTATATAATAATCCAATCTTACTTCTGAAACACTCGCGCATGAACGGTTCCGTACTATCACTACATGGTATAAAACAAAGTCGCATGTCGCTGTCTGTCCCTATGTATGCGTAGATCTTAAAAACTACGCTACGGAATTTAATGCAGTTTTATTTAATAGATAGAGTAATTCAAGAGAAAGGTTTTTAAGTATATTACATGTATAACAGTAAAGAAACATTGATAATTTTAGATTTTTGACTTTTAGGCGGAATGAAGTTCTCCGGGTCAACTAGTTATCTATAAAAAACACCAAAAAAAGTTACGTCTTTATATGGGAAATTTAAATATCTATTTTATACAGTTTTTTTTGCTGTAACAGCGATAGAAAATTTCAATTGTCTAGCTATCACGGTTCATACAGCCTGATTACAGACAGACGGACAGGCGGACAATCGCAGGACAGACGAAATCTTGTCCCTGTAGCCTCGGGGTCAGAATAGGGCTACGGTATCCCCTGCCTGTCGTAAGAGGCTACTAAACGGGGCTTCCGGAGTTGCAGACGGCTAGAGTGGGAGCTCGAACCGTTCGGTCAGGCAATCCCGGGAAGGACGGCGGTATGTGTGGTCGCATACTGTTGTAAAGACTAGACGGAGTGGGGGTCGGAGGATTCCGGTTGAAGTCGTTTCGAGATCCCGGAATCCTCCTTTTCAGCGCCGAGGTCGGCCACCGGGGGGGTTTTAGTGCGGTAAAAATCCCACATAACCTTGCGTCGCTCCCACGGCGTCGGGTACCTTTGGAAGGTTTCCCCCTCGAAAAAAAAAAGGGACAGACGAAATCTTAGTAATATATCCTGATTATAATATTTGGATACGGAACCCTAAAAAAGTATGGAACTTCAATTATTACGATTGAAATAACATTTTTATCTGATAATAATTCAATGTCATGCGCCAACCATAAGTACAACGCTGTAGATATATAGATAGTAGGTACATATGAATACATTTGCCGGTAAGCACCCGTCATAACACGAGAAGTCAGTGAAGGACTCGTACATTTGTTCAGTTGTCTCTTAATTATCAAGAAACAAACGTTAATGTGATTTAGCTGGAAATACAACAGCGAAAGTAAGTTCTACGAATTTTATAGTATTAATATTTGTAGTATCCAAAGGAAGGTCGTCATTTAGCCTTTAACGTTTCTGACCATTTGCAGTTAACCATTCGTTTTAATAATCCGGTCACGAGTTATTTACATACAATATATTTGTATTATGTTATCCAGAATGTTGTTATTATTATAAATGCGATGTTTGTGAGAATGTATATTTGTTACTGTTTTACCTAAAATCTATCAATCAAATTTCGCTGAAATTGGGCATACAGATAGTCTAAAATTTAAATTAACACACCAAATCCTAATTACCGTGGTAGACAAAGCCGTGGGACTAAACTAGTCAGAACTATATTAATCTGTAGAAAATCTTTTAGGTTAGATGGATGTTTTCACTCTTTCATGCAAACTACTTATCGGATTTGGATGATATTTGGCACATGGATAATTTATTACCTAAATTAAATAGTATTCTTGTCATTGTTTTGTTAGATATGATCACATGATTCAAGCAAAGGTAGCCGCGAGAATAAGATAACATGATAGGAAATGATCTCATACAAGATATATCTTAAATTTAAATATAATTTACCTATTTTTCGTTATTAGAATTTATCTCACGACGTAACATCCTCAAGGAAAAAGTTGATATTATTCCTATTAGTATCACTGCATTACCTTACTCTGCAAACTCGTTATTTAGTTGTTGAAAGTTGTTCGAGTGTCCGCGCCAGTTATACTTAACTGGAACTGGAAAACATTCTACCTCCTTAGCAAAAATACATAGCAATTAGGTAGCCCAGCATCTTGTTACGTATAATCATTCTTATTTAATGTATTTCTTCTATTTTTTTGACCTAAGCATTCGATTTATATGTTTTCATAGTAACTAGGCTATTTCCGCGGTTTTGCTTACTTTATTCCGTATTAACGAAAACACTATTTACTTATTTGTATGAAATAAATTCGTGTACTAAGAGAAATGATAATTGAAACGAATGATTTCAGATTATTTGAAATGAGTTGCACACTTTGCATAGCAATCGGTGTGGCTATTTTGGGTTGGGTGGTATACAAGTTGCTGTCAGTCAAAGAGAAGAAGTTGCCACAGTTGGATCCGCATGAGTGGTGGGGACCTGAACATTTGAAAGACAAACAGGATGAAAACATCAGATCCTTCGAAATTAAGTTCACTGATGAGGTAAGGTTTTTTTTACTTTCACTTAAGATATGAATAAAGTTTCTAAACTCATAGAGCCTCATTAGGATTTTCTCCTGCCTCGTGTGTGCCATGAACATACACGAGTCGAATATACAAACATCCAGACCCAGAGCGTACAGACCACTTTATGCCAAGTGGGCATTGCCGTACATCTGTAATCAACTTCATACAGAACATGGGTTCTATCTGAAGTCTGAAGTCAATCACAGATGCGTTGCTCCTTCCGCAGACTATGATGGTCGTCTCATATAAATGTATGCCGGCAACCACGCCCTTACATCGAAACGCAAGAAATGCTTCACGCTAGAAATAAGTGTGGCGGTGGTACGGTCCAACTACACTAGCAAACATCCTGAAATCTTGATAAAATTGGATTGAACTCAGTATGCTCTTTTGGTGTAATTGATCCAAAAGCTGTTCGTATTAAAGATGTTGAATACAAGTTTAACTTTATTTTCCAGATGATAAATGACCTCAAACTCCGGATAAAGAACCACAGACCTTTGATTCCTCCTCTCGAAGATGTGGGCTTTCAGTATGGCTTTAACAGTTCCCAGCTGAACGGCTGGCTCCAGTACTGGGCTGACGAGTATCCGTTTAAGGAACGAGAAATGTTCTTCAACACATACCCTCAGTTTAAGACTAATATTCAGGGCTTGGACATTCATTTCATTAGAGTTAAGCCTGAGGTGAGCAAAATTTTCATCAGTTTATTATTTTATAGAGAAGTTTAACTAAATTCATATAGGACTTCAGTTGCGTTCCTTTGGAGATCCCGAAGTCCTCTTTGTAGCGCCGAGGACGGCCACCAGGGAATTTTTTATGCGGCAAAAACACCAAATAACCCTGCGTCGCTCCTTCGGCATCGGGTACCTTTTGAAGGTTTCCCCTCGAAAAGAATAAAAAAGGTAATAAAAGAGCTAAAAGCCCCCACTGGAAGCAAAATGTCATTCATGGCTCTATCAGTCCGTCGTGGGCGGCCCATTGTATGAATGTACCAGAATGATCTCGAACAAAGCGAAATGGCGTGAGACAGTTGGGACAATTACATCTGCCAATAATGCAACTGCATGATGACCTCGACCGCTCTACCAAGAGTGAAACGGTAAAGAAGAAGTAGAATGAAGTGACTAGGTCCTTGGAATTGTTCCTGGACTTAATATTATAGTTGCAAAAAAATTTGCCAATCGATTCTTGTTTGTGTCGTAAATTCCTTTATATTTTGTTAAGTCGCACTCGACCTTCATTCCTAATAATTTCAATTCTTCCAGGTTACTGCTGGAGTGAAGGTGGTTCCTATCCTTCTAATGCACGGATGGCCCGGTTCTGTGAGGGAGTTTTTCGAGCTGATCCCATTGTTGACCAGCCCGAATCCAGCAAGTGACTTCGTGTTTGAAGTGATCATACCAAGCCTTCCTGGATACGGCTTCTCAGATGTAAGTTTGGTTTATTTTAGCTACTTTCTTAGTATAAGATATTCCAACCCGGTAATAGTCGTACCCATAAAAATATAACTGAGCATTTTTAAGACTTATGGTAGACTAAATTATTCCATTTTTATATATGTAACTAACAACAAAGCAGATGGACTACCCGATTGAAAGTTGACCGCGTGACTTTTAGTCATTTGGAAAATCAGAAGAGATGCCAATACAGCGGTGACAATCTGAAGGTCGTTAGTCCTGGGAGGAATCCTACTTTTGAATTTTCTAAGTTCTATTATATTTGTTTTATTACTTACTTTACCAGTCAATAAAACATCGGTAAATACTTCAGGGTTCTCCAAAAAAAAATTAAAGATACGTGAATTCTACATGTACTTTGAATTTGGGATGCATTGTAAACAGGTGATTAGGACCATTTTAAATATTATTTATATTTATATTTTTTTTCTATTTTACCGGTGGTAGAACCAGTGTATTTCAATCGGGGAAGTACCACCGCCTCGCCTATTTCTAGCGTAAAGCATTTCCTGCTTTTTGAGGGAAGGGTGTGGTTGCCGGCACATTTTTATATGAGACGACCATCATAGTACTCAGGAGTAGCAACTCAACTGTGATTGACTTCAGATAGAACCCATGTTCTATATGAAGTTGCTTACAGATGTCTATGGGCGGCAGTAACCACTTACTATCAGGTACTCTGCATACTTGTTTAAGGAGCAAACGAGCATGCAGACTACTTGATGGTAAGTAAGTAAGATATAAAACAATCAGATAAAAAAAATAAAAAAATTAAATATTCCGAAGTGAGAGCCTCGTACCGCAATGGGAGAGCAATTTCAATTTGAGCTATATTTTTCCAGGCAGCAGTGCGACCAGGTTTGGGTGCTCCTAAAGTAGCCGTGATCTTCAAAAATCTGATGAACCGCCTCGGCTTCAAACGATTCTACATCCAGGGCGGAGATTGGGGCGCTGCAATAGCTTCAGCTATGGCTACTTTATATCCTGAAGATATTCTTGGTCATCATACTAACATGGCTGGTGCTCGGGTAATGTGTCTAGTATTTCCTTTGAAAGATGATGGAAACTTTAATGAAATGAAATGAAATGAAATGAAATGAAATGAAATGAAATGAAATGTCTTTATTTTGCATAGGCCTTCGGGGGCGCTTACAAATTGTCAGTTACATTTATATATATTTTTTTACACTACCACCGGATCGGAACACGACCTCAACTGAGAAGATCCGGCAAGAAACTCAGTGGGTTTGTCTTTTTTCTTTGTATATCTTTTTTTTTATTTTTTTTATTTGCCATCTTGTTTTTACATGGGTAACAATAGTTAGCTCCAGTATCCTGCCCTACATTTGGCCTAACAAGGAGCACGTTTGGCAGGATACGCTACACTTTGACATTTTATTAATTACGTATTGTTCAGTCCCAAGCTGTTTTATCATCTATATAATCAGAAATTTTGTAATATGCTTTACGACTAAGCTTGATCTTAATAAATGCTTTAAAGTTATTGATTGACAAATTTCTGATTTGAATTGGTAGTTTATTATAAAAGCGTATACATTGACCCATAAAAGAATTATTAATTTTGTGGAGACGAGTAACATGTGCGGAGAGATTGTGTTTGTTCCTTGTATTTATATCATGGTTGTCACAAAGTTTACTGAATTTATCAATATTTTTCTTAACATAAATCAAATTCTCATATATAAATTGGGATACAACAGTAAGAATATTTATTTCTTTGAATATTTCTCTAAGTGAAGATTTCGGACTTAGATTATAAATGGCTCGAACAGCCCTCTTCTGCAATACAAAGATAGAATTGAGGTCTGAAGAACAACCCCACAGCAGTATACCATAAGACATAATGCTGTGGAAGTAACTAAAATAAACTATTCTAGCTGTTTCAACATCAGTTAAATGCCTAATTTTTTTCACAGCATATACCGCCGAACTGAGTCTACCCGACAATTTTTCAATGTGGGGACCCCATTGCAATCTGGCATCTAGAGTAACGCCTAAAAAGACAGATGAATCCACAAGATCCAAAACCGTTCCATTGAGTTGTACATTGGTTTCAACCTGTCGCACGTTGGGCAACGAGAACTTGATACATTTAGTTTTCTTCTCATTCAGAAGAAGGTTATTTATGTTGAACCAATGTACAACTTTCGAGAGAGCATTGTTTACCTCGTCAAAATTATCCAGTTGTCGTTTAATTTTAAATGATAATGAAGTATCATCAGCAAACAATACAATCTCGTGATTATCTCCTACATAATGAGGCAAGTCATTGATATAAATTAAAAACAAGAATGGACCGAGTATCGAACCCTGCGGAACGCCCATTGTAACACATGCGCCGGGCGATTTTGTACCATTTATTACAACCCTTTGAATTCTGTCATTCAAGTAAGAATTCAAAAGGCTAAGAGCCTTGTTCCTGATCCCATAATGGTGTAATTTCCTGACTAGTGTATCGTGGTGGACACAATCAAAAGCCTTGGATAAATCACAGAATACACCTAGGGCATCGCGTGATCCATCCCAGGCTTCGAATACATTTTTCAGTAGTTTAGTTCCTGCATCTATAGTAGAGCGGTTCTTTCTAAAGCCAAATTGGTTATCATGAAGTATTTGGTTTTTATTAAAATAATTCAACAAATCATTTAGGATGATTTTTTCAAAAATTTTACTTAACGTTGGTAGTATAGAAATCGGTCGAAAATTAGTTGGATCTGAAGTACTACCTGATTTAAATATTGGAATAACTTTACTTTGTTTCATAAGGTCAGGAAATACACCGTAAGTAACACAGGCATTGAATACAGTTAAAGAATGGTCCAACAGCTACTATTCCTACAGTTTTGTCGTCTAAGCAGCAGTAAACATTTTTTTATATAATATGGAAGCAGCAAAGGAGCATGCAGGCTACCTGATGGTAAGGGGCCACTAGCACCCATTGAAATTTGTAATTAACCCCACATAAGATCAGAATTTTACCTGAGGTTAGCTACAGATACGTTGCTACCACTAAGGATAAGGACGTCTCGGATAAATATGTATTCATATCACACGCTTCATAAGAAGACCAGAACACAGCAGCGCATAACACTGTCACTTGGTAGAAAATAGTGTGTTAGAGTCGAACTAAAAAGGTATTTACCTGTAAACATTATTTTGTTTTGACTCACTGGACGATATATAGTATGTCTTCAAGACAATTTCTTATTTTAAGGTCGTGTGACCTAGGTCATTGTCACCAATACTTAAAAAGTGCTGCTAATAATACCAAAACAATACCAATATACTGGACAATCAACTTTAAAATAGATAATTTTTCGGAATTCAAACATGCAATCGAGTGTACAGTCCGCTTGATGATAAGAGACGTAAGCAAGTTGTAGAACATGGATTCTGTCTCAAGTTAGTCAGAAGTAGCTTGTCACTCATTAGGAATAAACGTGAGTAATACGAGAATAATGTGAGTAATTTTGTTTCAGACATCTGGCACCAATCTTTGGACGTTTATAGGCGCATACTTCCCGTCCTTGGTGGTGGAGAAGAAACTAGCAAGCCGCATGTATCCACTGGCTGCACACTTCTCTTTCCTGCTAGAAGAGACCGGTTACTTCCATATTCAGGCTACTAAGCCCGATACAGTGGGTAGGTGGGATTGAAATTTACTTCTTTAATCATATTTGCCACTGCAGGGTAAGAATCTCTTCTCAAAGTGTGAAGAATTTTTTTTTTAAATAATATCACGAACCGAAATATTCTGAAAGTCAGACACCTTTAAAAATGTTTCTTGATAATTCTCAGGTTGGTAGGCTTTTTATAGCATTTAAGTAGCATACCAGCATGCAGTCTTCCTGATGGTAGGTGGTCTCTGCCACCGTTGGAAGTAGCAACAAATCTGTCTGCTTACATATACATCTGTATGCAATCATAGATGCGTTGCTACTTGTGAGGACTAAGATGGTCGTCTCATATAAAATATTTATAAAAATATTATCACTGATTAACAGCGAAGGGAAACATTGCATGAATATGTCGGTTTCCTAAGATCACTAGAAAATGCACTACCAATTCGCACTTGTCCAGCGGAATGGACTATGGCCAACAATCCTCTTATTCTGAGAGGATACTCGTTTCCAGCAGTAAGACAATAATGCTTTGATAACGATGGCGAAGGCAACTCGTAGAGTCTGCGGATTAAATCGCGCTAGGATGTTTCGTATTTCTTTATACCTGACTGCGTCATAAGGAGGGTAATTTTTCGAGTGTATGTGTATATGTTTGCATATACACGTGTGTCCATTTCTTTGGCTCGCGCTAAAGCCCAAACAGTTTGATGAACCTCATCTTGCAGAGTAAGGTAGATTGTATAGTTTACTACGCAAACTACTAGTGAAGAATAATTAATAAACTTTTCACTTATTCAGGTGTAGCACTATCAGATTCTCCAGCAGGATTACTTGCCTATATCTTGGAGAAGTTCTCCACTTGGACTTGTAGGGAGAACCGGGATCGCCTGGATGGAGGCCTCTCCACCTTCACCAAGGTCCAGCTTATCGATAACCTGATGGTCTACTGGAGTACTAACTCCATCACCACTTCCATGAGACTGTATGCTGAGACACTTTCAAAACCAATCAGAGATTTGGAACTTGAATCGTAAGTATTTAAAACAATATTAGTGCTTGCTACATTCATAGACCCTATACTAGGATCATCTTCGGTCCTCGCTATAGTACCGCGATCAGAATAAGGGCTTCCACGTTACGGTCGTAACAAGTGAGAGCTCAGAGGTCTCCGAGTCCGGTCAGAGTTTTAGAGATCCTGGAGTCTTTTTCGCTGCACCGAGACATAGCTCCCACATTACCCATAGAAACTTTCCCTCTCGAGACCAAAAAATGATCTTATTCTGTGTCCTGTGGCACACACACAAACACAAACCCAGACCCAAATCAGAAATAAAATTTATCGGTTGAATCTAGAAACTACTGTATGCCAAATTTTTTGCTACTGTACGTAATGCATTCCATGCATGCAATCCGTCCAATAGTATATTGACATTGCCACCCATGGACGTATGTAAGCAACAAAATCACAGATGCGTTTCTATTCGCGAAGACCGAGATTGCCATACCCTTCTACCGAAATGTAGAAACTGCTTCACGCTAGGAATAGCTGTGGTGGTGTTACTGTTACTGTTCTCTGGTTGAACCGTGTATGTTCTATCATCTTGCAATTTTGATCCATTCTATGATTGTAGTAATTTTTGCTACTATGGATTTTATAATAATTGGCTAACGTTTATATTTTTCAGTTTCACCACACCAGTCCCGACATGGGCACTTCAAGCTAAGCACGAGATTGCTTACCAACCTCCTAAGCTTCTAAAGATGAAGTTCACCAACTTACTGGGCAACACTGTACTGGATGAAGGTGGTCATTTCTTGGCCTTCGAGCTACCTACCACCTTCTCTGATGATGTGTTCAAAGCTGTTAATGCTTTTAGAAATTGGAATGTTGAAAATGGAAGAAGTGATAGTTAAATAAATAATATTCCCATATCATTTTTTTTTATTCGACAGCGTCGGGTGGATGGTAATGTTTTTGAGCATATGTGTGTAGGTTTACTCCTGGATACGCACTATATGCTACTCACAATAAACAAAATAAAAACTGAAATAATATGTACAACAAAATCCACCTTTGAAATAATCTAATATATAAAATTCTCGTGTCACAGTTTTTGTTGCCATACTCCTCCGAAACGGCTTGACCGATTTTTACCAAATTTTATATGCTTATACAGTAGGTCTGAGAATCGGACAACATCTATCATACCCCTTAAGGGTTGTCTACATTTTTTTTATTTTTTATATGGCAAAACAACGTTTGTCGGGACAGCTAGTAAACTTATAAAAAGGGACAGCAAAACAATTGCATATTTTTGAAGAAATAATAAGAATTCTTTTTTTACTGTCAAACAATGTTTCTCTCAGTCAGTTTTTCTCAGTCAAAAAATGGGTTTGTTGGATTGGTGTTCACATTTTGAGCACATGACCATTGTCTCTCCGTTTTAACACAAGGCCATTGTCTCTGAGATGTATATCTGTTTTTAAAATTTATTCATAATTAATATAATATATAGGTACAAATGTTTCTTATTTAACTTCTGCTGTTGGCCAGTTTGTCGGCAGTATATACAGTTCTCGTGGTCTATTTTAACATAACATTTACAACATTTTATGCTTAAATTATAGATTAAGAATAATAATATTGCCTATCATATATTATTTTATTTTAAGAGTGGTACAAGTCTAGAAAATGATTGTTAGAATCATGACGTGTTTCATCGACAGGATGTATGAAAAGATCGGTGATGATGTCAGATCCAGGATCAAGTCTTGCCCTTGAATGAATGATTGCCTACATCAGCATTGCAACTTTAAAGTTGCTGTAGGTGGCAGAGACTGACCATAAGCACTTGTTCAAACTTATTAACAGCACAAAATAATATCTAAAGTAATCATTCATTGACGACCCGCGTGGCGCAGCGGTTACCGTACCAGTCTGACACGCAGTGGGTCCCGGGTTCGATTCCCGGCCAGCCAGGTATCTAAATGATGAGTTTAGATTCTTGTTCTGGGTCTGGGTGTTTGTGTATTCGTCTTTGTGTGTTTCCATGGCACCCACGACACAGGAGAAAATCCTACTGTGGGGCTATGAGTGAGAAAGCGTTTGTTTTGTTTGTAAATGTACATAACTATGGGGCCGTTCAAATATTACATAAGCAGATTTATTACAATTATTTACCCCCCATCCCCCTTAGCAAAAGTAAGCAAAGCTCTAACCGCCTCCCCCCATGCTTACGTAAACATTTTTCAATTAGAAATGTATTTTTTGTACAGTATTGTACAAAAGTAAACAACTAGCGAAGAATCATTATCTAGACCCCCTACCCCCATGTCATCCAAAATAAGCAAAACGAAGACCCCGCACCCCCCAATAGTGCTTCCGTAATTCTTGAACGGCCCCTATCTGACCAAGGTTCGAACCCTCATGTGTCAGACCCTACTTTTGACGCCATCAGAAAACAAAATTAAAAATTAATACTACCAATTCTATCTGCGCAGTATTTATGAATCCTGACTTATTGACATATCGTGGTTCGTCATAATAAAGTGGTCGAGACTAAAAAACTGCGGAGTCATTCCCAAACGCCAAAAATCAGTGGACCTTGGACTTCGTCTAGGACAGGGGTCGGCAACCTGCGAATCACAATCTATATGATGCTCTTTGGATGTGAAACTGCGGCTATTTTGTTAAATACGCAAATATGATTTATTTCATATGAACGAAAACATTAAAGAAAACTTTAAATTGAAAAAAAAAAAACAAATCGTTATCATGCAATCGTAAACATGCAAAGGAACGGACGATCCGTCTGTGGAGACAAAATTATTAATAACAACAACACATTTTTTTGTAAAAACACTGCTACATATACATTTTTTTTATCAGAAATCTTTATTTATGCAAGTACCTATTATATATTGTTGCCTAAAATTTAATGCATTGTAACTTTTAAGTCTTTAAACTCAAAAGGTTGCTGACTCCTGGTCTAGGCGTAGGTACGCCTCATTTGTTCTCTCCCTCTTGTTAGTTTTATTTATAGCGTGGAGATAGTACGAGTTTATTATGTTTCCTCAAAACATGCATCGTTCTCGTTTCCGCTCATACATTGCAATGTTCATTGAACTCTTATTTTCGATCATAACCAGGGTAGAATATATGTAGTTCGGCCACGGTGGTACTACCACTATATTTTATTTCGTTTCACCATACTTGTTTCTTGCGTTTCTTTTTTGCGGTGAAAGGATGTGGTTGTCTGATCACTTTTATATGAGGTGACCATGTTAGTCCTCTGGATTGGGAACACATCTGTGATTGACTTCAGATAACAATCTTGTTCTATATGAAGCTGGTATAGATGTCGCACAGCAGCAGTTACCACTTTTTTTTTCTGACTGAAGTAGCAAACGAGCATGCAGTCCACCTGATGGTAAGTCGCCACTGCCGCCCATGAACATCTGTAATCAACTACATACAGAACATGGGTTCCATCTGAAGTCAATAACAGATACGTTGTTACTCCCCAGGACTATGATGGTCGCCTCATGTGAAAGTGTGCCGGCAACCACACCCTTCCATCGAAACGCAAGAAATGCTTCAGGCTAGAAATAGGTGTGGCGGTGGTACTTCCCTTATAGTAAAGAAAAAAGATAAATAAATATATCCCTATCACAGTAATCTTATTACTTCACTAAAATTGGGTTATCAACATTTTTTTTTTTCGTTTATAGATAGGGTTATCACCCGTACTTTATTATAAAGTATTTTACCAACTCATAAAGGTGTAAGTATTTTATTTAGCTAAAAAATAAAGTCCTCGATAGTACATACGTTATCTTGCATGATCTGGGATTTAAAAAAAATGATTGTAAGCTGTTTTGTGTGAAACAAACTTTCTGACCTTATTTAGGGAGTCCAATATACAAGCGAGCGAGCGTTTGGTGTCTTTTTATGTGTTTGCTGGTATTGTCTATAATTCTTTATTTCCCCCTTTTAATCGACCCCATAACCAAAACAATAAGAGCTAAACGAATTGTGCTTCAATATGAAATATCGTATAATAATATATTTTTTCTTTCCCTCTTTTATAGATAACTAGCCTTTTCTCACGGCTTTGCTCGCGTTAAAGCAATACCAAAGTGTTATGTCTAAATTGACCGGACTAATACAAAATATTTACTAAATTTATTTTTTTATAAAAAGTATTCTGTTTTTTTTAATAACTGTAAGTATATGTGTACAAAGTTTCGTGATAATCGGTTAAGTAGTTATCGCGTGAAAGCGTAACAAACAAACTTACATACAAATTTATAATATTATAGTAGGAATGTTATAGTTAAATCGTGAAAGGGTGACAGCCCTAGTCAGTGAATGACTTGGATATCTGAGAATATGCTTATTGTTTGCATGGCAGCTAGCGTCCATTCGTTCATATATCAACAGTATTTACAACACGACCGCTCGGAGTGGTCGTGTTTACCGATTTAGTTCATAGTTTGTTCAAATAAAAAGTTTATGTAAAAAAGAATTGAGTGGCATTAAGAAGAAAGTTACAGATATTTTTATTCAGTAGTTATTCAAAGGTAAGATTTGTAAGCGGCATTTGCGAGTATAAGACGTTTTCATTTTTGATTGCTGTTTTGTGTTGACTTCCTTGGTATATTTTATACCGTACCGTGTACCGTATTGTGTACCGCCGCCACACTTAATTCTATCGTGAAGCAGTTTTTGAGTTTCAATGGAAGTGTTGTTGCCGGTTCCGATAGTGTCCGAGGTTCAAATCCTAGACACACATACCTAATCTCTGTAAATGGATGTGCGTATTATAGGTTAACTATCACTGCTTTTTGTCGAAGAAAAACATTTTTTTTTATCTGACTGAAGAAGCAAACGAGCATGCAGTCCACCTGATGGTAAGTGGTCACTGCCGCCCATGGACGTCTGTAATCAACTTCATACAGAACATGGGTCCCATCTGAAGTCAATCACAGATGCGTTGCTACGCTCGAGGACTATGATGGTCGCCTCATGCGAAAATGTGCCGGCAACCACACCCTTCCTTCGAAACGCGAGAAATGCTTCACGCTTGAAATAGGCGTGGCGGTGGTACTTCCCCGGTCGAACTATACTGGCTCTACCACATTTAAAACATGGTGAAGAAACACGATTGAGTTACATAAAAAAACTTTTTTGAAGGACTGTGAAGTTCGTTGTTTCGCTATTTCTGACATAAGACCCTCGCCCACCAGTAATTGGTTGACAAAGATGCTTCTTTAAGATTTTCCCTTCATTGTTAAAACTAGGATAATTTATTTCTCTTACATGTAAGTATAACCTTGGCAAATCGGTTATCGGTCATCGGTCAGGGTAGGTCATCAGGTTATCAGTGCTTAGTTTTACGATAGTAACAATTTTAAATCAAATAAATATTATTGCCTGATAGTGTATGATTACTTGATTACAGACTCAAAAAGTACATAATATATTTTTATACATTTTAGGGTTCCGTGCCAAAAGGGTAAACCGAAACCCTACTACTAAAGGTGGGCATTCACGTTACGACGGTAGCACGGACTGTCGCACAAACTACGGTCGTATGCGACAAGTTCGATCGTGAATGCCTTGGTTCTAAGGACTGTACGACCAAGGTCATGTCGCAGGTCCGTTGAAGTATTCAACTTGAACTGTCGTTGCGACTGTCCGTTCGACAGTTCGTGCAACCGTTGTAACGTGAATGCCCACTTTAAGACTCCACTGTCCGTCTGTCTGTCACCAGGCTGTATCTCATAAACCGTGGTAACTAGACAGTTGAAACTTTCACTGATGTTTTTCTAATGGAGTTATAACAACAAATACTAATATTTTAAAGGTCTACCACCAGTGTAGTTCGACCGGGGAAGTACCACCGCCACACCTATTTCTAGCGTGAAGCATTTCTTGCGTTTCGATAGAAGGGTGTGGTCGCCGGCACACTTTTATATGAGGCGACCATCATAGTCCTCGGGCGTAGCAACGCATCTGTAATTGACTTCAGATGGAACCCATGTTAATTGCAGATGTCCATGAGCGGCAGTGACCACTTACCATCAGGTGGACTGCATGCTCGTTTGCTACTTCAGTCAAAAAAAATACTAGAAACAAAATAAAGTAAATGTTTAAGGCGGCTTTCATACAACAAACAAGATTTTTTTGCTGTTTTTATATATAATGGTGCGGGACCCTTCGTGCGTAAGTGCGACTCGCGCTTAGCCAGTTTTAATATGTAACGGGTGTTCTGGATATGCGGTTTTTAACACGCTTGCATTAGCTTTTGCTGTATGTATAATACATATGGTAACGGTAACTTTGAACGTGATTTTAACCGACTGAAACGTATTGAGTTGAAACTTGGCACTCTCTTCAGCCCATTATTGTCTCACTGCTGGGCATGAGTCTTCTCTCGAAATGAGAGAGTTTAGGCCATAGCCCACCGCGCTGGCCAAGTGCGAATTGGTAGAAACTTGCCATGCTTATGTAGAACCGATGATAAAACAATTTTCTGTGTACACTTTTCTATATGTCGCACTTCTATAGGGGTAACAAACAAAGTTGTGTGAAAGGCCTAGTTTTCATTGCAAGCTCAATGATACTTAGTACTTAGCATGATGATTTGACATAATGGAATATATTTTTCATGGTTTTTGAAAAATCAAAATCTAAGTAGGTAAAATAGGGGCGGAAAGATTTTTTTTGCAATTCCTCCAATATTCATACAATGTCAATGAAAATTATTAAATAATACAATGGAACATTCATTTCAATGATTTTAGATAATGAGCACCTAAGGAGCAACTACTTCTGTTAGGTCATTTTTAACTTAAATTTCATTTTATGAAGTAGGCTGGTCATTATAATAATTTGTATTATTATGAAATGTAATTCCAAGTAATTTGTATAGCCGTCCTTTATTTTTTTAGCGACCTCATACCATGGTAGGATCTGCCGGTTAGATTATTAAATTTTTGTATAAAGTAAATCTAGTAGAATTATATAATACACACAAAAACTGTAATCAGTAGTAATGCATGGATAACAAGCGTTCACTACCGCTCACTACATTGGTCATCTTCAAATATAATAATAGTCTTGGTTCCTAAGTCATATGCATTGAAGTCGTCGTCAAGTGCTCTTCTCTCTGTCTCTGTAGTCCTGGGATCAGAATAGGCCTATGGTATCCCCTGCCTGTCGTACGAGGCGACTAAAAGGGGCTTTCGGGGTTGCGGGCGGCTAGAGTTTCGGGAAGGACGGTGGAATGTGTGGTCGCTTGCCACCGTAAATAACAAAAGGTGCGATGAGCGTTTTCGCTCACCAGGAAAGAGCCTGTAATAGGCATCATGCTCGGAGGACTCCGGTTGTGTTCCGTTGGAGATCCCGGAGTCCTCAACGCAGCACTGAGGACGGCCAACGGGGGGGCTTGTTATTAGGATAAAATCGTTCATGTATTTCGGGGACGCTCGACATCGGATAGTATAGGTATATGTATGTCTTCTTTCATCCATGAGCCTTTCGATGAACCACTAAAATTGGTGCCTGGTGAACTTGTGCTCTATATGAAGTTGATTACAGATGTCAATGGGCGGCAGTGACCACTTACCATCAGGTGGACTGCACGCTCGTTTGCTACTTTAGTCAGATAAAAAATATACATACGTAATTTCGTTCGCAACTATTTGCCTAAGTGCAAAAGAGATGGATATAGCTGATAGGGTAAATTGATGTAATCAGGACCAAACTGTTAAGAGCCTTATACACTCCGTGCGGTAGGGTTTTTTTATATTACACTAGTACATTATTTACTTACAGTAAACGTTTGATTTACACTTGGCTAATAACTTGTCCTGTCTTCTAAATATTAGAATTAAATGTGGTAAACACGGCAGGTACGCTTTAATTGTATTTTTAATCTGTTTATTTGTTTTAACAGTCTGATTATTTGGTTTAATAATAATTCCTTAAAGTTAAAAACTGTCACATATTTGAACACTGAAGTGCGCTTTGCCATTTCGTGTCGGTTTTTTAACGCACATCAAAGGGATAAGTGTTCAAATGTTTGAGTGCCTGCCAAACTTGTGCGCCACAGACAGCTGTTGTGTGTAAAAAACCAAACGAACTAATAATGGACTGGGATAGTAAAAGCAGTTTCGAGTTTAAATTATATTTTTTATTAATAAATCCATATTTTTATTTTTAATTTATTTTTATTTTTAATAAATTATATTTTTTATTAATAAACCCATAGTTTTTAATTATATTTTCTAAGTTAAATAACAAACACAAATAATATAATCAAAGTGCGCCAACCAAACTATCGTCCTTGTTTTCTGAAGTCTATTCCAAAACTGTGTGCTCACAGGAGTGATCAAATCTTTGAACACATATGTGGCAGGTACGAGAACATGTGAACAAACGTGTGAGCAAAGTTTTCAAAGAAGTGTACACTTATGTGAGCACGCAAAGAAGTGATATGCCGGCGTCAGACATAAGCTCACAATTTAAAAATTTTACTTTTTAAAAATTTTGTCCACCGGCTTATTCTACGTTTGTAGAAAAAACGACACTAACAGTAGAAAAAACTAAAATATTGACTATAGCTAACTTCAGGGTGTCGGTTTTTCGTGTCTTCGAGACTTAATAAAAACTTTTTAATAAAAATATCTACCGACTTCCATGTCACTAAAAAGTCAAAAATAATTTCTATTAATTTTAGTTGAGAACATACTCAGTACTTAGTACTAGTAGTAGTACATAGTCCCGAAGTCGGCGCTCAACATATATCGTTGGACGGCGTTGACGAAACTATGTACTACTAGCCTTTGCCCGCGGCTTCGCTCGCGTGGAATTTAGTCTGCCACATGAAGTTTGCAAGGTGATAGAGCAATGGTTCAACCAGGGAGGCATCACCGCCGTACCTATTTCTACCGTGAAGCAGTTCTTGTGTTTCATTTGAAGGGTGTGAGGCGATCATCATAGTCCTCGAGAGTAGCAACGCATCTGTGATTTACTTCAGTTGGAACCCTTGCCCTACTTCCTTAGGCGATTAACATACGGTGAAGTGGATCTAATGTTGTATAGGGGTCTAATAAATCCGTTGATGCCTCACAAACGTACACCGACTGGCCGCGCGGTCCAGCGGTGTTCTCATCACCACCGTGTCTCCGCGAATGACAGTGCGGGGGGTCGGCGCCTCGGCGGGCGGCGGACACACGGGCTGGCGCCTAACCGCGCGGATCATCGTTGAAGCAAAAATACATTTCGATGTCGAAAAGTTTATTTTGATGATCGGTCCATCCGCGCGTACAGGCGCGTAAACCGCGTTACCGCGCGGGGCACCGCTATACGCGGCGGTGCGCGGTGCCGTGTGTTAATCGCCTAAATCAGTGTGTTCAAATTTCAAATCACAGGCACGTATATTAATTTGAATTAGTTTTGTCGGCAACAGATATTATTGCTTACTCTGAAATTAAAAGTTTTAAGAAAGGGTCTCAAAACGCGTGACGGTTACCAACGCGCAGTTGGCTAGCGTGGTCAACTACGACCTAAACTACTGCTAATCTGACATATGTGCCGAGTTGTGTTACATTAAAAGGTCGATGACGATTGAATAACATATTTAACCTTTCCGCTGTTTCATTCTCATTGACTTTTTTTCTTTTTTGTGAAGAGTGAGGGAGAAACCTTCAAAAGGTACGCCGTGGGAGCGACGCAGGGTTATCTGGGATTCTTATAGCACCAGGACTCCGGGATCTTCAAAGGAACGCAACTGGAGTCCTCCGAGCGCACTGCCCCATCGGGCTCCTCCCAAGTGAGCGGCTGGGCCCACCACTCCATCTGGTCTTTACCACGATATGCGACCACACGTATGCCACCGTCCTTCCCGGGATCGCCTGGCTGGACGGTTCAAGCTCCGTCCACCCTGGCTCTCACGATAGCATGCGACCACACATGCTGACATCTTTCCCGAAGTTGCTGACTGGGTGTTTGGAGCTCTCCGTCTAGCCGGACAGGGGATACCGTAGCCTTATTCCCGGAACTATAGAGACGTCATTGACCTTTCACATTTTGTTCCGTGTTTTATAACCATTTAAATATTAATATCATACAACTTCGTTGTATACGACGGCGGCGCACGGCGCGTACTGCCGGTCAATCAATTGACTACGCAATATGTTATACTCGTAATATCTTCTAAACTACTTATCCAATTCACATGGTGTAAAAGGCAGATTCAATCTTTATTACATGCTTGATTTTTTGAAATCATTTATTTTGATAAGGATTAATATTTAGTTTGTATAAAACCCATGGAAACATCAACTTGATATTTTTAAAATTTTCAAAGTATAAAAAGAGTTATTGTGGGTTATACATAAAATATAGACATATGCTGTCGCGGACTTTTATTTAGATCTATGTGAGCCAAACAATCCCACGGTACATTATATTTGGATATCTCCAACGGTTTAGGCAGCGTACGCGAAGATAGCTCTCAGAGCACAACTTTTTTTCCGACTAACCTGATATTTCTCGTTATATTATAACCTTATAAAAAAAAAAAATACAAATTATAGCCCATGTGTTATTCTGATGTATAACCTATACTACTGTAAAGTTTCAACCTAATCCGTTGAGTAGTTTTTGCGTGAAAGAATAACAAATACACATACATCCTCACAAACTTTCGCATTTATAATATTAGTAGGAAGGACTATATGAGAGAGTCCTATAATCTACATTCTACCCAATTGGACTCCTACAGCTTAGGTTTGGCCGAGTATCGCTAACTTCGTTAATTTGCTTCAGAGTGTTGAAAAGTTCCATTACTCTGATATGGATTCTTTGATCAGAACCTTATCAAACCCTCATCAGAGTACCCTTGAAGTACATTCTTCCAAATAAAAGAAAAATCATCAAAATCGGTTGGCGGGGAATTGAGATATTCGTCAATTTATCGCGCACATCGTTAATGCAAATTTAAGACTTATGCGCTTTCCTTATGGACGCCATTGTTAAAAGTGAACTAAAAAAAATGGGACCACATGACACTCACTACCTTTCAAATGAAAAAAAAATCATACAAATTGGTTCAATCGGTCCGGAGAAAGAAAGTAACAAATATAAAAAAAAATACAGAGGAATTGATAACCTCCTTTTTTATCTGACTGAAGTAGCAAACGAGCATGCAGTCCACCTGATGGTAAGTGGTCACTGCCGCCCATGGATATCTGTAATCAACTACATACAGAACATGGGTTCCACCTGAAGTCAATCACAGATGCGTTGCTACCCCAAACACATACATAATAAACGAAATAGAACACTCAATGTCTTACTATGAAACGCATAACGTCAAAAATGTCAGATGACTTTGTCAAAATACCTGTTTATTGCTTTTAAGTTGATATTAGGTTGTAAGGAACTATGGACGGTTTGGAGTAAAAAGAAACGTGTGCACTCTCTGATTGTTTATTTTGCACTAACTTTATAAATTTGATTCGCTTACTTATATTATGCGAATAAGGAGTGGACATACCGCCCACCAAAAACTACAGTTTTTAAACATAATGTAGAAAACAAAATTTGATAATTACTACAATTACTTGCCAAACAGTTAAAATGTTATGTTCATATTATTTAAGCGGACTGTATCTATTTTTTGATTTTTAAACTTTATTTTTAACTAACAATTTCTCCAACATTATGATTTTAACAATTGACAAATTTTACATGAGCTATCTTTCTGCAACACAAAAATGCAGTTATTATATTACATGCTGCAAATTTGTTATTATATTACATGCTTTGATCTTATACACATTTACATTTTTTGTCATTTTCTTTTTACAATATAAGTACATTCTATTACATGCACAATCACTGTTACCGCCCACCATGAAATATCTACTCAAAATCTTTTGGAAGCGGTATCACTTTATACAATGGTCTCTTCAACTCGTGATCGCCCTTGCATTGTATGGTTACAACTCTGACCAAATTATCCTTTCCAGGGTGTAGTTGTTTTATTCTTCCATGTAACCATTTTGTAGGGGGCGCAGCTTCATCCTTCACGATGACAACATCTCCAACTGCGGGTGATGAGAATGTCTTTTGCCACTTGTGTCTTTGTTGTAGTGTGTTGAGATACTCAGCCTGCCATTTTTTCCAAAAATGTTGAGTTAATTTTTGAATCAACTGCCACCTGGTTAACAAATTTATATTTTTGCTTTCATAATTCACATCTGGGACGTTAACTAAAGGCTCGCCGACGAGAAAGTGACCAGGTGTGAGAATGTCTTCGGTTGAGTTGTCTATTTGACAGAGGGGGCGTGAATTCAAGCAAGCCTCAATCTGTGCCAGAAGTGTGGCCATTTCCTCATATGTCAATTTGGTGTCTTTATTTACTCTCGTCAGGTGTCTCTTGGCTGATTGCACACCAGCTTCCCATAAACCACCACAAGTCGGCATTCGTGCAGGTATAAAGTGCCAAGTTGTTCCATCATTTGCCAGAATTTCAGCCACTTCCTTTGCCATGTTGTCTTTGCCAGCTCGAAACAAATCCTTCAACTCTTTTGCAGCGCCCACAAAATTTGTCCCATTGTCACTCCACACGTGTTGGCAGTATCCTCTGCGAGCGACAAATCTTCGGAATGCAGCAATAAATGCTTGTGACGTGAGATCTGTAACCGCCTCAAGGTGTATCGCGCGAGTTGCCATGCATACAAATAAACAAATGTAGCCCTTAGAAGCGTGATGTCCACGACCCTTGGAAGATCTTATCCACACAGGCCCGGCGTAGTCAACTCCACTGTTCAAAAACGCTCGATGTTGATTCACTCTTTCTGCAGGCAGCTGACCCATCAGTTGATATTTTGTTTTTGCCCTATCCACAATACAAATTTTGCAATTACGCACGCATTTTTTGACACTAGATTTTAACCCCACTATCCAATAACCTGATCTTAAATAAGACATCATTAACTGAATACCTCCATGAAGCGTTCTTATGTGAGCTTCATTAATTAGTAGTTTTGTAATAATATATGCTGGTTGGCAGGAATGATAATTGGGTGTTTAGTTAATTCGGAAAGTGACGAATTCTGAAGTCTACCACCTACTCTAAGGATCCCTTTGCGATCTAAAAATGGGGAAAGGCTGATTAGGGAACTTCTACTCTTAACGTTTCCTTTCTTCTTAATTTCTTCAATTTCCTTTTCATATACGAGATTTTGGTAATATTTAATGCATTCGTATAATATACTATCCAATTCCTTTGGTTGCAAATATTTTGGTCTAGATTCTAATTTATCCACCTTCAAAATTCTTTTACAATATGCTAATACCCGTGTCATCCTAGATAATGTTGAAAATCTTTCCCAAATTGGCTGTTCTTCTACAACTAAATTGCATGTAACCTTTGATTCTAATTGTGTTTGTGGTATATCTAAGTTAGCTCTATTAAAGACAGCAATTTCCTCCTTGAGCCATGTCGGTCCAGTCCACCAAGTTTTATGATTCACTAATTCGCATGATTTTATACACCTTGTTGCGATATCAGCTGGATTGTCAGCGGATCGTACATGCCTCCACCTATCGTTGCTTAGTATTCTAGTGATTTCTGCTACTCTATTAGCAACAAATGTGCGCCAACGATTAGGTTGTGATTGTAGCCAAGATAACACTACCATAGAATCCGTCCAAGCGAAAATTTTATCGTTTGTTATCTTTAAAATATTCACTACATCATTTATAAGTTCGGCAAGAAGTACGGCAGCACATAGCTCCAACTTAGGTACTGATAACTGTTTCAATGGTGCAACCTTGGTTCGCGATGCAATTATAATTACATGTACTTCATTTTCTTCTGCTATTCGTAAATAGGTCACAGCTGCATATGCTTGAGTAGAAGCATCTGCAAAACCTAGTATTTTAATGATTTTATCTAGTTTAATTTCTATTGTATTATTTGTTTTCTCTTCTTGTAAATATACTAAAACTTCTTCAGAATTACTTGACCATTTTTGCATTTTAAATCCTCCCCTTTCTAATATCATTTTAATTTCATTACACATCCTTTTTGCATCCTCAACATTTTCATGTCCTACCATCAAATCATCCATATAGAAACCATTTTTAATTATAGGAGCAGTATCCGGAAAATCTTGAGCTTCATCATCAGCTAACTGCTGCAACGTACGGACTGCAAGATATGGAGCGGCGGCCGTACCGAATGTTACAGTAGTCAAGTTGTAGCTTTCAAGTTCCTTATCAGGGCTATCTCGCCAGACAATACGTTGAAGATTTGTATGTTCATCGGTCATGTTTATCATTCGATACATTTTAATAATATCTCCTACTACGCATATTTTATGAGTTCGCCACGATATAATCAAACTTCGGAGATCAAGTTGTAAAACAGGTCCAACCATCATGCAGTCATTAAGAGAGTAGCCGTTGGATCCCTTCGCAGACGCGTCATAAACTACTCGCAATTTACTAGTCTCCTTGTACTCACGAATAACTGCGTGATGTGGTAAGTAAATAACGTTTTTGTCGTCTGTTGTTTCAGATTTTCTCATGTGACCCATCTCCTTGTATTCATTTATAACCTTCGTGTACTCGTTTTTCAATATTTCAGATTTTGCAAATTTTCTTTCTAAACATTGAAATCTTCGTATTGCTTGTTCCTTTGTATCTTTACATAAGTTGACTGTCTCCTCTATACTGTATTTTAGCGGTAGGTGAACTATATATCTTCCATTAGCTTCTCTTTTAGTTGTATTTTTATATAATTCTTCACACCTTTCATCTTCCTTTGTAATTATTTTCTTCTTGTTATATAAGTCTGTTTCTATTTCCCAGAACTTACGCAACATATTATTGTCTTCTTCAACCATTCTTGTAATATGTAGTGTAGATAAATTGTGTTCATTGTTTGTTCCTATTTTGTCTTCCCTTTTTCCCGATAGTATCCACCCCAAACTTGTTTTCTGAGCCACTAATCCTTCACTCATCTTAAGTAAACCATCTTCTATAATTTTACAAAAGACGTCAGTCCCGAGTAACATATCTATCTTGCCCGGTATATTGTATGTAGGGTCAGCCAATGATAAAGTTTGAAGCTGTGAATTCGTCGTGATGTGTTTCGATGGGAGCCTACTACATATAGTTTTCAGCACATAAGCTTTAACTTGTATAACATCGTTTACATTAAATCGCGACGTAATTGTTAGATCAACACAATGTTTAATTGATATTCGACTTCCTCCTCCAACTCCAGAAACAACACCATCAATATTATTTTTGTATAAACCTAAAAGGTCGACAACCCTAGCCGAAACGAAAGATGCTTCGGACCCCTGGTCAATCAATGCACGAAGTAGGTGTTTGTGTCCATTCCTTGAAGTAACCTCTACTTTTGCCGTGGCTAGTAACACTTCATGTCCAGGATTGTGAGAAAGATGTGCCGTTGTGATACATGGCTCCATTGATATAGCGCCTTGTGAAGTCTCCTTTGCGTCGTTGGAGTGATGTAACAGAGAGTGATGTTTCCTTTTACAAATTCTGCAGGACGTTGTTTGTTTACACTTGAATGCGTTGTGATTAGGTACGAGGCAGTTGAAGCATAATTTATTAATTTTAACAAAATCTTGTCTCTTCTCCACAGGTATTTTCGAAAAATCTTTGCATTGGAATATGTAATGATTGTTTTGGCAATAAGTGCACTTATGTTGTGTTGTTACATTGGCGGGATTTTTTGTAGTCTCAGTAGTAGTAATAGTATGAAATAATTTTTGCGTTAGTATTTTGTCTCTCGAGTTTACCGACATCGGCGTGACTAATTCAAGTGTACGGAACTTAGCTTCGAGAAACCCCTTCAACATATCCCAGGTAGGTAGCTCATTGGATTGATTTTTGTACGTAAACTCCTCCCAGTCCTTTAATGACTCCGGGTCCAATTTCTGACCAACTAGAAATATTAATATAGGATCCCAAGAGTCGGTTTTAATTGACAAATTATTTAAATTACTAATACATTCCGCCGTTGTATCTAAAAGGTTTTTAATTTGACTAGATGTCTGATTACTAACCCTTTTTTGACTGAACAACCTTTTTAAAATAGAATTTAAAATCATTTTTTTATTACCAAAACGCCCCTTAAGTAACTCCCAAGCTTGTACATAATTATCCTCTAAAGTTTGTATATGCCTTAATAAAATTTCTGCCTCCCCAGACACACTTGTTTTTAAATAATGTAACTTTTGAACATTACTAAGATTTGTATTGTGGACAAGAGCTGTAAACAAATCCTGATAGGTAGGCCAATCCTCATATTTCCCCGAGAACGTAGGTAATTGTATGCGTGGTAAAGTGGCTAATGATGGTACAGTTGATGGCTGAGTATCATTACTTACTGTTGACATATTGGCATTCGGCGTATCCAACTTTAACAAATGATCAATTAAATCTGCCTGTAACACCAGGTACAAATCTTCCACTTGATAAAAATCTTCGTTCAAAAAATAAGGCAGCATACCCCTTTGTTCCCGCGGCGTGCATGCCGTAAGATTGCTGTGTGTTTGCTTAAATGTACTCCAATAATCCTCTAAACTTTTCAATCTTGCTTGTACATAACCTTTTGTTAGTCTTTGTTTCGGACATTTCTTCAAATTAATCTGCGTTCTCTGTATAATATTCGCCATGTCACTCAATGTAGATAAATGTCTTTCTTGTTCCGCTGTAGTTGGAATACTCTCTTGAGCGGCTTGAGCCATGCTTAGATACTATTCTTCTTTTTAGGTACTCTTAATAAACGCAGCACGTGCTCAAACAGAAACTAAGTCCAGTTATAAAAATGGCGTTCAATAATAACCGCAAAAACTGTCCTTAATAATGAATATTGAAGTAAACAACTCCCGGCTTATCTAAGGAATGCGGCTTCCTATTGTCTTCGCGATCTCGAGTAACAGATGTGTCCGTCGATTCGATCCGGCTCGTTATAGGCCATATGTTTATTGCTTTTAAGTTGATATTAGGTTGTAAGGAACTATGGACGGTTTGGAGTAAAAAGAAACGTGTGCACTCTCTGATTGTTTATTTTGCACTAACTTTATAAATTTGATTCGCTTACTTATATTATGCGAATAAGGAGTGGACAATACCTATTGCTTTTAAATGCAGCTTAGATAATAAATCTCTTTTACCTTTAACGAGTATGTTCAAAAGAACTTGAAAATTATTACAATTTATTTAAATTAGAGAAATATTGGTGTTAACTTGTACAATATAAGGTTTAGTTTTTTTCATTTAAGTTAGGGCCGAATTTCGACCATTGTGACGGGTGACTAGATGTTACAATCCGTCAAGCCATTGGGGCTGTAGGGCCAAATAAGTTGACATATATACAAACATACATAGGTACTACTCGACCAAAACAATTAGGCGCACGACAGTTGAAACGTCATTAGAACTAGGGATTTCCCATCCCGATACGAAGTATATTCTATTACCAAATACCTAAAGTATGTAGGTATACCATTAATAAAACATACACTATAGTTCTTGTATGTTACTTGTATGTTCAATAGTCGAGTATTTTTATTAAAGCACTTTCATGTCTTTAATACATTCGCAAACATGAAATATTTTCTTTTTTTATTTGTGTATGAGACTAATGCCTGTTGCAGCACACATTTGATTTTCGACTTCGGAGACAGGAATACTGAGCCAAATACTCTTCTCTTGTTAAAAATGCATATTTTGAATGTAAGAGTCCTTTCTCCTCCACGAATAGTCTTTTTCCTACCCATTATGAGCTTTATTGCCGAAATAATCAACTAATTTAATAATAACTTTAAAAATTCAACAATCACTCATTAAAGTAACATCATAACGAAATAACATTAAACACGTGCTGGCTAACGTAAACACCTAGACGATACACGACTGCACGTCACTAGGGGATGCGCGGGGTAAGAAGCGAGATGCGGGGTATTGAACCACTTTTGTTTTATGCGCCTAATTGTTGTAGTCAAGTAATACATACATTAATACGCTCGAAAAACACCACTCTCTGACACAGCCGGGTAAATCGTTTACTGTTATTAAACAATCGGATAGTGTGTATTGTCGTGTATTTTGGAACGACTAGCGGACGATATTTATTGGTGTATTCCACTTTGATCACCCAGGTGATATCACCTAGGTGATCAAAGGCGACTCATTGGTGTCCTTTGGTGATCATAGGCGACTTCAAGAAAATATATTATTTCAGTATCCTTTGATCACCTATATAAAAACCTACCAAAAATGGGCAGCTAAAATGTTGCTTACCTATGTCTTACTAATATTAAAATGGCAAGAGTTTGTGACACGGATGCATGGATAGATGTTTTTTATTCAATCATACCAAAAAGATAGTAGTAGTGGTAGGGTGGAGATCGTGATGGTAGAGGTGATATTGTTAGTGGTATTCCGGTGGGGTGGAACCGGTAGTACTGGGATCATTATGTATGGTGAAATGGTAGAGTGGGTGGATGGTTGTGGTGCGATATATATGGTAAGATGTTGTTGGTGGTTGTTGTGGAAGTGAAGGAGCTAGGTTCGGTGAGATTGATGTTGATGCTAAGTAGTGGTCAGAAAATGACAGTATAAGTTGGATATTTCAAATACTTATATTTAAATTTAAAATTTACATGTCAAAATTTTCATTCCCGTACTCCTCCGAAACGGCTTGACCGATTCTCATGAAATTTTGTGAGCATGCATATTGAGTAGGTCAGAGAATCGGCCAACATCTATTTTTCATATCCCTTAGTAATAGTCCACCCTTAACATTTTTTTTAAATTTTTATATGGCAAAACAACGTTTGCCGTATCAGCTAGTATAACTGTTATTATTACCCAAATTTTTATGAGTTAGGGTTAGTAACGTTATTATAATTTGTGCAAAATAACTATGGGCGCAAACACCATTTTGAATACGAAAATCGAAGAAAAATCTCAACAGAATAAATATATACTTATTTAGTTATTTAATATACTAATCTTTTATAGGATTGGTTAGGTTAGGTTGGAACATCAAAAAAAAAACTAAGCTATTATCGATAATACTCGCATTTAATGAAAAAATCGTTTCAATGATTTTTCTTTGAATTTTACTTGAAAATTAAGTTGCGGGTATTTGAAATATCATGATCTTGATCCATGGGGGTAGCCAGGGGGACGGCCCGAAAAGTTAAAATATTAACATTCATAAAATTAAAATACGAAATGTTTTATATGTTGTGGTATTGGATTGAACGTCAAGTTGGTAGAACGTATATATAGGTTCACCCAGGGAGTTAATGTGTACTTTTAGCTATTTTAGGATTTCGTAGTCCGAATCGAACTTAACCAATGTTTTTAGCTTCCTCCAAAACTAAAACATAACAACGCTCTTGTCTTAATCAATATGTCGAAATAGGTACACCAAACTTCAGATCGGTTGGAGGTATGGGCAAAACGGAAGTTAATCCCAAAAAATATGTCTTTGCTCAGAAAACTTATATACATGTGAGCAGCTAGCTAGCTCTACTAGGTAACTCGTATGGATGAGATATTCAGTTTCCCCGTATCATCAGCTTAGGGGGGTTCAAGGTTATTTTTTCACCATTTCTCTGCTCAAGAACCTTATCATAATAATAGATATGCAGTATATGGCTGCCTCCCATGGTTTAGGTAGGCGGCACCCCTGCATCATCAGGGTAGAAGAGTTAAGGTTGGGATTTTTTATCATGACATGTTAGCCTAGATACTAATTATTCATTCCTAATTGCACGATGCTCAGGTCGGTAAATGCTATACGAAACGGTAAATTCGTAATGTTGGGAAGAGTACGTATGTAGAGAGATTGATTGGTCGTAATAATATGAAGTATGTGTTTTATCCAGGTGTAGGTAATTTTTTTATGCAGGGTTTTAAAGTTGGTTATCATCAGTTAATTTTATTTGAAGAGTTTACTTATACATTTTGTGTTCCAACTAAGGATAGTCAAAATTATTATTATCAGTATCAGTTGAATTATAAGTTATAAGGTTTATAATACTTTTTCTACTTTAAATATTGATATATTATATATTATAGGTATATTATAGGTCTATTCTTTAAATGAATGTTTACTCAGAAAAAGTTGTTTTATTCGGTTAGGTTAGGTTCGAACAGATTTTTCCAATTCAGAATCTAAGGGAGGGGGCGCGGTAGCGCCCCCGACCGGTTGTGTCAAAGAAGTCTATTTTTGGATGATGACGTCAGCACATAATTTTATTCATCCGAAAATCGGACGAATAATTAATTTTATTCATCCGGTTAGCGGACGACTAGCAACAGCCAATGCTATATTATAAAATAATATTTAAGAAATATGGACGCTGTGATCCACCCCATAACTCCCCATAATCTCTAACCTAAAATTCCATCATCAAACTATTCCTATGACAATAAACGTGGATACCGTAATAAATACCCTTAGAAATCAAAAATAAACGATACTGAAGTCTAATATGAATACATATGTTACGGACGACGGCGTCAATACATAAAATAAGTTAGAATAAGATAGGCATGTATTGTTATCCCACTCTAAGTATACGCAATGTCAATAGATGTAAGAAAGAGACAGCGCTATAGGAAAGAAAGAGATGCAGAGTGGTGTCATGTGCAAAAGTGGCTCGCACGTGATTGGTGGAGAGGCCGGTACCGCTGACTACCATACCCTGCTAATGTAAGAATCTTAATAGTACTTAAGCACGCCTAATGCATTGTTGTTGTTGGGTACTTGGCATACATCAATAAATAAGATTGAAGAGCGAAATACGAAGTTTTATTGAGACGCTACAATCTACACTCTACAATTTGGTCCTTCGAGCCGGATTCTGAAGATTTGGCACTCCACGACGGATTCAGAAGCGAATCTGTACTGCGGGCGATTCAGAAGCGAATCTACTCTACGGCAGATTCAGAGGCGAATCTGCGCTACTCGAGTAAGGACTGCAGCGCGTCAGATTGGATACGCCGGTCGCTATGAACACGAAAGCCGTGTTCGCTCCGAATCTGGATACAGCGAGCCGGAGTTACCAGTAGGCACTAAGAGTGTGCTTGCACCGTCACTGCACCGCATTTATGAAGACTCGCCGCAATCGCCGTCAACTGCAGCAGGAAGTATTCCCCAAGGGAGAAGATTGGAGTACTCTCCGCCACGAGCAGCGAGAGAGACCGCGCCAGAGGCGTCAATAGGGACGTCCATTATGGGGCCGCCTGCACAACCAGTTAGCACTCCAATGAGACGTGAAGCCGCATCACCAATACGAAGACCTACGTCACCGGCGTTGAGCATTCACACTAACACGTCGAGAAAAAGCGCTGATGCAAGAATGAAGATGGCGCAATACGAGGCAGAAAAGGAACTCGCGGAGCTAGAAGAAAAGCGACTACGCATCAGAGAGAAACTCATCAAGGCACGACTAGCCGCCGAAGTGACAGCGATAGAAGCCGAATCAGAGTACAAATCCAGCATATGCAGTGAAAGAGTCGATAGAAGCATAGAAGAACAACGACCATCAGCACCGAAATTCAGGGAAGAGCCACAAGAGGCTCACCCCCCCGTTAAAGAGCAACGGGGGGAGTACGCCAAGTACCAGGGCATTCAACGACTAGCCGACGCATTGGAAAAAATGATTACGTCTAGGCCGCTGCCGCGTCAGACAGCAGAACTACCCATCTTTACGGGAGCCGTCGCAGAGTGGCTACCATACAAAGCCGCTATGGAAGATTCTACGAGACTCTTCAAATTCTCTCCGACGGAAAATCTTCTGCGTCTACGAAACAGCCTACGAGGGGAAGCACGAGAAACTGTACTTTCGCAGTTATTCACCGCCTCCAGTCCAGAAGTAATTATGCGAACGCTGGAAATGAAGTATAGAAGGCCAGAATTTATAATTGATCGAGCAATGGAAGAACTCAAGAAGCTCCCTAAGCTAGGAAGTGCGAGTACTGATCTATACGAGTTCGCAGTCAAGATTCAGAACATAGTCTACACAATCAAGAGTATAGACAGAAGAGGCTACCTACAGAGTCCGCTTCTTGTTCGAGACGTCATGGACAAATTGAGTCCGCATCTCGTCAGCAAATGGGCGGAGTACGCAGCCAATAATGAAGCTCGTATTATAGAAGAAAACGAAATGATCGTCCTCTCAGAGTTCTTGATGGCCGAAGCGGATCTGATGATCAGATATACCCACACAACCAGACGAGGTGTTCCAGTACCAGTCAAAAAAGAAGTGGCTCCAAAACAGGCAGCTACTAGAGGCGTATACACTGCAGAAGGCATCACATATGAAGATGAAAGAAGATGCTTTATGTGCCAGTCCGAGGGACATTACACTCCCGATTGCGCCAAACTCAAGGCACTCGACACCAACGATCGCTGGAAATGGGCCAAGGATAACAGAATGTGTTTCAAATGTATGAAACGGAAGCACAACCGATTCTCCTGCAAAGCTAAAGCCTGCGGAGTTCACGGATGTACCTACCGACATCATGCGCTTCTACATAAGGAAAAGGCAACGGAATCGGCTCCTACGGTCAGCACTCTGAACGAATGCAAAACAGCCGACTTAACCGCACTAGTAATGAGCGTTACAGTAAAGAAGACATCTGCGGTATTGCTCAAGACCTGCAAGGTGAAGCTCAGCGGTCCACGGGGGGAGATAATTACGTACGCCCTCTTGGACGAAGGGTCCACGGTGACACTAATAGATGAAGTATTAGCAAACCAACTCACCGATGGCGAATCGAAGCAGCCTTTGAACATAAGAGGTATCAACGAGCAAAAAAGAATAGAGAGCAAGGCGATCGAGATCCAAGTGAGAGGTCTAAGAGAACAAGAAACATACACCGTCACAGCCCGCACCGTACGAGGGCTACAGTTACATCAACAACGTATACCGCATAATTTAGAGCGGTATCCATACCTGCGCAGTATACGAGAGAAGATCTGCACAGGAGAAGCCAAGCCTCGCATACTAATAGGGGCTGACAACTGGCACTTAATAGTATCGCGACAGCTACGCGCTGGCAAGAAAACAGAACCTGCCGCATCTTGGACAAAGCTGGGTTGGGTGTTGCATGGATCGGCACCAGGAAGAGCGATTTATCAAGACCAAGCAGCCGTACTTCACATCTCCACAAGTGACACACAATTACAAAAGCTCGTCGAATATTATTTCGACGTAGATTCCCTTGGTGTGTCGACCAAAGACAGGGTTAACAAGTACGAGAAGAGGGCCAACGATATTTTCGAAGCAACTGCCAAAAGGAAGGAGGGTCATTTCGAAGTAGGCCTTCCTTGGAAGACCGACAACCCCACACTCCCCGATAGCTACGAGTCAGCTTTAAGAAGACTACACACGTTAGAGAAGAGGATGACTAAGGAGCCCGCCTTTAAGGAAGTATATACGGCTCAAGTCACGAACCTTGTACAGAAGGGCTACGCGACCGAGTGCGATGGCAGCGAAATGAATAGCAATCGCAAATGGTTCTTACCTCACTTCGCCGTCACGAACCACAACAAGCCAGGGAAAGTGAGAATGGTCTTTGACGCAGCGGCCAAGGTGAAAGGAGTCTGCCTTAACGACTTCCTGCTAGAAGGGCCAGACTTACTGACTTCACTCACAAGAATACTGTTCGGGTTCAGAGAAAAAAGAATTGGCGTAACCGCAGACATCGAAGAAATGTTTCTCAGGATTAAAATAAGACCTGAGGACCAGCCAGCACAAATGTTTTTATGGCGGGACAAGCCCACCGATCCCCCAAGAAAAATGAAGATGGTATCAATGATATTCGGAGCAAGCAGCTCACCGTACCTCGCTCATAGCGTGAGGAATCGTAACGCCACAGACTTTGAGCAAGAATTCCCAGAGGCAGCTTTAGCAATTAAGGAGCGTCACTATATGGATGATTACTTAGACAGCTTCCAATCAGAAGACGAAGCTATTAAGATGGTCAAAGAAGTAATGTACATCCATCAGCGGGCCGACTTCAACTTGAGGGGGTGGAACTCAAACAATAAGAAGGTTCTTGCTAGCATTTCAGAAGATGACACTTACCCAGAGGACTCACTGCCCGATATCCGAAGGTTCTCCAGTTACTTAAAATTAATAAGAACTACTGCGCTAACACAACTCTTCATTGAGAAGCTGAAAGCCAAAAGGAAAAATAATATACATCTAGAAGTCGCACACCTGAGAGCGGCTGAACGACGTTGGCTTCAGAGAGCGCAGAGAGACTCCTTTAAAGAAGAGTTAATAAGGCTAAAACAGAATCAGTCGCTACCACGACGTAGTAGGTTAAAGAAGTTGGACGCCGTATTAGACGACGACATAATAAAGGCGAGAGGCAGAATAGGTGCTCTAAATAGTACAACGCACTCGAACCAGCCAGCGATACTCGACGGACGGCACCCGTTCACTCGTCTGCTCATCGAGAATTATCATCGCCGGGCGGGTCACGCGAATAACGAACGAGTCGTCAATGAACTCCGACAGCAATACATTATTCTACACCTGAGGCCTACAGTCAAGAAGATAGCTAGAGAATGTCAGTATTGCCGCATATACAAGGCGGCTCCAAAAACGCCACCGAAGGGAGACCTGCCTAAAGTGAGGCTGGAACCAGGTCACCGCGCCTTCACCTACTGTGGTGTCGATTACTTTGGACCTATGATGGTGACCATCGGACGAAGACATGAAAAAAGGTGGTGTGCATTATTCACTTGCCTTACAACGAGGGCAATTCACTTAGAAATCGTCCAATCACTCTCCACGGACTCTGCTATTATGGCGCTAAGAAGGATGGCCGCCAGGAGAGGCTGGCCACGCGTCATATACTCTGACAACGCCACCAACTTCAGGGGAGCAGACGTTGAATTAAGAAATGTTTACGAGTCCTGGATTACGGTGCTACGAGATTTCAGTCTGCAATATAACACCGACTGGCGTTTTATACCACCGGGCGCGCCGCACATGGGGGGAGCTTGGGAGCGCTTAGTGCGTTCAGTAAAAGTAGCACTTAGCACTACGCTTAAAGAAAAGGCGCCCAAAGAAGAGGTACTGCAGACATTAATCACTGAGGCAGAATACAGCGTGAATGCACGACCACTCACGCACGTCTCCGTAGAACCCGACGATGAAGAAGCCCTGACGCCAAATCACTTCCTTATCGGCTCATCTACAGAATTACCACGGACGGGGCCTTGCACCGAGGCGGACCGCAGCACCTGGCGAAGAGCGCAAGCGCTAGCGGACCAGTTCTGGCAGCGATGGCTTCGAGAGTACTTGCCAACACTCATCCCGCGAGGGCAAGCGAGCACTGTAGTTCCGCAACTTCGAGAAGGCGATCTCGTCATGGTGGTCGACAGCACGCTGCCCCGCAACACTTGGCCGAGAGGAGTCATCGAGCGAGTGCACCCGGGATCAGACGGCATCATCCGGTCTGCAGATGTCCGCACTCAAGGAAACGTATTCAAGAGACCTGCGACTAAGCTCGTCGTCCTACGGATGAAAGAGGCTACGACGTGTCTGCGCCGGGGGGAGAATGTTACGGACGACGGCGTCAATACATAAAATAAGTTAGAATAAGATAGGCATGTATTGTTATCCCACTCTAAGTATACGCAATGTCAATAGATGTAAGAAAGAGACAGCGCTATAGGAAAGAAAGAGATGCAGAGTGGTGTCATGTGCAAAAGTGGCTCGCACGTGATTGGTGGAGAGGCCGGTACCGCTGACTACCATACCCTGCTAATGTAAGAATCTTAATAGTACTTAAGCACGCCTAATGCATTGTTGTTGTTGGGTATTTGGCATACATCAATAAATAAGATTGAAGAGCGAACTACGAAGTTTTTATTGAGACGCTACAATCTACACTCTACAACATATGAATAACGACATTTTAGGCACCCACATCAGATTTTTTATACAGGATTAAAGGATACTGAAATAATATATTTTCTTGAAGTCGCCTATGATCACCCAGGTGATTATGTCTCAGGTGATCAAAGGACACCAATGAGTCGCCTTTGATCACCTAGGTGATATCACCTGGGTGATCAAAGTGGAATACACCTATTTATTAAGCGTCCGATTTAGCTATACTAACACTTGATATTCAAAAGATAAGGTTGATAACACTTTACTGTGTTATCGGAGCAAGCGGGAATGACCTGTGATGTAACTGAAACGACCTTCAAACACGGAGTCAATATAGATGAATGGAGTCCTATTCTTCGATATATTAATACATGAAGCAAAAACTAGTGATTCGTTTTTGTCGCAGACGGAAGAGTGTGAAATTACGCGCGGTTATAGTTGATGCAGAGGAGAACTGCGCAATGCTTATATATTTTTTAAATTATGCATAAAACATAACTAAAATCAACTAAAAACACATTACACTCACTACCTTGCATTTAACACAAACACATACATAATAAACGAAACAGATCATTCAATGTCTTACTATGAAAACACATAACGTCAAAAATGTCAGATCTCTTTGTCAAAATACCCGCTTTTAAATGCATCTTAGCTAATTAAACCTCTTTTTATTTATACCTTTAACGGGTGCGTTCAAAATAACTCGTGAATGATAACAATTTATTTAAATTAGAGAAATATTGGTGCTACTTTGGACAATGTGAAGTTTAGCTTTTTAATTTAAATTACGGTCGAATTTTGACCGTTGCGAATAGTAATTTTAACGATTTTTCGACTCCTACTCCCCCATTGGTGAGATGTAGTGTAATTTGGCTTGAAATAGCAATAGAGCAAGTACTATATGGCTTGGGTCTCGTCAAGCTATGTGGTCTCACTGCTGGGCACGGGTCTTTCCAGAATGAGATACCTTTAGGCAGTCTATAACATTGACCAAATGGATTTCACACACCATTAAGAACTTTTTATTTATGAACTCTCAGGTAGTTACAACTTTCTTCATGATGTTTTCCTTTACCATAAAGCTGTGATAATATTTGTTTAATACTCACATCATTCTAAAACAACACGTTATTATAAAAAATAGGCTATGGTGCGTGCCAAAGATACATACATACAAAGTTCATATGTGTATGTATGATACACATACTTTTTTTTTTTGTTACCGAGGGGGAAACCTTCAAAAGGTACCCGACGCCGTGGGAGCGACGCAGGGTTATGTGGGATTTTTACCGCACTAAAACCCCCCCGGTGGCCGTTCTCGGCGCTAAAAAGGAGGACTCCGGGATCTCGAAACGACTTCAACCGGAATCCTCCCAGCGCGTTGCCCCATCGGGCTCCTCCCAGATGGGCGGCTGGGCCCACCGCTCCGTCTAGTCTTTACGACGGTATGCGACCACACGTACCGCCGTCCTTCCCGGGATCACCTGACTGAACGGTTCGAGCTCCCACTCTAGCCGCTCGTAACCCCGGAAGCCCCTTTTAGTCGCCTCTTACGACAGGCAGGGGATGCCGTAGCCCTATTCTGGTCCCGGAAATGCAGGGTGCATGATACACATACCTACTCCGGAAATTCGGTTTGCGAGCTCGTTCCTGCCGCGAACGTGCAAGATGTGGAATGAGCTTCCTCTTGAGGTATTCCCGAGGTGCTACGACATGGGGTTCTTGAAGAAAGGTGTAAAAAGAGCTCTCCTCCAAAGCCGGCGATGCATTGGCGACTCCTCTGGTGTTGCAAATGTCCATAGGCGACGGTGACTGCTTTCCATCAGGTGGCCCGTCAGCCTTATCGTTAGGTTTTAATATAAAAAAAAAAAACTCCGGTGGAATCCCAGGCCTCCGGTACAAATCGATGGCCTGGGATTCCACCCACTGACCATTGACTGAGAGGCCGATTTTCAACCATTAGTCTATTACAGCTCTCGTGACATTATTTTTATTTTTTTACAGATGGCTCGTCTACTGCTCCTCGCTGTTCTAGGCATCATAGTCTTTCCACCTATCTACTTCTTGTATTTACGAGGGTCCCCTCCCATGCCGGAGATAAATCTGAACGAGTGGTGGGGCCCAGACCAGATGAGAGGCAGAGTTGACTCCAGCATTCGACCGTTTCAAGTCAAATTTAGCGAAGAGGTAATTTTTGACGATAAGCATATTCCTATTTTTTTTTATAAGTCTGAAGTAGCAAACGAACATGCAGTCCACCTCGACTCGAGGGCTATGATGGTCGCCTCATATAAAAGTGTGTAGGCAACCACACCCTTCTTTTGAAGCAAGAAATGCTTCACGCTAGAAATAGGTGCGGCGGTGGTGCTTCCCCGGTCAAACTACACTGGTTCTACCACCTTAAATGCACGGCAATGTAGGTTTGATGATGTAGAACTCTTTTATGAGGACAATTTCTAATTTATGTTCCCTGTAAAGCAGAGTTTATTAAGCAGTTGAAGTTATAAAAGGAGCATGCAGTCTTCCTGATTTTATAAGGTTACTGCCGCTCATGGAAATCTGTAAGCAACTTAATACAGAACATAATTTCTGTCTAAACTTGATCACAGATGCATTGCTACTCCCGAGGACTAAGACAGTCGCCTAATATTAAAGTGCGTTATCAACCAGACCCTTCCACCAAAACGCAAGAATTGTTTCACGTGTGAAATAACCACATTCTACGCACCACTGATTTATGTGAGTATTAGAAGTTAGGTATCACTGCTTTTCTGTGAAGGAAAACATCGTGAGGAAACCTACACACCCGAGAGTTCTATAATAAAAAAGAGTTCTTGGAGGTGTGTGAGTCCACCAATTCGCACTTGGTCAGCGCGGTGGACTATGGCCTAAAACTCTCTCATTCCGAGAGAAGACCCGCGCCCAGCAGTGGGACAATAATGAGTTGACGATATACGATATAATTGGCACTTGGCTAACGGGGTAGACGCGGCCTTTGTCATTCTGAGAGAAGATCCATATCCAGGAGTAGGACAATATTGGGTTAATGACAAAAAAAGATATGGTTATTTGTAACATTGAGTAGGTACTCTGTGTTTTGTAACGTATGTCTGTATCAGCGTTTGTATGTTTTTATGATTTTTATTTAACTAAAGAAGCAAACAAGCATGCAGTCCATCTGATGGTAAGTGGTCACTGCCGCCCATGGACATCTGCAATCAACTTTATACAGAACATGGGTTCCATCTGAAGTCAATCACAGATGCGTTGCTACTCCCGAGGACTATGCTGGTCGCCTCATGTGAAAGTGTGCCGGTAACCACATCCTTCTATCGAAACAGAAGAAATGCTTCACGCTAGAAATAGGTGTGGCGGTGGTACTTCCTCGGTCGAACTACACTGGTTCTACCACCTTGTAGACTAATTTTATTGCAAACATTTTGTTATATAATGGATATGTGCTCATGATGATCTTATTTATTTTTTCGTGGAAATTTAATTTGATTTATTTATAAAATTTTACAGTCACTATGATTCGTTATCACGTTTAATTACTGACGTCTTTCATCGATGCATGTTATCGTTTTAATTATAATCTTGTTTTACTTATTTATTATTTCGTTCATTATCTCTGTACCTACGAGTATGTAGCTAAAAAGAAATAATATCTCTCAATTTTCTTGAAACTGAATTCAAATTAAATAAATATGAATTCTATTACAGAATGCATAAAATAAATTAAGGTTCCGTAAAAAATGACTATTTCATTCTAGAAAAGGATAAATATAATTTTACGTACATTATAGCCGATTGATTGAGGATTGATTTAAGCAAAGAGTACGAACACAATTAAGCTTTTTTTAACGCCATGGGACAAGTTAAAAAAAAAACATGCGTGCGTACAAAGTACACATGTCAGAAGTGAAACTTCTTTGGCGAACTAATTTATAAATCTTGTTTATATTTATACAAATCTAAAACTTTAAATTTCCAAGATTAAGAGGAAGGGAAAAAGGCGTGATACGACGTTCGCTCTGTCTCACTTTTTCTCTCAATCTTTCTCACTCGCTTGCAGCGAGCAAGCTCTCTCTCCACTCTCACTCCACGGCTAGTTGCTCATGCTACGTTCGCCCTGTCTTACTCTCTCTCAATCGGTCTCGATCACTCTCTCTCTCTTTTCCGACACTTCCGTTGCATACCGGCGTGACGTTTCATCTGTAAAAAATTTACCCTCATGCGCCTAAAGAAGTTTCACTTCAAAAACTCTCGAAACGGAACAATTAAAATTAAAATTTTATATATTTTTTTACAGCAAAATTTTATTGCTTGTTGAGTTCTCCTTAGATAAGCTCTGATACAATTCTCCCGGAGTCCTCTTTATAGCGCCGAGGACGGGCACCGGGGGGGGTTTTAGTGCGGTAAAAATCCCAAACAACCCTGCGTCGCTTCCACGGCGTCGGGTACCTTTTGAAGGTTTCCTCTTCGAGAACATAAAAATGCTCTAATACAACTTGATGATATTCTTTTTTAACTTTTATGAAAAAAACGCTAAAATCAAATTTTCGTTCGTTTCCAGATGATAAAAGACCTAAGGAGCCGTCTGAGAAACCACCGTCAACTCATCCCGCCGCTGGAGGGCATTGCCTTCGAGTACGGGTTCAACACTAAGCAATTGGACAACTGGGTCAAGTACTGGGCAGAGGAATACCCGTTTGCAGAGCGAGAGAAAGTGTTAAACCAGTTTCCACAGTTCAAGACCAATATCCAAGGATTGGACATACATTTCATCAGGGTTAAGCCAAAGGTATTTTTTATTTTTGTACGTAACGATTAGGTAAATAGACCTAATAGATTGAAAGTAGTCACCGTCGTCTCTTGATGTTTGCAACACAAAAGGAGTCGCCGTCGACTCTGGAGCTCTTTTTGTAACTTTCTTTTTTTATATTAGGACCTAACGATAAGGCTGACGGGCCACCTGATGGAAAACAGTCACTGTCGCCTATGGACATTTGCAACACCAGAGGAGTCGCATCGCCAATGCCAATGCCAATGCATCGCTAGCTTTAGAGGAGAGCTCTTTTTACACCTTTCTTGAAGAACCCCATGTCGTCGCGCCCCGGGAATACCTCAGGAGGAAGTTCATTCCACATCTTGCACGTCCGCAGCAGGAACGAGCGCGCAAACCGAACCGTGGATGACCGCCACGAGTCCAGTTGATGCGGGTGGAACCTCATAAAGATACCCCTATCATAAAGCTCCGGGAATACCTCAGAGGAAGCTTATATCATGTCGTTACTTAAACTACTGGTAAACTGGTTTGGTAAATTCACTTTTTGAGCGTATCTTTGTTCGTAGTATAACAATTAGAAACATATACATATAATGTGATAGAAAGCGTTTAGGTATATATTGTATATTGATTATTTATCGACGTCTAACGTGCAAATATGTATCATACTTCATACTAATATTATAAAGGCGAAAGTTCGTGAGTGTGTATGTTTGTTACTTCTCCACGTCTAAACGGCTGGAGCGATTTTCATAAAATTTGGTAGGGAGTTAGCTGACACTCTGGATTAACATATAGGCTACTTTTTAATGTGGGAAAACATGTTATTCCCACGGGACAGTCGATAAATCGATTTTCTTTACGCGGGCAAAGCTGCGGGGTTCATCTAGTTAACGAATAAATTTCTCTCATTTCCATGATCTTAGTCAATGAAAAATTCTTCTTTTTCTTCATTTAACTTAATCGTGGTTTCAAAAATGTCATACATTATTTCTAATTACTTGATTCCAGGTTGCGTCTGGCAAAGAAGTAGTTCCATTGTTGCTGCTCCACGGGTGGCCAGGGTCCACCAGGGAGTTCCTTGAAGCAATCCCGCTTCTGACAGCTGTCAGCAAAGATAGGGACTTCGCTGTCGAGGTTATCGTTCCGAGTTTACCTGGATATGGATTTTCTGATGTAAGATTTTTGGTATTTAAGAACATTTTAAGATTAATATTGATCCTTGGTTCTTGCAATTTGCGTATCGTTATCACAACATTTACCAATTTCGATATTTTTAACACACGATATTTTGCTGAGATTAGTACAGATTGAGTACTTTGAAGTACTCAATTTGCACTAATCTCACTGCTCCTTGGAGAAGCGGTAGGCAAGGCCTTCATCTGGTGCTGAACGGTGGCCCATTCATGTCCAAGTGGAGTCCAACTTTTCCAGGTTGTAAGCTACGAGGTCTGTTATTGATACGACTGGAAAAGAGACTTGCAAGTCCCATGATTTTTTAAAATAATTATTTGCTTACATTATAATGTTCATCAGAATTTAAGGTTTCTATATCCCATAGCTCATTCAAGCCTGCGCCCTGTAGTTCCGGGACCAGAATAGGGCTACGGTATCCCCTGCCTGTCGTAAGAGGCGACTAAAAGGGGCTTCCGGGGTTACGAGCGGCTAGAGTGGGAGCTCGAACCGTTCAGTCAGGTGATCCCGGGAAGGACGGCGGTACGTGTGGTCGCATACCGTCGTAAAGACTGGACGGAGCGGTGGGCCCAGCCGCCCATCTGGGAGGGGCCCGATGGGGCAACGCGCTCGGAGGATTCCGGTTGAAGTCGTTTCGAGATCCCGGAGTCCTCCTTTTTAGCGCCGAGAACGGCCACCGGGGGGGTTTTAGTGCGGTGGAAATCCCACATAACCCTGCGTCGCTCCCACGGCGTCGGGTACCTTTTGAAGGTTTCCCCCACGACAACAAAAAAAAATATTGTATGTTATTCGGCTGTATTTTAAATCAGGCGACAATGTCAAACCTCGGGAGCAACAATGCATTTGTGATTGACTTCAGAAAAGAACCAAGAATCAAAGAAGAATGAAGTTGTTTACGATGTCCAAGTGGCCACTTACCATCAGATGAACTGTATGCTCGTTTGCTCCTTTAATCGAATAGATAAAACACGGGATCTATTTTTCTTCTTTTCCAGGCTGCAGTCAGGCCTGGATTGGGAGCTGACAAAATGGCAGTAATATTCAGGAACTTAATGAATAGGCTAGGATTCAAAAAGTACTACGTCCAGGGTGGAGACTGGGGTTCGCTTATAACCAGCAACATGGCTACATTCTTCCCTAAGGTAACATTTGTTTTTATTATTGCTGTTTACCATTTGTTTAACATTTGTTTTGAAGGTGGTAGAACCAGTGTAGTTCGATTGGGGAAGTACCACCGCCACACCTATTTCTAGCGTGAAGCACTTTTGCGTTTCGATGGAAGGGTGTGGTTGCCGGTACACTTTTATATGAGGCGACCATCTTAGTCCTCGGGAGTAGCAACACATCTGTGATTGACTTCAGATAGAACCCATGTTCTGTATGAAGTTGATTACAGATGTCCATGGGCGGCAGTGACCACTTACCATCAGGTGGACTGCATGCTCGTTTGCTACTTCAGTGAAATAAAAAAAAAAAAACCCGCTCTAGCCCAAACGACTTGACCGATTATAACATATGACATATCATTAAAATCGACTCAATTTGCACAGTGACGTAGACAATATAATTTTGCAAAAAGGACGTTCTAAAAAGGGGTAGAAGGGGCAGCTTCTCTACTCTCATGATAATAACAAAATTTAGTAATTAAAACATTCGAAATATAGGTATGAATATTACATTCATATAACTGATTTATCGAAAACTCATAAAAGCGCTAAATTTAGAGTATTATTACAAAATCTAAAAATCAAAATAGGTATCTAAATGTTTCTTCACATTGAAAATCGTTAAAAAAAACGACTGTTAAACCTGTATTTCTATGTAGTTTATTTTTGGACCCATTATTTTTAGCTTTCGAACTATTAGTGGGTACTGATTCTTTGTTTTAATTACAGGAAGTTCTCGGATACCACGCAAACTCAGTATTCCTGCAATCAACAGCGACAACATTCTTCACACTCATAGGGTCCATATACCCTCCGCTTGTGGTGCAGTCTGACGTAGCAGATCGCATGTACCCTCTCTCAAAAATATATTCTAATCTCATGGAGGAGATGGGCTACTTGCATATCCAAGCGACTAAGCCAGACACAGTTGGTACGTATTTCAGTAATTTTTTTAGTAGGTATACACGGAGATCTCCCGCCAAGTTAGTAATTATGCCTAGTAAGCCGTGTTCTGATAGTCTGTTCAGAACTTGTAATTATTCAGGATGTTGAGAAAACTTCAATAGCGTGTTTCAGAATATTAGTGGTACCATCTCTTGATGAGTTGCGCGAGGTCGCCACATGGATATGGTGTTCTATTGTTCATGATCACTGTCGAATACGACAAACAGTGTAGATGTCTTGATTGAGCATGCAGCCGTCGTCAACCCATTACTGTCCCACTGCTGGGCACGGGTCTTCTCTCAGAATGAGAGAGTTTAGGCCATAGTCCACCGCGCTGGCCAAGTGCGAATTGGTGGACTTCACACACCTCCGAGAACTATTTTTTTTTAAAGAACTCTCGGGTGTGTAGGTTTCCTCACGATGTTTTCCTTCACCGAAAAGCAGTGATAATTAATGTATAATCAGTGGTGCGTGCCTGGGTTTGAACCTTGGACCTGCCGATCGAGAGGGCAAGTTTTAACCATTAGGCTATCACTGCCCTACCATGCAGGCAGCCACCTGATGGTAAATGTTCAATGCCGCCCAATGAATCTGTGACAGATGTCACAGAGTCGTTGCCTCTCGATGACTAAGATGGTCGCATCAAACAAAAGTGCGCCGGCAACCACGCCTTTCCATCGAAATACAAGAACTGTTTCAGTTCACGCTAGAAATAAGAGTGACTGTGGTACCTCTCCTATCAAACCACACGTTGTCCAACTAGGTATGTTTAATTATAGAATAATTTTAGATTTTTCTTTTTTTTTCATATTAATATAAGTAGGTAATCATTAAATAAAGTTCATTTGAGAATCCCTTTTCCAGGTGTATCATTGTCAGACTCTCCAGCGGGCTTAGCAGCTTACATCCTGGAGAAGTTCTCCACCTGGACCCGTATGGGCCACCGTTCAGAACCAGACGGGGGTCTCGCCTACCGCTTCTCCAAGGAGCAGCTGGTGGATAACCTCATGATGTACTGGGTCCCCAACGCCATTACCACTTCAGCTCGACTCTACTCGGAGACGTTGAATAAAAGATCCCTTGCATTGCAACTGGATGAGTGAGTAACGTTACTTATTGGTTAACTAACACACTTATTTTGATGAATTCACTCAAACGGACATTTTGTTTGAATGTACCTGATGATTCTCTTGATGAGTCTTTTAGTATGCTTATACAAATAATGCTTTTACAAATAAAAAGGTTTGCACGTCGTTTTTGCCTCGGACGTGCAAGTTGTGGAATAAACTTCCTCCTGAGGTATTCCCGGAGCGCTATGACATGGAGTTCTTCAAGAAAGGTGCGAAAAGAGCTCTCCTACACAGCCGGCGATGCATTGGCGACTCCTCTGGTGTTGCGTATGTCCACAGGCGACGGTGACTACTTTCCATCAGGCAGCCCTGCCTTATTGTTAGGTTAAATTATAAAAAAAAAATATATTTCTTGCCTTCTTTCTTTCTTTCTTTCTTTTTCTTTCTTATGTGCTCAATTTCAAAATATTTTCCGCAGGATCAAAACCTACGTCCCTACAGGGGTGATCCAAGCTAAGAACGACCTAGGCTACCTCCCACCGTGGCTGGCGCGCCTGAAGTACCCAAACCTCATCCACGAGACCGTACTGCATGATGGAGGCCACTTCCTAGCATTTGAACTGCCGAAGGTCTTCTCGGATGATGTTCTTCAAGCCATAACTAGGTTTAGGGCGTGGCATAAAGAAAATAGCGTAAGGGTTGATTTGTAGATCAGAAGGGGTGGAAATAAGAAACAGTGATGAAAAATGCTGTTATAGATATTCTAAATAACCGGCACACTTTCACATGAGGCGACCATCATAGTCCTCGGGAGTAGCAACGCATCTGTGATTGACTTCAGATGGAACCCATGTTCTGTATGTAGTTAATTACAGATGTCCATGGCAGTGACCACTTACCATCAGGTGGACTGCATGCTCGCTTGCTACTTCAGTCAGATAAAAAATCAGTATCGCGCACGAAGGGTTCCGGACCATTATATGTAAAAACGGCAAAAAAACACGTTTGTTGTATCTGAGCCGCCCTTAAATATTTCTTATTACATTCTGTTTTAAATAGTTGTTCATGAGATACATCCTGGGTACAAATAAATTCATAGACGGACAATGGGGTCTTATTAATAGAGTCCTGTATTTGCCATTTGGGTACGGAACCCTAAAAGCTATAAATTAATTATTGTGTTGGTGTCTTGTGATATAAAATGGACAAGTCTTTTTATTATTTTTCAAAATCGCTGATATTGTTTGTTAAACTGTTTGTACAATGTTATAGTTATGGTGCTGCCACACTGCTGTTTATAATGTTTACTAACGTTAGTAAACATTTGTTAAAAAACATAGGATCACAATGTTAGACAATGTTTTCATGAAATGAAATGAAATGAAATGTCTTTATTTTTGTATAGGCCTGCGGGGGCACTTACAAATTGTCAGTTACATTTTTTTTCTTACACTACCACCGGATCGGAATACGACCTCAACTGAGAAGATCCGGCAAGAAACTCAGCGGGTTTGTCTTTTTTCTTATTTATATCCATTTTTTTTATTTTTTTATATAATTACAATCATGTTTTTTTACATGGTATTTTACATGTTAGATAATGTAAGTAAACATTTCTAAACTATTTAACAAATTATAAAATAAAACATATGTTATCATTCAGTGTTTGGCGCATCCAGATGTCACATATTTCTTTTTTAAAACTAAAAATAAAAGCTAATCCAATGGGCAAAACTTCTTCCATTTTCGTGTAGACTCGTGCCTCGGAAAGTAAATTCAAACAGCAAGCGAGACGATTTTTCATATATTATAAATATTTGTAAACATTTTCCATCAGTGTAGGAGCACTTATAACATTTAACAATTACTAACACAATGTAACAATTCCTCACATTTGTTAGTAAATGTATTAGTGTTAGAAAATGTTTGCAAACATTTTAAACTGCAGTGTGGCAGCTCCATTAGGATGTTTACGAGTGAATGTAAAGGATTTTTAAATGTGTCTTGAAATATAAAATATTTTACTAATTGCGTTTTCTTTTATCATAATCACGAACTGATTAGTGACGCATTCTTTCAAATTGCATCAATGTAGTTTATAAAAAATACAAAAAAACGCCGATATGAAGATATCCTTAAATCTTTGTTAACATAAGAATAACATTTTTCGTCTTAAATCTCTTCTGTTCTTCCATCTGTGATTCCTCTCCTTCAGAAGTGAATATTTGAATATTCATAATGACTTCAGAACCCTCGTTCTGTGTGACATTCTTTACAGATGTCCATGGACTGCAATATCCACTTATCAGCAAGTGGATTGCATGCTTATTGACTAAAAAAAGATTATCTAGTTTCTTAGGACGTAAAAAATTTAATTTAACTAGTCACCCGACACAGTGGTCAAAATTTGACCCTAATTTAAATGAAAAAAAAAACTTACCTTATATTGTACAAAGAAGCACCAATATTTCTCTAATTTAAAAAATGGTAAAGCAATAGCGGGTATTTTGATAAAGACATCTGACATTTTTGACGTTATGTGTTTCATAGCAAGACATTAGATGTTCTATTTCGTTTATTATGTATGTGTTTCTGTCAAATGCAAGGTAGTGAGTGTAATATATTTTTAGTTGATTTTATGTATGTTTTATGCATTATTTGAACTATTGCGCAATCCTTCTCTACATCAACTATAACCGTGCGTTCATACTCCACCGCCTGCGGCAAGTATCTTAAAAACACGTCACAATTTTTTGCTTCACGTATTAATATATAGAAGATACTAAAAACTTTGATGTCTAATCTTTTAAAATAACGAAAGCATAATTTTATTGATTTTATTTATATAATTTAAATTGGTATTTTTTCGAAAAACGAAGTTCGCTGTCGTGTCTTTATAGTTCGTTGTTACTTAGACTACTCACCCTTCGAAACGGTCGAAATTCCGTAATTCAACTCAAACACTAGATATTGTCCAAAGTAGCACGATTATTTCTCAAATTTAATTAAAATGTTAATCTTCGAGTTAATTTAAATACACTCGTTATAGGTCAAAATATGCTTATTGCTAAATTGACTAAAGTTTATATTTTTATAATTTTTTATATTTAATAAGAAGCAGCATCCAAATTACTGTCCCTAGGATGAGTTCCCAGAATGCTGGCAACATTATCTCGGTAAATAGCAAGGCTAATTCGTTGACCGAGGTATGTGCCAGCTTTCTGATCATTCGCTGAAAATATTCTTGATAAGATTATATATGATAAGTAATGTAAAGGAAAGTTTCTTAATGATAATTAATACGATTATTATTGTTGCATTTGTATTTTCGTTCAAACGATTTCCGTTGCTCCAATGTTATTTCTACTGACTTTCAAATGGTATTTAATCAAGTAATAAAAATAAAAATTACATTCTTAAGAACCTTTTTTGAAGTCATTTAAAAATTCACTTATAATTTTTATACATCACATTAAATGTAACATTGGCTGGAGTTACACGCGTGAAACGAAGGTAAGAACATTGTTATAAATTAATTGTGGGAAATAATATGTTAAAACATTATTATCATATTCAAATAATCTGCGTATTAATGTACGTAACGTATTAATTAACAATTAACATATTTTTTGTCTTAAACCACCAATTTTAGGCATTGTTGTTTTTAGGGTTACGTACTGTAATGTAAAGACGGAACCCTTTTATTTTTTTTATTTATCTGACTGAAGTAGCAAACGAGCATGTAGTCCACCTGATGGTAAGTGGTCACCGCCACCCATGGACATCTATAATCAACTTCATACAGAACATGGGTTCCATTTGAAGTCAATCTCAGATGCGTTGCTACTCCCGAGGACTATGATGGTCGCTTCATGTGAATGTGTGTCGGCAACCACACCCTTCTATCGAAAGGCATGAAATGCTTCACGCTAGAAATAGGTGTGACGGTGGTACTTCCCCGGTCCAACTACACTGGTTCTACCACTTTGTAAACCCTACTACTGAGACTTCGATGTCCGTCTGTCTTTTACCAGGCTGATCTTTTTTTTTTGTTTTCGAGGGGGCAACCTTCCAAAGGTACCCAACGCCGTGGGAGCGACGCAGGGTTATGTGGGATTTTTACCGCACTAAAACCCCCCCGGTGGCCGTCCTCGGCGCTGAAAAGGAGGACTCCGGGATCTCGAAACGACTTCAACCGGAATCCTCCGAGCGCGCTGCCCCATCGGGCTCCTCCCAGATGGGCGGCTGGGCCCACCGCTCCGTCTAGTCTTTACGACGGTATGCGACCACACATACCGCCGTCCTTCCCGGGATTGCCTGACCGAACGGTTCGAGCTCCTCTAGCCGTCTGCAACCCCGGAAGCCCCTTTTAGTCGCCTCTTACGACAGGCAGGGGATGCCGTAGCCCTATTCTGACCCCGAGGCTACAGGGACGACCAGGCTGATCTACAGTGACAGCTAGACAGTTGACATTTTTACTTATGTATTTCAGTTGCCACCATCACAACAAATACTAAAAACAATAAAATTTAAATGGGCCTCCCATACGACATACGTACATGGTTTATTGTAGTCTTTTGTGGCGTGTGGCGAGGTCAACTCGCACTTAATTTTTTTGAGATTAAACTAACAAACGAGTATGCAGTCTGTTACGGACGACGGCGTCAATGCATAAAAATAAGCTAGGATAAGTTAGAATAAGATAGGTATATATTGTTATCCCACTCTAAATATACGCAATGTCAATAGATGTAAGAAAGAGACAGCGCTATAGGAAAGAAAGAGATGCAGAGTGGTGCCGTGTGCAAAAGTGGCTCGCACGTGATTGGTGGAGAGGCCGGTACCGCTGACTACCATACCCTGCTAATGTAAGAATCTTAATAGTACTTAAGCACGCCTAATGCATTGTTGATCATGTTGGGTACTTGGCATACATCAATAAATAAGATTGAAGAGCGAAATACGAAGTTTTTATTGAGACGCTACAATCTACACTCTACAATTTGGTCCTTCGAGCCGGATTCTGAAGATTTGGCACTCCACGACGGATTCAGAAGCGAATCTGTACTGCGGGCGATTCAGAAGCGAATCTACTCTACTGCTGATTCAGAGGCGAATCTGCGCCACTCGAGTAAGGACTGCAGCGCGTCGGATTGGATACGCCGGTCGCTATGAACACGAGAAGCCGTGTTCGCTCCGAATCTGGATACAGCGAGCCGGAGTTACCAGTAGGCACTAAGAGTGTGCTTGCACCGTCACTGCACCGCATTTATGAAGACTCGCCGCAATCGCCGTCAACTGTAGCAGGAAGCATTCCCCAAGGGAGAAGATTGGAGTACTCTCCGCCACGAGCAGCGAGAGAGACCGCGCCAGAGGCGTCAATAGGGACATCCATTATGGGGCCGCCTGCACAACCAGTTAGCACTCCAATGAGACGTGAAGCCGCATCACCAATACGAAGACCTACGTCACCGGCGTTGAGCATTCACACTAACACGTCGAGAAAAAGCGCTGATGCAAGAATGAAGATGGCGCAATACGAGGCAGAAAAGGAACTCGCGGAGCTAGAAGAAAAGCGACTGCGCATCAGAGAGAAACTCATCAAGGCACGACTAGCCGCCGAAGTGACAGCGATAGAAGCCGAATCAGAGTACAAATCCAGCATATGCAATGAAAGAGTACGGGACTGGGTCGATAGAAGCATAGAAGAACAACGACCATCAGCACCGAAATTCAGGGAAGAGCCACAAGAGGCTCACCCCCCCGTTAAAGAGCAACGGGGGGAGAACGCCAAGTACCAGGGCATTCAACGACTAGCCGACGCATTGGAAAAAATGATTACGTCTAGGCCGCTGCCGCGTCAGACAGCAGAACTACCCATCTTTACGGGAGCCGTCGCAGAGTGTCTACCATACAAAGCCGCTATGGAAGATTCTACGAGACTCTTCAAATTCTCTCCGACGGAAAATCTTCTGCGTCTACGAAACAGCCTACGAGGGGAAGCGCGAGAAACTGTACTTTCGCAGTTATTCACCGCCTCCAGTCCAGAAGTAATTATGCGAACGCTAGAAATGAAGTATGGAAGGCCAGAATTTATAATTGATCGAGCAATGGAAGAACTCAAGAAGCTCCCTAAGCTAGGAAGTACGAGTACTGATCTATACGAGTTCGCAGTCAAGATTCAGAACATAGTCTACACAATCAAGAGTATAGACAGAAGAGGCTACCTACAGAGTCCGCTTCTTGTTCGAGACGTCATGGACAAATTGAGTCCGCATCTCGTCAGCAAATGGGCGGAGTACGCAGCCAATAATGAAGCTCGTATTATAGAAGAAAACGAAATGATCGTCCTCTCAGAGTTCTTGATGGCCGAAGCGGATCTGATGATCAGATATACCCACACAACCAGACGAGGTGTTCCAGTACCAGTCAAAAAAGAAGTGGCTCCAAAACGGGCAGCTACTAGAGGCGTATACACTGCAGAAGGCATCACATATGAAGATGAAAGAAGATGCTTTATGTGCCAGTCCGAGGGACATTACACTCCCGATTGCGCCAAACTCAAGGCACTCGACACCAACGATCGCTGGAAATGGGCCAAGGATAACAGAATGTGTTTCAAATGTATGAAACGGAAGCACAACCGATTCTCCTGCAAAGCTAAAGCCTGCGGAGTTCACGGATGTACCTACCGACATCATGCGCTTCTACACAAGGAAAAAGCAACGGAATCGGCTCCTACGGTCAGCACTCTGAACGAATGCAAAACAGCCGACTCAACCGCACTAGTAATGAGCGTTACAGCAAAGAATACATCTGCGGTATTGCTCAAGACCTGCAAGGTGAAGCTCAGCGGTCCACGGGGGGAGATAATTACGTACGCCCTCTTGGACGAAGGGTCCACGGTGACACTAATAGATGAAGTATTAGCTAACCAACTCACCGATGGCGGATCGAAGCAGCCTTTGAACATTAGAGGTATCAACGAGCAAAAAAGAATAGAGAGCAAGGCGATCGAGATCCAAGTGAGAGGTCTAAGAGAACAAGAAACATACACCGTCACAGCCCGCACCGTACGAGGGCTACAGTTACATCAACAACGTATACCGCATAATTTAGAGCGGTATCCATACCTGCGCAGTATACGAGAGAAGATCTGCACTGGAGAAGCCAAGCCTCGCATACTAATAGGGGCTGACAACTGGCACTTAATAGTATCGCGACAGCTACGCGCTGGCAAGAAAACAGAACCTGCCGCATCTTGGACAAAGCTGGGTTGGGTGTTGCATGGATCGGCACCAGGAAGAGCGATTTATCAAGACCAAGCAGCCGTACTTCACATCTCCACAAGTGACACACAATTACAAAAGCTCGTCGAATATTATTTCGACGTAGATTCCCTTGGTGTGTCGACCAAAGAGAGGGTTAACAAGTACGAGAAGAGGGCCAACGATATTTTCGAAGCAACTGCCAAAAGGAAGGAGGGTCATTTCGAAGTAGGCCTTCCTTGGAAGACCGACAACCCCACACTCCCCGATAGCTACGAGTCAGCTTTAAGAAGACTACACACGTTAGAGAAGAGGATGACTAAGGAGCCCGCCTTTAAGGAAGTATATACGGCTCAAGTCACGAACCTTGTACAGAAGGGCTACGCGACCGAGTGCGATGGCAGCGAAATGAATAGCAATCGCAAATGGTTCTTACCTCACTTCGCCGTCACGAACCACAACAAGCCAGGGAAAGTGAGAATGGTCTTTGACGCAGCGGCCAAGGTGAAAGGAGTCTGCCTTAACGACTTCCTGCTAGAAGGGCCAGACTTATTGACTTCACTCACAAGAATACTGTTCAGGTTCAGAGAAAAAAGAATTGCCGTAACCGCAGACATCGAAGAAATGTTTCTCAGGATTAAAATAAGATCTGAGGACCAGCCAGCACAAATGTTTTTATGGCGGGACAAGCCCACCGATCCCCCAAGAAAAATGAAGATGGTATCGATGATATTCGGAGCAAGCAGCTCACCGTACCTCGCTCATAGCGTGAGGAATCGTAACGCCACAGACTTTGAGCAAGAATTCCCAGAGGCAGCTTTAGCAATTAAGGAGCGTCACTATATGGATGATTACTTAGACAGCTTCCAATCAGAAGACGAAGCTATTAAGATGGTCAAAGAAGTAATGTACATCCATCAGCGGGCCGACTTCAACTTGAGGGGGTGGAACTCAAACAATAAGAAGGTTCTTGCTAGCATTCCAGAAGAAAAGAGATCCCAGAACGTCGACGTACAGCTAGTGGCACATCACAAGGAGAAAACGTTAGGACTTCGATGGGACCCAGACTCCGACACTCTTACATTCAACACGGATATTAAGAGAGTTCCCGGTGAAGTCAGGCTGCGACTAAGAGCTCCTACTAAGCGCGAAACCTTAAGCGCAGTTATGTCAGTGTACGATCCGCTGGGGCTCATCAGTCAGTACACCATCGTCGGCAAGATAATATTGCAACAATTATGGCTTAAGAAGGTGGACTGGGACCAAGAACTACCGCAAGAGGAAGCCTATCTTTTCGACGAATGGATAAAACGACTCCCAGATGTCTCAGCGCTAGCTATACCAAGGTGCTACAGTATGAACTTAACGCCGCAAGCCCATATAGAGCTTCATATTTTCGTCGACGCGAGTGAACAGGCGTATGCAACGGTGGCCTATTGGAGGATCGTATACAAAGACTTAACAGAAACCATCCAAGTAATGGCCAAGGCAAAGGTAGCTCCGCTAAAGATGCTCACCATTCCAAGACTGGAGCTTCAAGCGGCGTTGATTGGGGCGCGACTCGGAAACACGATAATAAAGGAACATACTTGGAAGCCCAGACGAGTAACCTATTGGAGTGATTCTAGAACAGTTCTGTGTTGGATAAGAAACGAGAAAAAGAAATACACTCCATTTGTCGCACACCGCCTAGCAGAGATCGCCGAACTCACACAAGCGGCTGACTGGCGGTGGGTGCCTACCACGCTCAACGTGGCAGACGACGCCACCAGATTTCAGAGCAATAAGATCGACAGTCACGATAGGTGGTTCACGGGGCCCCCATTCCTTAGGGCACCGGCAGACCAGTGGCCACAGGAGAGCGAGGATAACGAGACCGAAGAAGTGGCATACTACGCCTATTCAGAAGATGACACTTACCCAGAGGACTCACTGCCCGATATCCGAAGGTTCTCCAGTTACTTAAAATTAATAAGAACTACTGCGCTAACACAACTCTTCATTGAGAAGCTGAAAGCCACAAGGAAAAATAATATACATCTAGAAGTCGCACACCTGAGAGCGGCTGAACGACGTTGGCTTCAGAGAGCGCAGAGAGACTCCTTTAAAGAAGAGTTAATAAGGCTAAAAAAGAATCAGCCGCTACCACGACGTAGTAGGTTAAAGAAGTTGGACGCCGTATTAGACGACGACATAATAAAGGCGAGAGGCAGAATAGGTGCTCTAAATAGTACAACGCACTCGAACCAGCCAGCGATACTCGACGGACGGCACCCGTTCACTCGTCTGCTCATCGAGAATTATCATCGCCGGGCGGGTCACGCGAATAACGAACGAGTCGTCAATGAACTCCGACAGCAATACATTATTCTACATCTGAGGCCTACAGTCAAGAAGATAGCTAGAGAATGTCAGTATTGCCGCGTATACAAGGCGGCTCCAAAAACGCCACCGAAGGGAGACCTGCCTAAAGTGAGGCTGGAACCAGGTCACCGCGCCTTCACCTACTGTGGTGTCGATTACTTTGGACCTATGATGGTGACCATCGGACGAAGACATGAAAAAAGGTGGTGTGCATTATTCACTTGCCTTACAACGAGGGCAATTCACTTAGAAATCGTCCAATCACTCTCCACGGACTCTGCTATTATGGCGCTAAGAAGGATGGCCGCCAGGAGAGGCTGGCCACGCGTCATATACTCTGACAACGCCACCAACTTCAGGGGAGCAGACGTTGAATTAAGAAATGTTTACGGGTCCTGGATTACGGTGCTTCGAGATTTCAGTCTGCAATATAACACCGACTGGCGTTTTATACCACCGGGCGCGCCGCACATGGGGGGAGCTTGGGAGCGCTTAGTGCGTTCAGTAAAAGTAGCACTTAGCACTACGCTTAAAGAAAAGGCGCCCAAAGAAGAGGTACTGCAGACATTAATCACTGAGGCAGAATACAGCGTGAATGCACGACCACTCCCGCACGTCTCCGTAGAACCCGACGATGAAGAAGCCCTGACGCCAAATCACTTCCTTATCGGCTCATCTACAGGACTACCACGGACGGGGCCTTGCACCGAGGCGGACCGCAGCACCTGGCGAAGAGCACAAGCGCTAGCGGACCAGTTCTGGCAGCGATGGCTTCGAGAGTACTTGCCAACACTCATCCCGCGGGGGCAAGCGAGCACTGTAGTTCCGCAACTTCGAGAAGGCGATCTCGTCATGGTGGTCGACAGCGCGCTGCCCCGCAACACTTGGCCGAGAGGAGTCATTGAGCGAGTGCACCCGGGATCAGACGGCATCATCCGGTCTGCAGATATCCGCACTCAAGGAGGCGTATTCAAGAGACCTGCGACTAAGCTCGTCGTCCTACGGATGAAAGAGGCTACGACGTGTCTGCGCCAGGGGGAGAATGTTACGGACGACGGCGTCAATGCATAAAAATAAGCTAGGATAAGTTAGAATAAGATAGGTATATATTGTTATCCCACTCTAAATATACGCAATGTCAATAGATGTAAGAAAGAGACAGCGCTATAGGAAAGAAAGAGATGCAGAGTGGTGCCGTGTGCAAAAGTGGCTCGCACGTGATTGGTGGAGAGGCCGGTACCGCTGACTACCATACCCTGCTAATGTAAGAATCTTAATAGTACTTAAGCACGCCTAATGCATTGTTGATCATGTTGGGTACTTGGCATACATCAATAAATAAGATTGAAGAGCGAAATACGAAGTTTTTATTGAGACGCTACAATCTACACTCTACACAGTCCACCTTGTCACTGCCATCTAAAGATATTTCAAAATAATTCTACATACATAGCACCGGGGTTCTAAATTTTTATTTTTATCCGATTGAAGTAGCAACGATCTTGCAGTCCACCTGATGTAAGTAGTTACTGCCACACATGGACAACTGGAAGCAACTTTATTTATTTATTTATTAAAAATTGCACCAACAAAGTATACACTTTACAAAATTATGTTTACACATGCATAATATACAATAAAAGTGCTACTTTAATTATAGGCGCAAATAGCATGCTTAGCGCGTACATCAATTACAGATAACAGATTTAATAAATAAAAAAGACATTCGTGTATAGACTAATTAAAACATTAAAATACAATCATTAATAATAATTATTAAATTACAATTATTATTAATTATTCAATTACAATTATTATTAAATTACGATTATTGTTGATTATTATTAAATTACAATTATTAATAAATTACATTGCGGTAGAAATAATATCCATAGTTTTAGTCTTAGTCTCCTATTACTTGACTTACAATTTGTATGAACTTATTTTGGGAGTTTGAGAAGATATCAAGATATCCTTTAACCTTGTGTAGTTCCGAGTTACTGGTAGTTATATTGTGAATGAGATTATAGCTCCTTAGTGATCGGTTTATTGGAGCGTAATGACCCAGATTTGTCTACTGTCAACTTCATATAGAACATGGTTCTATCTGAGGTCAATCACAGATGCGTTGCTACTCCCGGTGACTAAGATGTCCGCCTCATATAAAAGTGTACCAGCAACCACATCTTTCCGTCAAAACGCAAGAACTAAGGATGTAACGAATATTGTTATTTGAACATTCTCGAATGCGAATATTGTTTTTTTTTCACCTTTTGGTGCCCCTACACTAAGTGAAAAACTAGATTTGGCGACATTTTTTTGCAAAGCACTGCTACTCGCTATTCGCAAAATACTTTCACATCACTAGCAAGAACTTCTTCACGCTAGAAACACTCGTAGGTGCTGCGGTGGTAATCCCACATAACCCTGCGTCGCTCCCACGGCGTCGAGTACCTTTGGAAGGTTTCCCCCTCGAAAACAAAAAAAAAAAGTTGCTGCGGTGGTACCTTCCTGAGACACGAATTAATTACGATTTTAACATCTAAACCGACGTGTACTGACTAATTTTATTACTAATGTTTTTCTTATTTAAAGTTTGTGCTAACACTAGGTATAATAATGTTTGAATGCTACTTGTTTTTTACTATACGGCAAAAACGGAAAATTTAAATAACCTTTTTTTGAACCTGTTTCTTGTGCATTATATTTTAGTATTGTTGGATAAGATATTAAACCTTAAGTATCATTCCTTTTGAAATATAAACTTCTAACTCCGATTAATCGAAGTTGGGTCTTATCTCTTTGTACATATACAATAATCACTTACCCTAACGCTTTTTAAAATAGTAACTATAAAATTAATTGTTAAATAGCAAATCCTGTGGGTGTCCGATCATATGTGATAAATACAGTGTAATCATATTTCTAAGAGAGTTTTATATGTACTGCAAAAATGTGTTTATCGAATGTAAATTAATTTTCGAGTGATTTTAAGCACACTTTAGGAGAAAAAAGACGTAATATTAATTACAAAATTTTTTTAGGTGGGCATTCACGTTACGACGGTCGCACGAACTACGACAAAATTCGACCGTAATTTTAATTAAAAACTTCATATTGACAAAAGTAGCACCAATTTTTTTCTAATGTAAATAAATTGTAATAATTTTAAAGTTATTTTGAAAGTACCCGTTAAGGTTTTTACCTTTAACGGGTACATGGCATATCATTAGAATTGCTTTTAAATGCAGCTTAGTTAATAGCTTAGCTCTTTTTAGAGGTAAGCTATGATGTTTTGACAAAGACATCTGGTATTTTGACGTTATGTGTTTTTATAGTAAGACATTGAATGTTTTATTTCGTTTATTATGTATGTGTTTGTGTTAAATGCAAGGTAGTGTGTGTAATGTGTTTTTTAGTTGATTTTATGTGTGTTTTATGCATTATTTGAAAAAAATATTTGCATTGTGCTATCCTTCTCTACATCAACTGTAACCGTGCGTAATTTCATACTCCTCCACCTGCGGCAAGTATCTTAAAAACGAATTACAAGTTTTTGCTTCGTGTATAATGTTGTATATGTATATGTATTCCGGTATATAGATGTTAAATCCAAATAACTAATTTTATTAACTAACATTGTTGTACATCTTATGTAAGTATTAGGTACACTTCGTTGCGCTTCGTTGATATTGTAAGACTTATGTTAATATTGAGATTAATATTAGGTTTTCGTGGGAAGTTCGTTAAAAAGTAAGTTTCGTTAATTAGTAAAACTGGCCAAGCGCGACTACACGCTAAGGAACCTTTTTTTTTTAGGGGTAACCTTCAAAATGTACCCAACGCCGTGGGAGCGACGCAGGGTTATGTGGGATTTGTACCGCACTAAAATCCCCCCGGTGGCCGTCCCCGGCGCTACAAAGAGGATTCCGGGATCTCCAAAGGAACGCAACCGGAATCCTCTGTGCGCGTTGCCCCATCGGGCTCCTCCCAGATGGGCGGCTGGGCCCACCGCTCCGTCTCCGATCGGGAGGTCCGAGCTTTTTAAAAAAATATATATAATATATGAATATATGTGCGTATTAGAAATTAATTATCCCTGCTTTTCGTTGAAGGAAATTAATATCTCACTGCTGAGCACGGGTCTTCTCTCAGAATGTGACAGTTTTAGGCTATAGTCCACCGCGTTGGCCAAGTGCGAATTGGTGGTATATTTAATAGCATTCATTTGATACTTATACTTAATTGATGGTTTTCAAACAGAAGGTTTATTTTAATATTTTAAATATCGCTACTTCAAAACAAAAGAGCCGCAACTCGAATAGACCTAATTTTACAGAAGAGCCATTTAAAGTTTTGAAAATCAGTTCTTGTATAATTGCTCTGTAATTTTAAAACAGATAAATATGTGTTTTACACTGTTAGAAAGGTATTTTTATTCTTCTTATAATGGTTAATTTGGATATGGTTATTTTTTTCTAAAAAAAGTTATAAGCAGATAAGTCTCTTATGTATATAAATATGCGGCTTTGTACAGATGTTGCAGCGTAAACTGGAAAATACAAAAATGACGTCAGTAGTGTTTTTATTGCTTAAAGTGTAAAATTCATGGGAATCTTGTTTAAATTATGAAAATATAACCGACAATATTTGAATTTTTACAATAAAAAGGATTTTGAATATTTATGACTTGTGGCCCTTTTGTTTTAAAGTAGCGATGTGTCAGTACTTGTAACTTGTTATAATGACTCATTAAATATCGCTTAACGCTTATATATTAGTAATCTTGATGTTTATGGTATGATATTTATAAGAGCAGGTAATTAAGTTACTTTGAAATAATTAATTAACCCTTAAACTCTGATTGACGTCAAAATGATAACGAACATTTTAAAATTGCACTCATTTTTAACCGACTTCCAAAAAGGAGGAGGTTCTCAATTAAACTGTATCTTTTTGTTTATATATTTAATCTTTAAACGTAATCTTTGGCACTAATTGCAAAGTTTGGCACTAATGGCACTAAACTACTGGCTAAAATGGCTTGATCGATAGAAACGCATGGGATATCATTGGAATTGTCTCAATAGTGAAAACGACATAGATTATAATTATACTTTTTTTAATAAGGCGCCTAGGAAAATAAATAAATACGTTCTACAGTCATGAAACGTATTAAAACAGAAAAAAACAGACTTAACTATTGACATATCAACGCACAGCCAACTAATATGCCTAGAAACTTGAAATTTGATACAAGAGTTCCTTTCATTGTAAGTGAGTACTAGGAAAGGATCTATATATGAATACGTGAAGCAAAAACTTGTGGTTCATTTTTAAGATAGTCTCAGGCGGAGGAGTATGAAATTACGCACAATCATACTTCATGTAGAGAAAGATGCAAAATGCTAATATTTTTTCCAAATAACGCTTAAAAATACATAAAATCAACTAAAAAACATTACACTAACCACCTCGCATTTGACACAAACACATACATAATAAACGAAATAGAACATTCAACTTACTATGAAAACACATAACGTCAAAAATGTCAGATGTCATTGTCAAAATATTATATTGCTTTTAAATGCAACTTAGATAATAAACCTGTGGGGTCCAGGGTGCCAAATAAAAGATTTCTTCAACAATAATGGACTGTATTTATTTCTTGTTCTTCCGAATACAATTTTCTAGTATAGTAGCTGTTCTTCATTCGGAGGCGGAGAAAGGAATGAATTTTCACATTTTTTTTTTTTTTTTTTTTTTTTTTTTGCGCCCAGACAAAAGGAGAAAGGGCTACCCTCCGTGCGGGAAGGGTGGTGGTGAATGCTCATGCATACCAATGCGGCCGTCCGCATTGGTTATGTGGGACTCACGAAAGACCTACGTGCCTACCCACTAAACACCACCAGAGGTTAGCTTTAGCCTATTATGAGGCTTTTAAGCTTTCATCGAATGATGGCCCCGAGGGGCAGAACACGGGGCTTTTGCGGGACTCCATAAGGAAGCACCGCTGGATACTAACACTTTCGTGTAGAAGGTTGAGCTCAGTGTTATCGGAAGATAACTACTGTGCTGGGCACCTAAGTTGTCTGACAACTGGCCCGCCAAGGGGCGTACCAGTTCAGACTCTAAAAGGAAAAGGACAAGGATGGAAGAGGGATGCGTTCCCCCGTCCCCGCCCGAGGCAAACTGAGGGATAGCGTGAAGCGCAATGCTTACGATTGAAGGAAGCGAACTAGGGCTTCGTGTTCGGCAAGAACGTGTACACGTTCCTCGACCGAGGCCGCCCTACGGAGCTTCCCGGCCAGGAGAAGCACCTCATCCATGTCAATCTGCTGGATGATTCCGAGGGCGAAGGCAATGTTCTCTTTGTCAGTGTACTCGGGCAGTTCCCGTTCCCGTGGTTGGGGTTTGGGAGTTTGGGGAGCAGGTGAAGCCTGCTTTGCAGGTGGAGCCTGCTTTGCAGGTGGAGCCTGCTTTGCCGGCCGTGTGGGGGGGCGGGACGACGCCGCCGAGTCCCCACTGGAACGCCCCCATGGGTTGCATGGGGTCGGCTTTGGCACTTTGAGTGCCGGATAATTGGTCGAGTCGACCGGAGGGGGTGCTGGCTTGGGCTTAGGGCCTTTCGCCAGGGGCTGTCGCTTCTTGCGAGAAACACGGGGGGCTTTTGGGCAACCGCGGTAATTTGCCGGGTGCCCGGACTGTCCGCACAGGACACACGCGGGAGGGGACTCCGCGTCTTTGGTACGAAGGCAATCCTTCGTACCATGACTGCCGAGGCACTTTACGCACCTAGGAGTGGCAGAACAGTTTGCCGCTGCGTGGCCGTAGAGTTGGCAGCGGTGGCATTGGCCAGGGAAACCCCTACGATTCGGGGGCTCTACTTTGGCCAGTGAAAGGCCGCAAACCTCGCTAACATCTTTGAAGATGTTGCGAGAGGAGTCCGTATTGGACAGGACAACGAGGGCTAAGGGATATTTAGCCCCAGAGCGGCTGTGCAGCTTGTGCACTGCCTCTACGGGGAATCCCTTGGAAATAAGGTCGCCCTTGATGGCTTCATTCGGAAGCTCGTGAGGCAGGCCACGGAGGACTGCCCGGACTTTACGCCCCTCGGGAAGAGCATATGTGTGGTAGGCAATCTGCCTACTGGAGAGGAGCCCCGTCAGGGCTCGGAAAGCATCCGTAGATGCCAGGGTTATTTCAATAGCCTCGCCGGTATTGCGGGCTTTTGTGAATTGCACCTTATTGTCGGCGCAGAGTTGGGACACAGTTAGCCACATGGCCTTATCCCGAAGGAAGACCGGAGGTGGCGGCTTGTTTTTAATGTGGGCAGGGGGGCCGCGGGAAGCGGGCTTCCCCTGAGACGGACCGGGGGTAGCGGGCTCAGTGCCCGGGCGTGCCTTAGGGGCACGTTTGGTGAGGCGCTTAGGGCGCTTTCCGACTTGGGTATAGTCCTCGTCGGGAGTGACGGTACTGTCGTCCTCATCCTCATTCAACCCCTGAAAGGAGTTGCGAGTCGGGACTTCAGTAGGAATGACAGCGGTACGCTTGCGCGGCCGCGAAGTGGAGGCATCAGAAGCCTCGTAATCGGACGCCTCTGCGGCGGAGCGCGCGGCTGGGGCGTGAGCGGGGGACGCATCTGGGGATGCGGGAGGATATGGGAAGTTAATTATAAAATTAGGACGGAATTCGGGTTTGGGTTTTTCGGACCTCGATTTGGGTTTGGGTTTTTCGGACCTCATTTTTTGCATGGTCTCTTCAAGAGCCTTGACGTGTTTAGCCATATTGGCTGAAGCCTCCCTGCCTAAGGCAGGGAGCGAAGATGTGGGAGGGTGGGGCTAATCCCCGGCAGAATGCTGCCTACCGTCACCCTTGGGTCTAAACCCAAGTGCAGTGGGATCGGGTCAGCCGGTTTGCTTAAGCCAAGAGGCTTAAGAAGCGCACCGGGTCCGCGCTAAACTGGCTTCGTTGTCACCGTTAAGTTTCCACCAGTTAGAATCGGATTGAAAACTACTCGCGGCGCGACGGGCGTTCCTCTATTTATTTCCAATAAATTGGCTATAAATAGATTCCCGCCCGAACGACGTGAACAGTCGTACGGTTAAGGACGCGTATACTTTACGTAATGACGCGTAGCACGCAGCGTAGCTCGTAGCACGAAGCGTAGCGCGTAGCACGGGGCGTAGCACACGGAGCTCGTCGGACGCGGAGCGGAGAACCGAAGCGGGCGGGCGCGCAGGCCGGAATGATGAATTTTCACAAAATTAGGCCCTATATTTATACTCCTCCGCGCACCGCAACAGCGCTAATGCCTATTTTATGCGTGCCAAACAGAGACGGCACTATGTGTTGACAAAGACAACAATATATTATCTATCTCTCTTACTCTTTTACTTAATCCTAGTTACTTAATACTATTTTATACAATGCAAGTTGTTATTACTTAATTACTTAATACTACTTAATACAATGCAAATTATGAGTACTTAGAATTAAAACATTATCACATAACATAAAGGTACACAATGGTAGGTCACATAAAAAACATTAGAGTAAACAATATTGTACATAAAACGAGCTATGTTCCTAGCTAATTGTCCGCTACAGTCTCCCCCCGGCGAAGACCTTCGGAGCCTTTACAATCTACCGGGAGGACAATTAGTCTACATACTGGTCGCCTGAAGATGCCACCCTTCGTCCGTACCTCCGCGCTTCGCACCACACCATCGGGTCCTACATATACTTTTTCTACCAAGCCCCGGGGCCATACGTTACGTGGAAGTAATCCATCAGCTACAATAACTACGTCGCCCGGTTTCACATTGTCCCTATTATCCCGGTTGTCACCCCGCGGTGCTAAGGTAGGTAGATATTCGTTTATCCACCGCTTCCAGAATATATCGGCGAGGGCTTGAGCGGCTCTCCATGAGCGCCTATCAGCTACCGCGCAGTTGCCTACGAAGGGCAAACCGACTGCTGTACCGAGCAAGAAATGATTCGGGGTCAATGCTTCCGGGTCGTCCGCGCTGACGGGTACGTGTGTTAACGGCCGGGAGTTAATAGTATGCTCTATTTCCGCGGTAAGTGTCGCGAGTACTTCTTCTTTGGGTGTCCGACCCGTGAGTGTAACTAACATCGCGCTTTTTACGCTTCGTATCATTCTCTCCCAGGCCCCACCTTGGTTGGGAGCTCCTGGGTCAATGAAACGCCATTCTACATGTTTCCTAAGCGCGTATTTTTCTAAGTCGGGAAGCCAATCGCGGTACGCCTTCCTAAGTTCTACGTCTGCTCCGTGAAAATTAGTCCCATTATCAGACACTATGGTATGCGGCATACCCCGTCGCGCGGCCATGCGTCGTATGGCCATTATTGCCGAGTCCGTACTTAAGCTCGCTATAAGTTCTATATGAATGCCGCGCGTCACTAAACACGTAAATAGCATACCCCATCGTTTCTCCTTTCGCCTACCTATGGTCACCCATACAGGTCCGTAACAATCGACGCCGCAATACGAGAATGGCCTCGTGTAAGATTGTAACCGTAAGGCCGGTAAGTTACCTTTAACTGGATCCGACGGTGCCGCCCGGCGGGCTTTACAAGTCACACATTCCGCTATTATAGTACGCACTGCGGGCCGCAACCGCAATACCCAGAAATACCGCCTAATATTGTTAACTAATTGTTCCCTTCCTGCGTGATTGCTATGTATGTGTTCGCGACGTATGTATAACCTAACTAAGTGGCTCGCTCCATCTAATATAGGAGGGTTTTTACGCTGCGCAGGTATGTTGGCCGCATCTATTCTTCCGTTGAGCCTGATTATACCGTCTTCATCGTATACGGGATCTAATTTTAACAATCTACTTGCTCTATCGACACGTTTCCCTTGCTTCAATTGATCTACCTCGTTCGGGAAGCTGTGACGCTGTGATTGTTTTACAAGCTGACGTTCCGCTTCTTTGATATGTCTTATACCTAACTTGGCCGACCTATTTCCCTTGCATTTTTCTATAAACAATAGCGCATAAGCGAGTGCACGCGTCACCCTATCGTACGACGAGAACCTTTCTACTTCGACTAGACCTATGTGAGGCGTTGTATGTGCCACAACCGCTTCCGTCAGGGGTGTCTCCGCTGGGCCCTCGATCGGCCATAGCTCCTTTCGTTCGTACAGAAAGGGAGGCCCCGTAAACCATCTAGACGAGCTACTTAATCGCGTGTTCCCTACTCGTGTCGCGTCGTCGGCTACGTTCGATGCAGTGGGTACCCACCGCCACTGTTCCGTGCGTGTTAACTCCGCGATTTCGCATAAACGATGGGCTACGTACGGCGTGTATCTAACTGCGTCGTTCCTTATCCATTGCAATGCCGTTTTTGAATCAGACCATAAATAAACGTCTGCGTCCTTCCATGGATGCTTACTGATTACATCGGTAGCTAACCTAGCCCCTACCAGAGCTGCCTGCAGCTCCATGCGCGGAATACTCTGACCCTTAAGGGGTGCTACCTTGGCTTTCCCGGCCACTAATGCTATTTTCACGTTGTCCGCCGCGTCGGTGAACCGCCAATAAGCTACCGCTGCGTATGCCTGCTCACTGGCATCGCAGAACACGTGCAACTGCCTATTTACACTCGCGTCGCGCGCGTCGTAACACCTAGGTATCTTAAGGTCGGCTACATATCCTAAATCCGATTGCCACTCGGCGAACGCTGCGGCCTGTTCGTAAGGTAACGGCTCGTCCCACCCTATCTTTTCGCGCCATAGCTCTTGTAGTACTATCTTCGCCGTGATAGTATATGGACTAAGTAGACCTAACGGGTCGAATATAGACATAACTACGCTCAGCGCTTCGCGTTTCGTGGGAGTCCGCCTTAGGTTTTTCACGTCGTCCGGAACCCTATGCATTTCAGTATTAAAGCCAAGTTCGTCGCTCACGGGTAACCATAAAATACCTAATGCTTTGTCCCACGAGTGTGCGTTCGTAGCGAGCTCCTTGGGCGCGTGCGCGCGACTTTCCGCGGGAACGTTTTCTAATATTGACTCGTAGTTCGAACTCCACCCGGCCAAGTTAAAACCGGCTTGCGCGTGCACGTGACACACCTCGTGTATGGCACGTGCGGCTATCTCCTCTGAGTCGAAACTGTCTATCCAATCGTCCATATATGTGCTACTCGTAATCGCGACATACGCCAGAGGATGCGTATCTTTAAAGTCCGCCGCATTCCTATTCCGGATGCTATGTGCTAAGAACGGTGAGCTACGAGCTCCAAATATCATTGACGACATTACATATTTCCGCGGGGGACCCTTTCGATCATCGTCCCTCCATAGAAATTGTTGCGCTACGCGGTCCTCCCCCCGTATTTTTATCTGGAGAAACATTTCGCGTATGTCCGCAGTTAATGCTACCTTCCGCGATCTAAAACCGTACAAAATCCCATTGAGTGATTGTAACAAATCCGGTCCGTCTAATAACGCGTCGTTAAGACATTTACCGTTAGCTTGCGCCGCAGCGTCGAACACTAACCTAACCTTTCCCGGTTTGTTTGGATTAGTTACTGCGAAGTGAGGTAAGTACCATTCGCGTCCATTATCTTTGTACTGCCCCGTACTGAGTTCCGCGTACCCCTTTTCTAATAAACTATCTATCTGCCTCGTATAGGCCTGTTTGAACTCGGGCGATTTGTCCATTTTACGTTCGATTCCTTTCAAACGGCTTAAGGCCATATCGTAACTCGGCGGTAGGGTCACATCGTCGCTGACCCACGGCAGCCCTACCTCAAAACGTCCGTTCACCCGTTTAGCCGTTCGGTTAGTTACTTCTATAGCTCGCACCTCGTTAGGGATGGGTTTTCGTTTTGCTGTTATTCCTATCGCGTCGATATCGTAGTGGGCTTTAACTAATTCGCTCAGGCGTTCGTCCGCACGCGCTCGCTCAACACACTGCTGCTGTGAGTGCACATGTAAAACAGTAGCCTTCTCAACCACGATACTACGCGGAAGGGTACCATGTAGGACCCATCCTAACTGCGTAAGAGATGCAGCCGGCTGCTTTCTACTTCCGGTAACTAATTTGCGCGACACTATCAGATGCCAGTTATCCGCTCCTATCAATATTCGGGGCTTCGCATTGCCGTAGCATACCACCCCCGCGGGGATCTTTTTTAAGTGGGGATACTTTAAGAATTCTCTACCTATCGATTGACTACCTAAGGTAAGATTCCGAACCGTTCGAGCTTTTACTTCATGCGCGTGGCCGTTTTGCCCCTCTACCCTTATACACACGACGCGACTACCCGGCTCCTGTTGACTGGAGGTAGCGCCCACGATGTTCAGAGCTCGGATCGGACCCCGGGCTCCTATCGAGGCCGCTATCTCTTCGTCAACCAACGTTATGGTTGAGCCTTCGTCTAACAACGCGTATGTTCGTATTTCTTTGCCGGTGTTTCCTCTAAGGGTAACAGGGCAAACCTTGAGCAAGACCTGCATTTGTTCAGCTGCCATATGGGCCGATGCTGCCGTGACTGACTCGATTCCCTTATCTTTGTTCCCACTCGATTCTATATCCCGCGCGACATGTAATAATGCGTGGTGAGGCCGCCTACACTCGCTTATCCCGCAATTCCTACCTTTACACGCGAATCTCCTATGTTTATTGTCTAGACATTTATAACACACGCGCGCTTCCCTCGCCCACTCCCATCGTTGTTGTACCGACATCGCCATTACTTTGTTGCATTCGTACGTCCGGTGCCCAGCTCCGCAACAGAGGCAAACTGTCTGTCCCTTTCTTTCGGGATCCTCCGTTGCGGCATACACCGGTTTAATACGCAAACGTTCCGATCGCTTTTCAACTAGTCGCGGTTGTGCAACCCTTTGAGTGGGGCGCGCAGTGACGGACTTATCGTGCGAAAATTGTACCGCCCTATCTGCTTCCTTCATCAGGAACCTAGACAGCCTAACCAGCTCTGAGTCCGCGTCGCTCGCGCTCTCGTACGCGTAATCATACCACTTGCTTTTCAAGTGGGGGCTCAATTTTTCACTGATGATTCGTGGTAGCTTAGGATCCGTATTCGCGCCTAACGGGTCTATACTTTTTATTACCGTAACTACATTTTGTACTTTCACCGCGAACATATTCAAATCGCTCGCCGTCGATCCTACATTCGGCAACCTAAGTACTTCGTCGACCGCCTGATCTATTATTGCTCCCGGTCGTCCGAAACACTGTTCGAGTGTCTTCATAATTTGCGTAGGTTCCGACGCGGAATATAATAAAGCCGACACGGCTTGTCTGGCCTCCCCCCGTAGACATGCCCTCAACCTGGCCAGGTTCTCCGAAGGTGACATATTACAGAGTCTCGTCGAATCTCGCATCGCGGCCTTAAATGGCAACCACTCTCTAGGGTCCCCGTCAAATATGGGTAACTCTTGTGCCTGCCGCGACGTGAGCCGACCTCTCGACATGCTTTCTAACGCTTGGACCAATTTGTCCACTATGTCCTCTCCGGATGCCCCTGATGCATGATTGACCGCTTCTCGGTTCCTACCTGGGTGACCTAACGTAACCTCGGGTGCCGTGTCTTCCTCTCGCAACCGCTCCCCCCGTGGTTGATTCTCGCTTAACCAATTCTCTACACGCCTATTGTTTACCCCTTGATTGACGCCGCTTTCCCTATCTGTCTCTTCGCGAGACGCGACCTTGTCTATTGCGATCCGCTTTTCTAGTATTTCCGCTTCTAAACGCAATTGTTGGTACCTAATCTCTAATAACCGCTTCTCTGCTTCTAATTCACTGCGCCTAATTTCCGTAGATCGCTGTGAGCACACCGATCGTGCATCTTCCGGTGGTCGTTCCATCGCGATTTGAGTCCCTACGACGCTCGCGGTTTCCGATTGTGGTACGTTACGCGGAGGTTCCGACGGTGACGCTGGGCAATCTACAAATACCCTAGTCGCGGCCAGCTTCTTCCTGGTTACTGGCGGGCTGCGCGTCGTCATCGTTGCGGCTCTTGTATGCCCCTAACTATACCCTACTATCTTCGTCCCTACCTCCCTAACCAGTCCCTATCAGTCCTTCGGGAGGTCTAGCTCGCAAGCTATGGTTCGCTCCGTCAGGGATGGAATGCAAGTGGGATGGGTACAGGTGGGGTTCTCCCGGCAGAGGAAGTAATGTGGATACGGGGTGCTCGGTACCGGCTGGAATGTCCGGTACTGTCAGCAGTGCCTGCAGTCCGGCCCCCGCTCCACAGTTACTCTTACCGGCGAGAAAGTGCAATTTCGGTCGACGATTTTCGACCGGTGGTGTCGCACCAGGCACCACACCGCCGTGAGGCGTTAGACTCTTACTTGGAGGCCGTTTGGCACCGTTAGGTGGTCCCAAGTTAGAGCCGCGGATATACCGCGTCAGACGACCCGTGGACACGCAGACTCGAACTCGGAGAGCGGTGTAGTCGCTGGCGTTGACCCGAAGGAGATGCCCAAGCTACGTTGCCCGCCGTAGTCCCTCGGAACAGTGTAGACGTTGACGCTGACGTTTAATTCCCGAAGGAAGCGTCTACGCTACGCTGCTCGCTGTCCCGGCTGTGCAGCTCGAAGAGGCGTCCTGGCTATGCTGCTCGAGGAGGCGTCCTGGCTATGCTGCTCGAGGAGGCGTCCTGGCTATGCTGCTCGAGGAGGCGTCCTGGCTACGATGCTCGTCGTGGTCCTGCTTCAATTTTTTCGTCTGGATTCCTTAGCTCCGTTGCGCTGCTCCAGAATCCGGCTACCGATGGACCAGACTGTGGGGTCCAGGGTGCCAAATAAAAGATTTCTTCAACAATAATGGACTGTATTTATTTCTTGTTCTTCCGAATACAATTTTCTAGTATAGTAGCTGTTCTTCATTCGGAGGCGGAGAAAGGAATGAATTTTCACATTTTTTTTTTTTTTTTTTTTTTTTTTTTTTTTTTTTTTTGGCAAATGTGTAGTTACTGTTGGCCCTAGTGGCCTTTACAGCTTCACCGAGTTTTTTAAGGCGAGCCTAAAGCTCTAGCCGGGACAAGAAGACTTTGGGCTGGAAGGGAGGGATAGCTTTGGTCCCCGTTTCCGGTTTCCTCGACCTTCCTCCTTCACTAGAGGGAGGGACGGTTCCGGACCCGGCTAATGCCGACGTCCTGGCCTTCCACCTCTGGTTAAATAGGGATTGCGGCTGACCTAAGGGCACCTCCTGTGAGGTACGGACCTCGGCTTAGGTCAGTTGCGCTAATGTGGGGCACTGGCGATGCACGACCGATCACGCGGGGATACCTTGTGACGGTTGTGCTGTAATGGGGTCCTCGTCTCCGCCGGCGGGGACGGTGTGTGTAGAATCTGTTGTTGTTGAGTATGTGTAACGGGCGGGGAGGGGGTTCTCCTTGCCGATGGGCGATATTTGCAGTGATCTTATCATCAGGATAGTCTAGGACATGTTTTGGGCGTCTATGTAGAGCGGGTGCATCCTTATCAGGGATGTACCTAGCTGCATTGACCACAAGCTGATTGGGATGGTTTTCAGCTGTTTCAAAATAGCTTTTAGAAAGCTGCTTCATGTATTGAGCGATGGTGGGCAGCTCAAGATCTTTATGGAGGTCTACATTGCGCACGTACCACGGGCAGCCCGTGGCCATTCGTAAGAATCGATTCTGAAGCTTTTGGTATCTGTCAATGAGCCTTACATGTGCGAAGACTACACTGGCGTAAGTCATAATGGGCCTAACGCAAGCTTTGTAAAGGGTCACTTTATGACGAAGTGCCATTTTACTCTTCTTGCCTAACATATGATACAGTCGTCCTAGTACGAAAGCGGCTCTGTCTCTCGTTATTTTGATGTGCTGAGCGAAGGTTAACCTATTGTCTAGTGTGACACCTAGGTATTTAGCTGACTTAGCCCAAGGGATGGGCTTACCGAAGAGCGATACTTGTTTTAGTATCTGTCGGGTTCTGTGGGAGCAGTCCTTTTTACCCGAGAGGTAGTAAGCCCTTCTGGCGAAGTGGACCGCTTGACTTTTATCGGGATTTACCTCTATTCTCCATTTCCTAAACCATTCGCCTAAAGCGGTAGCCGCGGATTGGAGCTTTGAGGTGACAATTGAGGGTTTTGGGTGAGTGTAGTAGAGAGCGGTGTCATCCGCAAATAGAGCTAGTTCCACGTTTGGGTGGCGAGGGACATCGCTTGTATAAAGCGTATACAGAAGTGGGGATAAGGCGGAGCCCTGGGGAACTCCAGCTCTTAATGAGCGAGGGGATGAGCGTGTGCCATCGACTCTGTAGCGGAATCGGCGATTTGATAAAAAGTCTCGTATGATGTTCACGAGCCTATCCGGCACTCCAAATTGGTAAAGCTTATAAAGCAAGCCTTTGTGCCAGACTTTATCAAACGCCTTAGCTACATCGAAGAAGAGAGCACCCGTGCCCCTAGATCTTTTTCTATTTAACCCTACGAGGATGTGCTCCGTGAGGCGGTGCACCTGCTGTATGCAGGAGTGCTGGGCTCTAAAGCCAAACTGCTCATCTAGAAGTAAATTTTTAGACTGGACGACCGCTCTGAGTCGGTTCAGAAGTAACTTTTCATAGATTTTCCCTAACGTGTTCAGGAGGCTAATGGGACGGTAGCTCGAAGGCATTGTCCTCGGTTTGCCGGGCTTTGGGATTCCTATAACATCCGCTTCCTTCCAGGCGTCTGGAAATGAGCAGTTGGATAGGAGGGCGTTGAATATTGCCACTAGAAGTCCTAATAAAAATGGAGGAAGACGTTTTACCACCTTATTGGTAATTCCGTCTGGGCCTGGAGCCTTTCTGACATGCATGTCTTTAATAACTGCTTGCACTTCATCTAACGTAATTGGCGATAGTGGAGGGTCGGTTGGCGGGCGGCCAGACCGATCCTCGACTTCACCTTCGACTAGGGCGATGTGTGATTGGTCTGTAGGTTGTGTACTTGGGGTACATTGGCTCTCTAGACTGTCAGCCAGGTATTCGGCTTTATCCGAGTCATCGAACGCTGGTGGTAAGTTCGGTCTAGTCAATGGAGGCATTGACACTACAGTCTCTGATCGGAGCGATCTCGCCAGATTCCAGTAAGCCTGGTGGGATGGCGAGATTGCTTCAACCAGCGAACCCCAATTGTTATTCCGCATCTCGTTTATGCTTTCCTTTACTTTCCTTTGGTAGAAGTTTAACTTCCTACGGTTTACGGGAGAGGGAAAGTGATCATATTTTCGGGTGGCAGCATTTTTAGCTGTAATGAGGGATTTTATTTCGTCAGGGAGTTCGAAGCGTCGATCGCTCGCCGCCTTTACGTCCCGTGTCGATTTGTCTGTAGCAGTCCGTATGTGATTTGTCAGGGAGCTAATGGCAAGGTTGGCATCCTGTGTTGTGGCAATGATTTGAGGCATCGTCAGTAGGTCTGTTGAGTCCTGGGAGCCTAAATTTTTGTCCAGTTTGCGCCAGTCGATGATGCGACTGGTCCTTTGGAGAGGGTTATGAGTAGTGCCTAGGCTGAGTAGAACTGGACGATGGTCCGAGTCCAACTCGTGTAGGACCTCAATGTTGCGAAGTTGGAGGGTAACGTTCTTAAGAAGCGTTATATCTAGGACGTCTGGGCTATGGTGTGGTTGTTCCCCTGGCGGGAATCTAGTTGGAGTGAGGGGAGCTATAATTTCAAACTGTAGTTTGTCAGTAAGTTTGTCTAGGCGGGTGCCATTCGTATTAACGCGAAGTGAGTTCCACCTAGGGTGTTTGCAATTGAAGTCCCCGGCCAGAATGACCGAGTCTCCCATGCTAAATAATGCCCTGAGGTCGGTTTCAAGGAGTGATTTCCCCGGGGGGAGATATACTGAAGCTACGATGATGGGCTGGTGTCCTGTCATTGCCACGTGACACACTGATGCTTCTATATTAGTAAGAGCCGGAGGATCTAATGGGGTGCAGTGCAGGGACCTCCTATGATAGATCAGAGTGCCGCCGAGTCTCGACGTCACTCTGTCGTTGCGTATGATATTGTAGTTCGCGATTTTTGGATCGCTTACGCTTGGTTTTAGAAAGGTCTCCTGGACTAGCATTATATCTACTTGGTGAACGGTTAGGAAAGCGCGCACGAGATCGGTTTGGGGTTTGAGGCCATTTGCGTTGTAATACGCTATGGCCAGAGAGCGGGGTTTTACCCTGCTGGTGAGGTGTTCCCTAATTGTGTTATCCATGTTATGGGGAGGCGAATGTGGATTTGGATTGCCACATGGCGTCCAAAAGGGGGAAGTGCTCGCAAGCTGCGATCATCATTGCTTGGGGTGAGGTTGCTGCTCTAAGCTTAGTCGCTAGGAGCTTAAGTTCTCCGAAATCTATGGCCTGCAAAAAGGCCCCGATAGTTTGGAAGTCCTCCGCGACCAGTGAATGCTGATTTTGGGGGACCAGGATTGCCTTAGGGGCGACGTGTATGAGTGGCCTTGGGGCTGCCGTGACTTTGGAATTTTCACAAAATTAGGCCCTATATTTATACTCCTCCGCGCACCGCAACAGCGCTAATGCCTATTTTATGCGTGCCAAACAGAGACGGCACTATGTGTTGACAAAGACAACAATATATTATCTATCTCTCTTACTCTTTTACTTAATCCTAGTTACTTAATACTATTTTATACAATGCAAGTTGTTATTACTTAATTACTTAATACTACTTAATACAATGCAAATTATGAGTACTTAGAATTAAAACATTATCACATAACATAAAGGTACACAATGGTAGGTCACATAAAAAACATTAGAGTAAACAATATTGTACATAAAACGAGCTATGTTCCTAGCTAATTGTCCGCTACAAAACCTTTTTTATCTTTAACGAGTGCGTTCAAAATAACTTGAAAATTATTACAATTTATTTAAGTTAGAGAAATATTGGTGCCACTTTAGACAATATGAAGTTTAGTTTTTCAATTTAAATTACGGTCGAATTTCGACATCAACTATAACCGTGCGTAAATTCATACTCCTTCGTCCGCAGCAAGTTTTTTTAAAAACGGATCCCAAGTTTACGATTTACGAGTTAATTTAAAGATAACTTGTCGGAATGACTTAATTTTATGATATAATTTGATGCTCAAACATATAAACTTGTTATATTATTAGAACATATGATAATCCTAATATTTGCAGGTTGTAGAAAAGAAATTAATGTTCCGTATCCATCTTAATTTTAGTATGCTCTGTATTTTTGGTAGAATTGATGTGATGCATAAAGATTCTCAACGTCTTAGTATTATTATTCTAAACACAAAAATATATTTTTGAGATGAGTTAGTAGCGATGCATGCTAAAACTACCGTAGACAGATGTCTGGATCATTTAATCGTTTTGAAAGCAGCCTTTTGTTTGTAAAAGAGGGACAATATGTATTACAATTTTTTTAACTAGTTGAAATTTTTGTACAAGGCAAATTTTATTTCGAAATAACGCTAGGAAATTCACGTCAGCGCTGTGGGGTTAATTACGTTCAGAGTACATAGAGGTTTAACCTGTTTTATATTATATTTACTTGCAATAGTCAGTCGACTGTGTTTGCTATTCACGCAAAAGTTATATAAGTATATATTTACCAGTAATTGATGTAATTGTTGTAAAAGTGTTTTTTTTCATTTTGTTTTAGTGTATAAATTTTGGTTACAATTACGTTTTTTTGCATTTAATTTTATTTTGTAATTCATGTTTGTAATGTATTTGATGTTATTTAATTAAGTTGTTGTAAATAAATGGTGTTTATTTAACTAATTTATAAATAAACTTAATATTCATTATTAGTTATGCGTAGTAATTAGTTAAACTAATATTGAAATAATGTTGACAAAAGTGCACCATACAGTCAATAATAATGGAATCCGTAATTTCGGTAAGTGTGACAGAGAACACAATAGGTGGCGTCCCGCTCATTCGTTTAATTGCACTATGGGTTAACGCACCCAAAATAATTTTCATAGGCTAGAAATAGTTGATTGGTATTATATATTGTTAGAAGTATGTCGTCGTCAATCACAATTGCCCCACAGCTGGGCATAAGTCTTCTCTCCGAATGAGGAAGTTTTAGGTAGTAGTCCACCGCACTGGTCAAGTGCGAGTTGGTACATTTCATGCATCTCTAAGAACCTATTTAAAACACGCTTTCTACACTCATAACCTCACAGTAGGATTTTCTCCAGTTTCGTGGATACCATTGACACACACAAGACAAATATACAAACACCCAGACCCAGAACAAGAATCTTAACTCATTATTCAGATACCTGTCTAGCCGGGACCCATTGCGCGTCAGACCGGCATGGTAACCGCTGCGCCACGCGGGTCGTTGACCTTTTATTTTTTTAAAGAACCCTCGGGTGCTTAGGTTTCCTTACGATGTCTTCCTTCACCGTAAAACAGTGATAATTAATTTCTAATAAGCACATAATTTAGAAAAATCAGTGGTTTTGAACCTTGGACCTATCGATCGAGATGGATAGAAATGTATTCATTGTATATGTAAATATAAAATGAATATGAATGCGTATACATTGTAAGAAAAGTAGATCCTATGTAGTTCGACCGGGGAGGTACCACCGCCGCATTTACTTCTAACGTAAAACATTTCCTGCGTTTCGGTGGAAGGGTATGTTTGCTGGCTCATTTTTATATGAGATCATCTGTGACTGATTTCAGAGAGAACTCCTGTTCCATATGAAGTTGACAGATATCCATTGCGCAGTGCCCGCTTACAACTGCAGTTCGAATTAAATTTGTTTAGATTTGACGCCCTTTTTTGTGCAAAGCACTGCAATTCAATATTCGCACAATTCTTGCAAATGCAAATCTACTACTCAACCAAAACAATTAGGCGCATGACAGTTGAAACATCATTAGAACTAGGTATATTTTATTTTCAACAGTATGTAGGTATACCATTATTAAAACATACGCCATAGTGGTGTATGTTCAATAGTCGTGTATTTATTAAAACCACTTTCATATGTTTAATATATTCGCAGACATGGAATATTTTCTTTCTTTTTTTATTTGTTGAAAGAGACTGCGATGCCTGTTGCAGCACACGTTCGAGTTTCGACTTGGCAGGTAGGAATACTGAGCCCATGCATCTTCTCTTGTTAAAAAAATGCATATTTTGAATGTAAGAGTCCTTTTTCCTACCCATTTTGAGGTTTATTGACGAATAATCAACTAATTTAATAATAACTTCAGAAATTCAACAATCCCTCATTAAATTAACATTATAACGAACTAACATTAAACACGTGCTGGCTAACGTAAACACCTAGACGATACACGACTGCACGTCACTAGGGGACGCGCGGGGACAGAAGCGAGGTGCGGGGTACGGAACCGTTTTTATTGCTTGCGCCTAATTGTTGTGGTCACGTAATAAAAACATGCGAATGCGAATGCGATTATTCATTACATCGCTACAATCGGTTTACTTAAACAATATTTTATTAATTTCAGATGCGTAACCTCAAGGTCATAATTCTTCTGATAACTGCTGCTATCATATCTCATTTTGCGTATAGTTTATTTGGTAGTGCTCCTTTACCGAAAATTGATTTAGAAGAATGGTGGGGACCAGAAGAGATGAAGAAACAAGATACAAGCATTAGGCCTTTTAGAGTGAACTTGACTGAAGATGTAAGAATTTTATATTATTTTTCTCAACAAAATGCTTCAATAATTTAAACGAATTTGTACATAAATTCGTTAAAATTAGCAGCATTTATCATCAGGTCGACTGCAAGTTTATTAGATACTTCAATATTATAAAAAAAATCATAATAGATCACAGTTTTTGCTAAACAAAAATATTCTAATCCCACAACATGTTACAGATGATCAAAGACCTCAAATACCGTTTAAGGTCATTCCGACCTCCAGCTCGACCCCTTAACGGGGTCCACTTCGAATATGGCTTCAATAGCAAGGAATTGGACACCTGGGTCAAATACTGGGCTGAAGAGTATCCATTTGCTGAACGAGAGAAGTATATCAACCGGTTTCCACATTATAAGACTAATATTCAAGGACTAGATATACACTTCATCCGGGTGAAAGCTGAGGTGAGTGTATTATCTGGAAGCACGGCAGTGTCCCTGCCAAGCTGAACGAAAAAGCGGCACGGCATTATCATACTTCTCTTAAATCTTTAACGTTTTAAATTATATTGACTTGGCAATCGCAATAAACAATATCACTACATAGTATTTTTATACTATGTAGTGATATTGTTTATTGGGATTATTGCGTTTATTGCAACAAGAGCAGTGATAGCCTAATCGTTGAAACTTAGCCTCTCGATCAGGAGGTCCGATGTTCAAACCCAGGCACACACCACTGATTTATGTGCGTATTAGATAATAATTATCGCTGCTTTTCGGTGAAGGAAAACCTCGTCAGGAAACCTACACACTCAAAAGTTCTTTAAAAACTATAGTTCTCGGAGGTGTGTGAAGTCCACCAATTCGCACTTGCCTCTCTCATTCTGAGAGAAGACCCGTGCCCAGCAGTGGGCCAATAATGGGTTGATTAGACTATTAATCAAAATGGCTTGGCGCTGTCTGTCGCTATGTATGCTTAAATCTTTAAAACTACTCTACGGATTTTAATGAAGTATTTGATGTATACTATAGATAAGAAACTCTAATAATTTTAGATTAATAACTTTTAGGCAGAATGAAGTTCTCCGGTCAACTAGTAATGTATATAGGTATTCATTGTGAGATACATTATGTTTTCATGCGATTGCCGAGTCAATTTATTTATTAAAAACGGTAAAGATTTTTAATATTGATTTGGTCACTAGAAGATGGTGCTAGGTTAGATAATTAGGTAACAACTTAAGACAGAGCATGCCTTAAGTATGGATTAAATAAATTAATAAATTAATAACCGACTTGGTGTTACATGTATCTCACAACTTTTTTGTAGGAGAACTAAGTTCTTCTACAAAAAAAACAATACAACTCTTTATTTTTTTTTGTCAAGTATTGTTTTTTGTGGTATAGTATTTATATAGACTTCTTAGTTAGATAGACTTCTTAGTTTATAAACGACCTTGTTATTTACATTTTAATATGAAACGGGGTCTCACAAGCTCACAACATGTTAATTTAATTCTTGTTGCTGATATTTCGACAATTTACTTAAATTGTGGTCACGGCGAAACTTTTTTTATTTCCTAGGTGACCCGGCGAACTTCGTTCCGCCTAAAAGTCAAAACTCAAAAATTATCAGTGTTTCTGTACTATATTATACATGTATTATACATAAAAACCTTCCTCTTGAGTCACTCTATCTATTAAATGAAACTGCATTAAAATCCGTAGCGTAGTTATAATGATTTAAGCATACATAGAGACAGACAGCGAGAAGCGACTCTGTTTTATACTATGTAGTGATTTGCTAGGAAGTACGATAAGAATGAGTGAAATGAGTTCTTTTTAGCCATTTTCTTTTGCCTTGGCTAAATGTATAATAATTTGTTCACCTACATCAACTAATTATTATACATTGTATTGGCATGTTGCTAATGAAGATTATGTGATGACCGTCGTCGTCAACCCATTACTGTCCCACTGCTGGGCACGGGTCTTCTTTCAGAATGAGAGAGTTTAGGCCATAGTCCACCGCGCTGGCCAAGTGCGAATCGGTGGACTTCACACACCTTCGAGAACTTTTTTTTTTTTTTAAAGAACTCTCGGGTGTATAGGTTTCCTCACGATGTTTTCCTTCACCGATAAGCAGTGATAATTAAAGTATAATACGCACATAAATCAGTGGTGCGTGCCTGGGTTTGAATCTCGGACCTCCCGATCGAGAGGGCAAGTTTTAACCATTTGGCTATCACTGCTCCTATGTGTGATGACCATGACAATAATTTCAGAACACAGCAAACAGAGAAGTAGTACCACTCCTGATATTGCATGGATGGCCGGGGTCCATCATGGAGTTTTATGAGACGATCCCGGATTTGATTGCAGTCAGCGAAGACAGAGACTACGTGGTGGAGGTTATCGCAGCCAGCTTACCAGGATACGGGTTTTCTGATGTAAGTTTTGACGACCTGCGTGGCGCAGCGGTTACCGGTCTGACACGCTCCCGGGATCGATTTCCTGCCAGACATGTATCTGAATGATGAGTTTAGATTCTTGTTCTGGGTCTGGGTGTTTGTATATTCGTCTTTGTGTGTGTCCATGGCACCCACGACACAGGAGAATATCTTATTGTGGGGCTATGACTGTAGAAAGCGTTTTAAGTTTAATGTAAAAAAGAACTAAGACAAGGTGGTAGAACCAGTGTAGTTCGACAGGGGAAGTACCACCGCCACACCTATTTCTAGCGTGAACCATTTCTTGCGCGAGATAGAAGGGTGTGGTTGCCGGCACACTTTTACATGAGGCGACCATCATAGTCCTCGGGAGTAGCAACGCATCTGTGATTGACTTCAGATGGAACCCATGTTCTGTATGAAGTTCATTACAGATGTCCATGGGCGGTAGTGACTACTTACCATCAGGTGGACTGCATGCTCGTTTGCTACTTCAGTCAAATAAAAAAAAAAAAAAACTACTTATGATACTAGTTTGTTTTCGTGGCATCGCCCGCTTTATACGCGTCTACAACGATAATATGTACTCCAAGTGTTGATCAAGGTCATGAATTATGTGTGTGCCAACTTTCAGCGAAATCCAACCGATCGTTTTTGCGAAAGACTAACATGAGATGCTGTTATAGATTATGAAATGTTAGTAGTAATGGATAGATCGACGGACCCCTTTTTTTTTTGAAGTGAAACTTCTTTAGGCGCATGAGGGTAAAATTTTTACAGATGAAACGTCACGCCGGTATGCAACGGAAGTGTCGGAAAAGAGAGAGAGAGAGTGATCGAGACCGATTGAGAGAGAGTAAGACAGGGCGAACGTAGCATGAGCAACTAGCCGTGGAGTGAGAGTAGGGAGCAAGCGAGTGAGAAAGATTGAGAGAAAAAGTGAGACACAGCGAACGTCGTATCACGCCTTTTTCCCTTCCTCTTAATCTTGGAAATTTAAAGTTTTAGATTTGTATAAATATAAACAAGATTTATAAATTAGTTCGCCAAAGAAGTTTCACTTCTGACATGTGTACTTTGTACGCACGCATGTTTTTTTTTGTTGTTGAGGGGGAACCTTCAAAAGGTACCCGATGTCGTGGGAGCGACGCAGGGTTATGTGGGATTTTTACCGCACTAAAACCCTCCCGGTGGCCGTCATCGGCGCTGAAAAGGAGGACTCCGGAGTCCTCCTTTGAAGTCGAAACGACTTCAACCGGAATCCTCCGAGCGCGCTGCCCCATCGGGCTCCTCCCAGATGGGCGGCTGGGCCCACCGCTCCGTCTAGTCTTTACGACGGTATGCGACCACACATACCGCCGTCCTTCCCGGGATTGCCTGACCGAACGGTTCGAGCTCTAGCCGTCTGCAACCCCGGAAGCCCCTTTTAGTCGCCTGTTACGACAGGCAGGGGATGTCGACGGACCCCTAGAACAAAATGGTATATGAAAAATTACCAATGAATAGAGTATGAAGTTTAGAAGTTTTGTGGACTTTTTGATTACTTACGCCAAGAAAGACGATTTATGGAAAATAATTGTAATAGCTATTTAAGAACTTATTATATAAGTTGCTAAATAATATCGACAACCCATTATTGTCCTACTGCTTGCTCAGCACTGGGACTTCTCTCGGAATGAGAGAGTTTTAGGCCATAGTCCACCGCGCTGGCAAAGTGCGAATTGGTGTACTTCACACACCTCCGAGACCTTTTTTTTTAAAGAACCCTCGGGTTTGTAGGGTTCCCCACGATTTTTTCCTTCACCGAAAAGCAGTGATAATTAGTTACTAATACCCACATAAATCAGTGGCGCGCCTGGGTTTGATCCTCGGACCTCCCGGCCTAGTTTCAACCATTAGGCTATCACTTCCCTAATAGCTGCTAAATACAATCAACTATTACAATTATTAAAGCTTCATACTGTAAATTGGTAATTTTTCATATACGATTTTGTTCTAGAGGCCCGTCAAGATGTTTGTTACACTTTCAGACGGTAACGGCTGAACAGATTTTGATGAAATTTGACACACAGATAGTTTTTTTACTTTAATTAACATGTCGCTAATTCAAAACAAAAGGGCCGCAACTCGAATAGACCTAATTTTACAGGAGAGCCATTTAAAGTTTTGAAAATCAGTTCTTGTATAATTGCTCTGTAAGTTTAAAACAGATAAATATGTGTTGTACACTGTTAGAAAGGTATTTTTATTCTTCTTTTAATGGTTAATTTGGAGATGGTTATTTTTTTCTAAAAAAAGTTATGAGCAGATAAGTCTCTTTTGTACATAAATATGTGGCTGTGCACAGATGTTGCAGCGTATATTCGAAAATACAAAAAAGACGTCAGTAGGGTTTTTATTGCTTCAAGAATAAAATTCAAGGGAATCTTTTTAAATTACTAGCTGTCCCGACAAACGTTGATTTGCCATATAAAAAAAAATGATAAGGGTGGACAACCCTTAAGGGGTATGAAAAATAGATTCTCAGACCTACTGAATAAGCATATAAAATTTGGTAAAAATCGATCAAGCCGTTTCGGAGGAGTATGGCAACAAAAACTGAGACACGAGAATTTTATATATTAGATGAAAATATTACAAAATTTGAATCTTTACAATAACAAGGATTTTGCATATTTTTGATTTGTGGCCCTTTTGTTTTAAAGTAGCGATGTGTGCAACTCTTAAATATGTAAACGAGGTATATCGAGGCGGCGACGCGGGCAAAGTTTAGTAAATTATCTAAAGTTATGTTTATTACTGTGTTTATACACAATTAGATGTAAGTTATAATTGATCTCGAAGATTGTATTACATTGTAGAGTAATAATGCTGAGGCCACACTATCGCGATAACGCGAAGATTTAAGTTGTCGCGACACGTCTGGCCAAAGTTTTCGCGCTATCGCGAATCATCTTCGCGAATACGAATGCCCTTCGCGCCGCTGTCGGTAAATTGCAACACATCAAAGAGTTTTGTCGCGACAAAGTTCGTGAAGTTGGCTACACGTCGCGAGCATTAGAATTCATACAAAATTATGAATGGATTAATTATCGCGACGTTCTTGCCTATCGCGACGCCGTGAAGTTTATTTTTTAATGTGGCCAAGCACATCGTCATAGATCGAACACGAACTTTTATCGTGACAAGGCGAACACGAATCTTCGCTGTCAAGTCTGGCCGTACCATAACAAGCTGAGAGTGTTGAATTATCTAGAATTAACCTAAGTGCCGAGGTTAAGGCTTGAACCCTAACTCTATTAACATGCACGTGCCACTACATAGTAGGTGTATTCTCCAGGTGGTAGAATCAGTGTAGTTCGACCAGAGAGGTACGACTGCCACACATATTTCCAGCAAAATACATTTCTTGTGTTTGATAGAAGGGTGTGGTTGCACATTTTTATATGAGGCGACCATCATAGTCCGCGGGAGCAGCAACGCATCTGTGATTGACTATAAATATATCCATGTTCTATTTGAAGTTGCTTACAGATGTCCATGAGCGGCAGTGAGCACTTACCATCAGGTGGACCGCATGCTCGTTTGCTGTTTTCGTTAGAAATAGGTGTGGCGGTGGTACTTTCCCGGTCAATCTACACTGGTCCTGCCACCTGCAAAGCACAAATTTGTTTCAGGGGCCTACTCGACCAGGGTTCGGTCCAGACAAAATAGCTGTCCTGTTAAGAAACCTGATGCACAGATTAGGATATACGAAGTTCTACTTGCAAGGTGGAGATCTCGGTGGAATAGTGGGCAACGATATAGCAACGTTGTTTCCTAATGTGAGCATTTTTTAACATAACATTTTTTGACATGAGAATATTTAAATTTGAAAGAAAGAAAGAAAGAATGAAAACATTTTTATTCACGATATAACAACACAATACACCGATATTGGGATAAAAAAAAAGAATAGAAACGATTAACTAACTTATTATAACAATAATAATAAAAAGAAAGTATAAATGTAGGTATGTAGTTAATCCTACGTGTAGCTGTGCTGCAGTATACCGTGAAGGGGTCGGCACTCAGCGTATACAGAGGTCCGTGGACCAATGAGCTGATTTTCAGTGACGCCCATAACCAGGGAGCAGTTCGGACAGGTCGTGGGCATACTACATTATTTTAATAACGGACGTAAAGGGAAAAGGAAGGCTTTTAATAAGGACAAGGTTGGATAAGAAATCGTGAGGGAGCGAACTTTATTTCACCACATTGGCTTTAATATATATATATCATTCATTTTTCTGCACTTCCAGCAGATAGCATTTGTATTTTAATCTAAAAGCATGTATGGATTTTACATTATACAGTTTAAATGTTCACCTAAGTAACGTGACCATACGTCTTATATGAAATGGGACCGTCCTTTTTCGGCTCTTTGTCCCGGTGTCCATAATATTCGTACATCGCATGGACGCAAAATTTTCCAGTTTTCTCAAACTGTGATAATACGCGATAAATGCAATACGCGATATGTGCAAATACGCGAGCTGACTTTTCGCAACTCATCAAGAGATGGCGCCACTGTATTCTGAGTTCTATCGACATTTCATAAACATCCTTCATAAGTGGGAGCTTGAACCGTCCAGCCAGGCGATCCGGGGAAAGTCGGCGGTATGTGTGGTTGCATACCGTCGTAAACTAGACGGAGCGGTGGGCCCAGTCCGGCCCATCTGGGAGGAGTCCGATGGGGCAACGCGCTCAGAGGATTCCGGTTGCGTTCGTTTTTGAGATCTCGAAGTCCTCTTTTTAGCGCCGCGGACGGCCACCGGGGAGGTTCTGGTGCGGTAAAAATCCCACATAACCCTGCGTCGCTCCCGCGGCGTCGGGTACCTTTTTAAGGTTTCCACCTCGAAAAAAAAACACTGAGCTTAGTTGACACTGAACTTATCCCAGTCAATATCACCTGAGCTGGCGAGAAGTGTCCCTTGGCTAAAAATACTTTTTATTAATATTGTGTTTTATCTATACTACATATTTTATTATGATTTAAATGGTAGTTCGCCAAATCGCAAGTGATCATTGCCATCTATTGACATCTGTTTGCCAACTAACACACCGTTTCTGAAGTCAATCCTGCATTGTCAATCCCGCCATGGTATGATCTCGCCAAATATAAATAAGCTGGCAATTTATACCAATCCACTAAAAGATATGCATAGCTTTAAGATGAGAGTGGATATGGCGCTAGCACTATGGTTGTTATATTAATTTTATCATCTTTCAAAAAATTCTAGCTAATCTATTTTTATTTCGTAGGAGGTTCTTGGCTATCACTCCAACGCTGTCTTCAGCCAATCACTTCTGACCTCACTCATCACTCTACTGGGCTCGATCTACCCTCCATTGATAATGAGAACTGACCTGGTAGACCGCATCTACCCATTACAGAATCTTCTTGAATTTTATATGAAAGAATCTGGCTATCTTCACATCCAGGCTACTAAGCCAGATACTATTGGTAAGGAAAGTTATTATACTGATTTGGTCGAAATATTAAAAGACCATGTAGCAGAATCATTTGTTGGTTTAACTAGATGGTACAATCAATTTACTTCGATCAAGAACCTAATTATATTGTGAAGCAGATCTGATTCGATAGAACCGTGTGAGGTTACTTAATTTTAGTCACCGGGAGTAGAAAGGCACCTGTTATTTATTTCATATGGAATCTATGTTCTACATGAAGTTGCTTACAGTTCCGTGTACAGCAATGAAAACTTACGATGCGGTGAACTACTCGTTTGCTGCTTCAATCGGATAAAAACATGCAATCTCAGTAGCAGATAAGCACAGTCTTCTTTATAATAAGTTACAAACGACTACGAATATGCAGCTGAACTGATGGAAAGCGTTTATCGTCTACGGACATCCGTAAGCAACATCATATAGAATAGCGTTTTTTTTTATTTTTTATTATTATAACACAAAAACTCCACAGACTGATCGTCCGTGCCTTTTGTCACAATAGTTCTTCTTTTTTTAACAATAAGTCTTTATTTCTTAGCTCCACGTTAGGCCATCGCTGTCACTGTCGTGTGCGGTGGTGACAACGTTGGCAATTAAAGAAATCTTTGCGCAACTTTGCGCAGCGGCAATATCGTAACCAATGAGGTTAATCCGAGGTGCGATTATTGCTAGTTGAAAACTAGAATAGCGGTTATACCTGAACTCAATCATAGATGCTTTCTTACTCCCGAGGTAAGGCCATTCGTTCTAGCTTGGAAACTACATTAACTTTAACATAAAAATAACTCTATTTCTCTATTCATTCAATTTTGTGTTTATTTAATTTTTTATTTAAATGTAAGAATAGCTTCTAGTGCTACCTTTATTGCCTTGCAAAAAATGTGTTGGTTAATATACGAATAAACGAACGAACAAAAAATAATATATGATACAAAACAAAAAAGACAAACCAGCTGAGTCTCTTGCCGGATCTTCACAGTTGAGGTCGTGTTCCAATCAGGAGGTATTACAAGAAAAAGTATTTCAACTGACGATTGGTACCCTTTAGCTTATACAAAATAAAAACATAACAATTGGTCATTCTTTGTCAATCACAGCGATTTTTAATCTAATATTTAATGAATTTCCAGGAGTCGGACTCGATAATTCGCCTGCAGGCTTAGCTGCCTACATTCTAGAGAAGTTCTCCGCCGGAACTCGCTCCTACCACGTATCTTCCCCAGACGGTGGCTTATCAGATTTCTTCACCAAAGACCACCTCATTGACAACCTCATGATGTATTGGATTACCAAATCCATGACTAGTGCGATGAGGCTATACGCTGAAATCTTTAATAAAAGATATTTAGGACTAAGGATGAACGAGTAAGATTTTTGAATTATGGTTTCCTGATTTTTTTAATACAGGTAGAATCGAGCTTCCTGCTGATAGATAGCTACTGCCGCCTGTCCACATCTTAGTAATCATATTTTTTTATTACCTAATAATATAAATGTGAAAGTTTGCAAGAATATGTTTCCGCTTGATACTCTTTAACGCAAAAACTACAGAGCGCATTTCGTTGAAATTTGGCATATAGATATTTTGGATGAACATAATTGTGAGATACTCATTACTATACCCCGAGGCTACAGGGACGAAAACCTATGTCCTAACGAAAACCTATGTCCTATTATAAAGTTCCTTACAAATGTCCATGGGTGGCAGTGACCACTTAGTAGCAAACGAGCATGCAGTCCACCTGATGGAGGTGGACTACATGATCGTTAGCTACTTCATTATTATAAAAAAGCAGGCGAAGCCATTGACATATGCTACTCATAGATAATTCTTAGATAGTATAGTATTGTCCCTGTAGCCTCGGGCTCAGAATAGGGCTACGGTATCCCCTGCCTGTCGTAAGAGGCGCATAAAGGGGCTTCCGGGGTTGCAGACGGCTAGAGTGGGAGCTCGAACCGTTCGGTCAGGCAATCCCGGGAAGGACGGCGGTATGTGTGGTCGCATACCGTCGTAAAGACTAGACGGAGCGGTGGGCCCAGCCGCCCATCTGGGAGGAGCCCGATGGGGCAGCGCGCTCGGAGGATTCCGGTTGAAGTCGGTTCGAGATCCCGGAGTCCTCCTTTTCAGCGCCGAGGACGGCCACCGGAGGGGTTTTAGTGCGGTAAAAATCCCCCATAACCCTGCGTCGCTCCCACGGCGTCGGGTACCTTTTGAAGATTTCCCCCTCGAAAACAAAAAAAAAATACTATAGAAAAAAATTGTATACATTTTTTGACAACAGAGAGAACGAGAAAATAAAGTGAATTTGAATTTTGAATTTTGAGATGTCTTGAAATCTTATACCTACCCCATGCAATTCCGTACGTACGGGGATGCAAGTTTTGAGTTTAAGATCAGTAATTAGTGGAATTAGCTAGAATGCGCGTGTTTTAACTTATTTTCCAATCAATGCTTGCTTTTTCTTACTTCTTCCATAATAATAATCTTTATAATTATTATATTAATACGTGAAGCAAAAATTTGTGACGGATTTTTAAGTAATATGCCGCGGACGGATTAGTATGAAATTTTGCACGGTTATAGTGGACGTAGAGAAGGAGTGCAGAATGTTAATATTTTTTTCAAATAACGCATATATCATACATAAAATCAACTAAAAATACATTACACACACTACCATGCATTTGTCACAAACACATATGTACTTAGTAAATGAAATAGAACATTCAATGTCTTACTATGAAAAGACACAACGTCAAGAATGTCAGATGACATTTGATTTGATATGAAGTTTAGTTTTTTAATTTAAATTACGGTCGAATTTCGGCCGATGCTACGGGTGACTAGTAATAATAATAATCTTTATTTGCTAAATAAGGTACAATATGGTATTACATATATATATATTAAATGTCCGCTTACTTTACCTATAAGGCGTGCAAATTGTAATATAGTGATTTTAAATCCCTACTAATATTATAAATGTGTAAGTAACTCTGTCTGTCTGTCTGCTACTTATTTACGCCTAAACAACTGAACCGATCTTTATGAAATTGGGCACACAGATAGTGTTGACCTCGAGAAAGGACATGGGCTGCTTTTTATCGAAAAAAATGGGTTGAAAGCGTTAAAATCAGGCATAAATGTTTGTATGGAAGTTCGTTTTTGACAAAGTCCCATATTGGTGGTCCCATATTTTTGTCACTTATTCTTTTTTCTTTCAGCATCCCAACAAAAGTACCTACCTGCATGATTCAAGCTAGATATGAGATCTCTTACCTTCCACCATGGCTGATACGGCTGAAGTATCCCAATCTGGTGAATGAAACCGTTCTCCCCGACGGTGGCCACTTCTTAGCTATGGAGGTTCCGAAAGTTTTCGCGCAGAATCTTCTAGAAGCTATTTCTGCAATAAGGATATGGCATAACAGTAAGGCGAGAAGCGAAATTTGATGATGGTTTGCTTATGCAGTTTTTTGTAAGAAGAATTAAGAGAAAAGTAAAGATTAAAATGAGTATCTTTAAATTTTTTAATCCTTTTCACAATCTCTCCTGCCTTATCTTGTTATTCATATATTTTCCTTACCATAGTATGTTACAAAAATCTCATGTGTGCTAATTTTTAGTTTTTTTTTTAATATACGCAATCCCTCTGTCACTGCCACCCATGGACATACGTATGGAACTTTATATACAAGAGGGCTTCTAGTTAACGCTGATTACAGATGTCAAGCCACTTTTAGAGACTAAGACAGTCCATACACGTCAGCCAAAGTACCTATGCCCAGTTATAAAAAAATACTTCGTCAAAAAAGATCAATAGACTTTTCTCTCTATTTGACTTAACACCCTCTGCTAATAAAATAATCTCCATTGAGTGCATGGTACAAGTAAAATTAATTTCCCTTATCGCGAACCCCAAGTTTATTTACCAAAAGGGTGACCAACCCTAATCGGCACGTGCCTATACATATTATGGCGTAAATTATTTCCTTATCTGTTGGAACCGGCTCGATCACTAGAGGAAATATTAATTTGTATCAACATGCAAGGGGTCCTGGGTTTGATACCCTGTTAGTCAACAATTATAGATTTAATGTGTTTGTTTTCTGATAGTATGTCTTTTTATCTATAATGACATAAAAAATGATAGTGTTTGTCTGTTTGTTAATCAATCATGCAAGAACCTCTCTGATAATTGAAATTTTGTATGGATGTTTCTTATATAACTGATTAGTTCATATGCTACTTTTAATTTTGATATTTTGCACTATTTATACATGGCTACTATTTTAATGAGAATTATGTAACATAGCAAAGTACGTGTAATTCAGCTAGTTATTTTATTAGGACTGTTATGATTTTGTCCCGCGAATACTCAAAACGCGAATAAAGAATCCGTAAAGCATTAACCATATTAACTATGCTACCAGCTATATTAACTAACTTTCATTTTATTACTTTCATAATATAATAAATACCCTTTACACCCATAATCAAAACCGGGATTATTCGTGCGTTTATAATTTGTAATAGTGTACCTATAACATTTACATAAATTTACAAAACGCGTGTGTAATCACACGCTACAGCTGTGTTACATATAGGTACGTGTATGCATATTAATAAAACCCCTTTTTATAGTTTACTTTTAAATAAGTTTTTATTCTAAAATACAATAACAAACAAGGAAATTACATCTCTACTACAGGAAAATGACCACTAACCAGAAATAACATAGAATTTATCATCACTTGTAAATAAAACATAATATACACATTATTCAACCGATTATACGGCACCTACTCAGATAATGAAGTTCTATATAATGAGCCTCTTTGTGCTTTAGCATATATGCTATACCCTTAGTACAAATTAATTATGTTTCTTCAAAACACGCATTGTTCTTATTTCCGCTCATAATTTCAAAGTTCATTGGAAGTTATCGCCAAAAACGTAAACGAGAACGAATATTGCAATGTATGAGCGAGAAGCAATGTTCTTGTCTTCGCCCATCATTTCAATGTACATTACATTGTAATGCAATGTACTAATACTATATAATTTTCTATCGTCCCTGTAGTTCCGGGATCAGAAAATAGCTAAGGCAACCCCTGCCTGTCGTAAGAGGCGACTAAAAGGGGCTTCCGGGGTTGCGGTCGGCTAGAGTGGAGGTCGAACCGTCCAGCCAGGCGATCCCGGGAAGGACGGCGGTACGTAAACCGTCGTAAAGACTAGACGGAGCGGTGGTCCTAGCCGCTCTGGGAGGATCCCGATGGGGCAACGCGCTCTGAAGATTCCGGTTGCGGTCGTTTCGAGATCCTTGTCCTCTTTGTAGCGCCGAGGACGGCTGCCAGTGGGGTTTTAGTGCGGTAAAAATCCCACTGCGTAGTTCCCATGGCGTGGCGTCGGGTACCTTTTGATGATGGAACGAAAAAAAAATAAGAGAGCAATGTATATTGCAATAAGCGAAGAAGAACAATGCCCAAAATATTTAAGAAAACATAATAAGTTCGTACTAAGGGTACCGAACATTATGCAGCTGAACAAAAAGATGTGTATTTCGTCCTAGATATCTCTCATTTAAAGTATCTTAGCGAATATTTTCATGGAAGAACTCGATTCAATATTGCTTTTATGATATTTTTATCCGCCTGAAGTAGCAGTCCACCTGATATCGTGTAACTTCATACAGACCAAAGGCTCTATCTAAAGACAATCACAGATGCAATGCTACATTTGAGTTCTAAGATTACTTCATATGAAAGTGAACCGGCAACCACACTTTTCCACCAAAACGCAAGCACTGCTTCACGTTTGAAATAGGTGTGGCGGTGGTTCCTACCCGATCGAACTACATTAGTTCTACCATACCATGAACCTGAAAGTTTTAAAGCTTAATGCTGATCCTTGCACTGTCTAGAAATTAACGATGCAAGCTAATGCTTCATTGTTTGCTTCAAAAGTAAAGGTTGCCATCGTCGTCTGGATACAGTTCTATACTTTTTAACGAAATAAGTACTAACTAGTTATTAAAAATGACTACTTTATTGATATTCTTGATAATAAAATGTTTCTCACTATTAGTGGCATTCATACTCTCTATTAGAAAAAATATATTAACACTATGCTGTTTGTCAAATAAACTAACTTAAGCCTAAAATAATATCCCTATGTAACGAAACATCCTAATATCTAGTCATAAATTATTGCCACTTTATTTATTCCCTCCTTCTTTTCCGTCACTCTTATCTTTGTTTTTCCCGTCATCTTCTTTGCCATTGGGAGCGATCATCAAGAGATTATTCCCATTCCTCTCCCCAGCTAGATTTCGAAACGGAACATTTTGACGCCATCTCGGTTGGAAGTAGTACTGATTCCTCAGAATCCTGAGATGATCTTTACTGAAAAAGAACTCTGTTTTGCTGCAAGTTCTCTGATTTCGTCTAAAATCTTCGTTTTCTTCATTTCCATATCTTCCAAAGTCGTTAGTCTCTCGAAGTCTTCTGGGATCGTCTTCGAAGTACGGTCTTTTTAGAAGGAGCCGTCTGGTTTGAGGACTCAAAGGTGCCTCGCATTTGATGGCTAGACCAGAGTTTTCTTTATTTGTGTGAAGACCGTGGCTCTTCTGCCATTCTAACACTTCGCAGAGGAGACCGATGTACCTGAAGTAGGAATAACTTAAAATCACCAACTCCTATCTTATAACCGTATCAAGCTCTAACCGTATCACTTGCACAAGTTGACCTCAGGACTTTAACTTCATTTGCAACTGACTAATTTTAGATTTGCTTCAGTAAGTGCTAAATAGCAGAATGTATTCGACTGAGGCGATAACACCGCAACACTTAATTTTACTGTGAAATAGTTCTGGTGTTTTGTAGAAGAATGTTCTTGTCGGTTCACTTTTATTCCGAGGACTTAGATGGGCATGTAAGTCCTCGGAATATAATATTTACCTACTATAATATATTACATAGTATATATTATATCCATTAGACGAATTCTGGTAACCAAAATTTCTTTGATATATGGACTACTTATATGTAGACACTTTAGATGATATTATCACCAATATTAAAAGATACCATTGCACTTAATATGAAAACTATATGCTGGTTCTTGCGTTTGTCACATGTAACTAATGAACTTATATGCGAGCTTATCATCGTCTTCGGCAATTTAACTATGATGATATTACAATGCGTTCGCTAATAAGTCTATCACTTACCTAATAGCCATCCTCAAAATCTCATTCTTGGACAGTTTCTTATCAGGAGGATGTGTTGGTACTAGCCTTCGGAGTTCAGCGAATGCCCCACTCACGTTCTGTTGACGCCAGCGTTCACGGCAGTTGGTGAAGAGCTTCCGAGGTGGTCGGAGGAGGCAGGAGTTCAGGGGTGTCAGATCTTCGTGAAGACTCTAGAAAATATAAATAATTTGACTGACGATATTTGAATAATGAATTTAGATTTATATACCGGGTCTGGGTGTTTCTGTTTTCGTTTTTATTTGTGTTTAGGGCAGACACAATACAGGAGAAAGAATCGTAGTGTGGGGTTATGCATGTAGAAAACGTTTTTGATGGTGCTAAAACTATTTGAAGTGCAATTTGGTGAAAGAGGCGACAATTTTAGTCTTCGGACTAACAATGCATCTGTTATTGATATCAAATAGAACCCCTGTTCTGTATGAAATTGCTTTCATATATCCACAGGTGAATCATGCACGATCATAAAAATGCAGTCTACTGCATGTTCGGTAGCAACCGAATGCCAGTGGGTATTTAATATTACCTATATATCTAGTTTTCTGCTTCACTTACACTTATATGCAAATAAAGACTATTGTATTGTATTGTACATAAAATATCTCTGAGCTAGTTTCTAAGTTCTGTAATACCAACCACGGTACTCCAATACAGAATAGCAGGAGGAGATCGAAAAAAATATATATTATACCTGAACGCTCCTGTTTGTCTGCCTTTCATCATCACTGTCTGGAAGGCAGAGGTCATCGCTCAGCATCTCACTATCTGGTTCCTCATCGGAGCAGGACTCTTGGTCTGATGCCATTGAGTTGGAGTACGCTGTATGGTGAGGAGTTGAATATGTAGAAAAATCTAATGAGAACGCTGTTAGGTGAAGAGTTTTAAAATACTGAGTATCGCATGATGAGAATAAGAAACCCAGTATGAAATTAAATATTCTATATAATAATACGTTAAGCACAAAACTTGATTTTAAGATACTTGCCGCAGATGAAGTAGTATGAAATTACGCACGGCTTTATAGCTATAGTTGATGTAGAGAAGAATAGCGCAACGCTAATATTTTTTTCAAGTATTGCATAAGACATACATAAAATCAACTAAAAACACATTACACACACTACCTTGCATTCAACACAAACACATATGTACATAATATACGAAATATAATATTTAATGTCTTACTCTGAAAACACAACGTCAAAAATGTCAGACGTCTTTGTCAAAATACCCGTTAATGCCTTTAAATGCAGCTTAGCTAATTAAACCCTTTTTTACTATTAACGGGTGCGTTCAAAATAACTTGAAAATTACAATTTATTTGAATTTGAGAAATATTCGTGTTACTTTGGACAATATGAAGTTTAGGTTTTTAATTTAAATTACGGTCGAATTTTGACCGTTGCGACGGGTGACTAGTTAATTTTATTATGATTTTAGTATTTACTGTTACAGCAGCAATAGAAATAAATTATTTTTCTGTTACAAAAATAACTGTTTGGCTATCACGGTGCATGAAATACCTTTTTTTTTTGTTTTCGAGGGGAAACCTTTCAAAGGTACCCGACGCCGTGGGAGCGACGCAGGGTTATGTGGGATTTTTACCGCACTAAAACCCCCCGGTGGCCGTCCTCGGCGCTGAAAAGGAGGACTCCGGGATCTCGAAACGACTTCAACCGGAATTCTCCGAGCGCGCTGCCCCATCGGGCTCCTCCCAGACGGGCGGCTGGGCCCACCGCTCCGTCTAGTCTTTACGACGGTATGCAACCACACATACCGCCGTCCTTCCCGGGATTGCCTGACCGAACGGTTCGAGCCGTCTAGCCCACTCTAGCCGTCTGCAACCGCGGAAGCCCCTTTTAGTCGCCTCTTACGACAGGCAGGGGATACCATAGCCCTATTCTGACCCCGAGGCTACAGGGACGGACAGCGGCGTCTTAGTAATGGGGCTCTACTCTTTGGGTACGGATCAATAATAAATATTTGCCAGGTGGTAGAACCAGTGTAGTTCGACCGGGGAAGTACCACCGCCGCACCTATTTAGCGTGAAGCATTTCTTGCGTTTCGATGGAAGGGTGTGGTTGCCGGCACATTTTCACATGAGGCGACCATCATAGTCCTCGAAAGTAGCAACGCATGTATGATTGACTTCAGATGGAACCCATGTTCCGTATGAAGTTGATTACAGGTGACCATGAGCGACCACTTACCATCAGGTAAACTGCAAGCTCGTTTGCAGTCAGATAAAAAAATAAAATTCTACCATGACGCAATTTTTGCGTTTCGTTTTAAGTGTGAAATCATTCCATCACTATGAGGCGACAATCTTAGTCATTGGGAGTAACAACGCATCCGCTATTGACTTTAGCCAAAAACCTTGTCCTATTTTGCATACTACTCATACTAGGACGCAGTAGGACTGCTCCATGGGCGGCAGAGACCACTTACCATCAGGAAGACTGCTTCATCGTCAACCCATTATTGTCCCACTACTGGGCACGGATCTTCTCTCAGAATGAGAGAGCTTAGGCCATAGTCCACCGCGCTGGTCAAGTGCGAATTGGTGAACTTCACACACCTCCGAGAACTATTTTTTTTTTAAAGAACTCTCGGGTGTGTAGGTTTCCTCACGATGTTTTCCTTCACCGAAAAGCAGTGACAATTAATGTATAATAGGCACATAAATCAGTAGTGCGTGCCTGGGTTTGAACCTCGGACCTCCCGATTGAGAGGGCAACCATTAGGCTATCACTGCTTGCTACTTCCAAACAATATAAAAAGCTTATTGAATCAATGTAAGTACTTATTTTTAAACCGTTCCAGTCTCCCGTATCACCGGACATCATTATCAACGGAAGTGCTATGTTTGAACGAGACTTTCGTATTTATAGGTCGGGAATGTAATTGTATGAATCATATGTTAGTGGGGCTTGATTGTTATATTTACTACTAGCTGACCCGACAAACGTTGTTTTGCCATATATAAAAAAAATAAGGGTGGACAACCCTTAAAGGGTATGAAAAATAGATGTTGGCCGATTCTCATAGATACCGGGTAAGCACAAAAAATTTCATCAAAATCGGTCAAGCCGTTTTGGAGGAGTATGGCAACAAAAACTCTGACACGAGAATTTTATATATTAGATTGAACAATGTTCAGTAAAACAACATAAATGACGTATAGATTTAAAAGAGCAATCACTGTCCAATAATAGCACTGTTCTTTGAAAAGGGTGCGGTACCAGCAATTTTAATCAATTATCAATATTGTATGCAAGAAAACATCGGGAGGAAATGTAGATATCTTTTTTATATAATAATGTAGTAGCAAACGAGCATGCAGTCCACGAGCATGGTCACTGCCGCCCATGGACATTTGTAAGCAACTTCATATAGAACATAGTTTTTATCTGACGTCAATCACAGATGCGTTGCTACTCCCGAGGACTAGTACCTATGGTCGCCTCATATAAAGTGTGCCGGCAACCACACGCTTCCATCGAAACGCAAGAAATGCTCCACGCTAGAAATAGGTGTGGCGGTGGTACTTCCCCGGTCGAACTACACTGGTTCTACCACCTTGAGCACAACATAGGCAAAGGATAAGTAGCTAGAAGCTCAGGGTAAGGCTCTTTAACCTTATCTGGGATCGATAACAAATGTCTATGGACTGCAGTGGCCTCTTACTAACTATTAGCAGCAAACATTGATTCAGACAATAGTAACTGAACCAATTTTGATAAAACTCTCTGGACTACAGGACTACTATACTACCAAATCTTGTAAGGTATTAAATAAAAATCGTGGGTGCACTCACAAACAAATAAGTAACTATAAACTGGTTAGTGTTCTTTTATAATAACAGTTTAAATAAGTGTTTTTAATTTAAGAGTAAATGATTATTTGCTTATCAAATAAAAGGTATAACGTTGATGATAAAAATATAATACCTTGTTTTCCTGCACTATTGGTCACGGTTGGCATAAAAATGTTTATCACTTATCACAAAACACAAAAAGAAAAAATCACGATAATACCATATTAATATTCACGGAGATGTTAACAGTATGGCAGTGAAATAGCAACTGAGAAAATTCAATCACAATATTTGAATTTGGAAGAGGGTGTGCGATTTGTTTTCTGATTGGTGGAAATTTTACCAATAGGAAAGCTTCTGCGCTTTTTGGGGGCGGAGTGAGAGGGTTTTATGTTGACATTATGACGTATTGTTAAGGTGGTTTGTATAACATTAATATAGGATTCTCATATCTAGTGCCTAGTAAATTAGAGACCTATTTATTTGAAACATAGAAATTTGTTAAAGAGTACCTGAAATTATTTGATACCAAAGTAAATTTGTTCGAGCAGACACTGACAAAGGTTTTGCCACCAAACCTTTTGTTCAGAATACTTGTGATAATAATATAATGGCTGCTAAAATAAAAATAGATATGCTTTCGAACTGGCTAATTAGAAGTTTTTAACTTAAGGAATCGCTGGCATTGCCGGTACTTTATTTTTTTAAGCAATTCTTGGTAAACTAAATCTTGTATTTGAAATTGAGTTGGAATTTTATAATATTAATATTAATTAAGAATAACTTCATAACTTAAACTTCAAACTTATAAAACTTTATAGCGAAAACAATAAAAGTTGTATCTTTGAACGCCTAGTTTTTTTTAAAGCAATGTCATATATAACGAAGTCAAGGTGAAATGTGATGTCAGGAAGGCCAGGAGTCTTCATTATTATTCATTCTTGAAGATTTCAAGTAAAACACAGGAGTAAACTTCTTCGATTTATTCATACTTGAGGAGGTCCGATCGCTTCGACGGTTATACAAGAATCTCTTTCTACCGGCAGGCGCTCGCCTTTTAATAAAGTTCATTATAATAAAGTTGGGTGAGGGGACAATAACAAATCTATCGAGAGTAAACTAAATTCTAAAAATCACTAAATATTTCTAATTTAATAAACAAACAATTTTCGATCTTTAAACTAACTAAAATAATTATTATCGGCGACGTGTTTTTCATAAATACGCGGTGTCACGCCGACATATATTATTGATAATGGTTAACACTAGGCGCTCGACAAAATGCAAACAAATACAAAATTTTGTGCAGGCGTTGGTCTCTGTAGACCCAGCATTTAATTCAATTCTACTTATGATGCATCATTATTTAACGTAGAAAACATCCCATGAAACCTAAATAAAAAATTAAGCCTACGGAGTAGGTTCCATTTGCGTGTTCTAAGGGCTTTATAATAGTGAGTGTTCCGAGGAACCGTTTGATCTGGTGCCCACATCACCCTTCCTTTATAGCACCACTCGCCGACGGATGAAGTTCCATCCACATCAACTAGACCCGTGGCGGTCCTTCACGGTTCGGTTTGCGCCCTCCTTCCTGCCGATGTGCAAGATGTGGAATGCGTTTCCTCCTGAGGTATTCCCGGAGCGCTATGACATTGGGCTCTTCAAGAAAGGTGTAGATAGAGCTCTCCTTCAAAGCCGGCGATGCATTGGCGACTTCTCTGGTGTTGCAAATGTCCATAGGCGACGGTGACTGCTTTCCGTCAGGTCCGTCTGCCTTATCGTTAGGTCCAACTATAAAAAATAACTGTCACTATAATCTATGTTGAATCATTACCGTAATAAACGTGACCGACGCGAAAAAAGTCGCGTTAATGATATAGTTTTGTATGCTTTCATTGTTTAAGTTGAACATAATTACACCGACATTTGTCAGTAAAACTTAACGTAAGATAAATAATTTTATACAGCTAAAGTAATTAATTGCTCATGACTAATTGTGTTTATAATCTAATAAACTGTACCCACGTTGAGTGATAGCTGAATGATGGCAGAGTGGTCATAAGACATAACAATATCAAAGATCATTTATAGCTTAGTCTAGACTATACAGTACTGCGGAGAAATGATCTATGACCTACTGACAAGTTATATAAATTTTAAAATTATGAATTGCAAAGAATTTTTAATAATATTTCTGTAAAAAGTTAAAATTGCGTACCTTGCGCGGCAATATTAGATTGGTTGAAACTTGCCCTCTCGATCTAAAGGATAACTTTTTCCAAAAAATACGCTTTCTACACTCATAGCCCCAACTAGGATTTTTCCTGTGTCGTTAGTACCATGGACATACACAAGACGAATACACAAACACTCAGACTCAGAACATGAATCTAAACACATCATTCAGATACCTGTCCGGCCGGAAATCGAACCCGGGACCTATTGCGCGTCAGACCGGTATGGTAACTCAGCCACGCGGGTCGTCAAAAATGTGGGCATTAGAAAAAAAATGTGTGTATTAGAAATTAATTAACATTGCTTTACGGCGAAGGAAAACATTTTAAGGAAACTTCACACCTAAAAGTTTTTAAAAAGAATAGGCAAGGAAGTAGGTACCAATTCACACTTGGATAGCTGGACTATGGCCTAAAACTCTCTCATTCTGAAATAAGACTCGTGCCCAGAACAATAATGGATTGACGAGATTAAAAAATATTAAAATTAGTTTTTGTTTTGATCCAGCATTAGTTAAGTACATTACAGTCATAGTTAACTTTAAACCGCGACGGTTCAATTTCTATGAATTATGTTATCGATAAGTAATTAGTTAAGCATTATAACAACAATGACAGTAAACAAAGGCTTAACGGTTGTACTTTAAATAATTGGTTAAGTCGTTATATAATTGTTTGTTATTTTTTACTATTTTAAGTAAACGAACGCTAAAATCTGATGGCCGCTGCCTCTCTATCATTCTGAGAGAAGACCCATGCCCAACAGTGGAACAAAATTGGGTTGACGATAAATTTAAAGTATGTGAAAAATTCATATGTGAAAAAAATCTTCTACCTACGCATAGATAAAATTCTTCTAATGCTATCACCGCTCAATAAATAAAATAATAAAAAATATCTCAAAATTAATGATTAGTATGTTCTTCATCAAGAGGAAAGCTTGTCCAATATAACAAAAAAAGAATGCAACAAACGCAAAGATAATTATATTACGAAAATATATTATGAAACTGCAAACGAGCACGCAGTCACCTGATGATAAGTGGTCACTGCCGCCCATGGACATCTGTAAGCAACTTCATATAGAACATATGTTCTATCTAAACTCAATCATAGATGCATTGCTACTCCTGAGGACTAAGTTCGCCTCAAATAAAAACGTGCCGGTAACCAGACCCTTCCATCGAAACGCAAGAAATGCTTCTCGCTAGAAATAGGTGTGGCGGTGGTACTTCCCCGGTTGAAATACACTGGTGACTACCAACTGAAAACACAGTGTAACAAACAAACTTACATTCAAATTTAAAATATTTGTAGGGATGTAGATTTTAGCCTTAGATGGGTCTCTATCTTAGTCTTGTAATTTGCAGTCCTTTAATTCCCGTTGACCGTGATTTATGATTCAACGTTGACCTTAGTTTTATAACAATGTCTTTGTCTCAATATTTATTTTGTCACTTCATAACAAAAACGAGTGAATAAAACATTTTATATTTTTGGCATAGATAAAGACATTTCATATTATTTTGATGCCATCTTCTAACAACAAAGCGCTGTGTCTTCTTTGTAACAAAACGCTCTAGGTAAAGCTCGACGGAGACCATACCATTGCCACCTATTTCCAGCGTGAAGCATTTATTGCCGTTTCCTAGAAGGGCAATAGTAGCATGAATAGCAACACATCTGTGATTAGCTATTAGACTATAAGGAGGGCATACAGTTCACCTAATTGTGTTAAGAGTCTTACCCGAGATTGGGCACAGACGTCTGTCTCCCTTACGACATCTTTCGGACTGGAATATTTACCACTGCGTTATTTGACAAAAATAGGTGTGACAGTGATGCCATCCTACCATTATGGGTTCTACCACCTCCAAATAACTCACTTCATTCGATTCTTACAGCATCAATGAACATAGTCGCTGTCAGTGAGATACAACTCAAAACCTATCTTAGGTTGATTTGGGTTATCCCTGTAGTTCCGGGATCAGAATAGGGCTACGGTATCCCCTGCCTGTCGTAAGAGGCGACTAAAAGGGACTTCCGGGGTTGCGGGCGGTAAGAGTGGGAGCTCGAACCGTCCTGCCAAGCGACCCCGTGTAGGACGACGGCATATGTGGCCACATGCTATCATAAACATCAGGGAGGCGCACTGAGTACAATGCTCGCTGGGAAGAGCCCGAAGAGGGCATTGCGCTCGGAGGATACCGGCAGCGGTCCATTGGAGATCCCGGTGTCCTCCACACAGAGCCGAGGATGGCCACCGGGGGGATTTTAGTGCGGTAAAAATCCCACATTACCCTGCGTCGCTCCCACGGCGTCGGGTACCTTTCGAAGGTTTCCCCCTCGATATCAAAAAAAAGGTTGATTTGGGTTAAACTGAAGTTACAAGATAATGTCTATTATATGACACAATAAAGTCACTGGCTTAATTTCGGATATCAATTATGTTTACAGAATTCACTAGTAGGATATTAATTGAATAATTATTTGCCATTCGTTAATCTAATGCGCTAATTAACAAAACACACTTCCTTGTCGCAAATATGCGACAAATAAGAGTACGAAACTGTGTACGAACCAATGGTGTATGCATGAACTATTTTAGGAGATAAGAGGCAATATTGTGAATTAAATCGATATTTACTTATATATAAAAATAAGATGGTTTGTGTCCGTTTGTTACTTTATCACGCCAGGACTATTGGTCCGATTTACATTATTTTTTTTTATGGTCAGCCTGTAGACTACTTTTGATTACCATTATTTTGCACTTTTTAAAGATGGTGACTATTTTTGTAATATTTATGATCCGTAGCGAAACATTTATCCGTTTTTCAGATAGCAAATGAGCGCTTTCTAGACTCAGAGCCCCAGACTAGGATTTTCTCCTTTATTTGTGTTAGTCCCAAGGACTAACATGTACAGCCAGACACAGAACAAGAATGTAAATTCATAATTCAAATACCTGACCGGGGATCGAACCCGGGACCCACTGCGTGTCAGACCGGTCACTGCTCCGCCACACGGGTCCTCAATTAAACTATATCCGCATGCCCGTATACGATAGATGTAGAAGGAACTTCCTCCTGAGGAATTAATCTAAGGTTCTTACAAAAAGGTCTTCAAAAACAACAAGAACCAGCCTTTAAAGTCGGATGAGGATACCTTGTAGTGTTGCAAATGCCCATTGTGATTATTTTCCATCAAGTAGCCCGTCTGTGTTATTGTTTAAATAAGTAAAAATTACTGTTTATAAATATGTTTACAAGCCAGAACTAGACCAATTGAGTTCTATATAGATACGTTGCTCCCAGTGACGATAGAGATTCATTTACGTCTTATTGAAAAGTCCCGACTTATTAGACTTAGTCAGTTTTTTATCCATTATAGTAACTCATTTTTTCAATGACTTATAAGTCTTTAAATTACTTGTTTACGTTGAAATGTTTATAATAAATAGGAGTGTATATACTAGACGGAGCGGTGGGCCCAGTTGCCCATCTGGGAGGAGCCTGATGGGGCAACGCGCTCGGAGGATGCCCGTTGAAGTCGTTTCGAGATCCCGGAGTCCTCCTTTTCAGCGCCGAGGGCGGCCACCGAGGGGGTTTTAGTGCGGTAAAAATCCCACATAATCCTGCGTCGCTCCCACGGCGTCGGGTAGGTACCTTTTGAAGGTTTCCCCCTCGAGACGAAAACAAAAAAAAATAGGAGTGTATTTGCGTTTTTTTGGTTTAAAGTAAACAATTCAGAGTATTGTTATTTTTGAACGGTGGTAACGAACATTTATAAATAAAACAATAGTTAACGCAAAATTACATTTTGAGACATTATTGATTTATCAAAATTAACACTCTTGAAATAAATGTAGCCTAAATGTAGCATAAATACAGCCTAAGCATTTCAGGTTCCTTTCGTATTAATGTTAATAACTTTATGTTTAAGTCCAAAATTTAGTCGCAAATTATATTGATATCGTTAAATAAAGTTTACTACGAATAACAAGTATTATAATTAGTATAATTCTCGTTTATTGCTTACTGAACCATACACTATTGTTCAGAATTCGTCGCATACAATTAGTTTTCAAGCTATTTATACTATTTCCGAGATAAAGATTTAGCGACGATAAAGTCAGTTGTATTCGAACTCTTGTGTTACACACATGTGTTACGCCACAATTAGTTTTAATGTGCATATTAATTAAATAGTATAGTGATTGACATAGTTGTTCCGAAGTGCCATTGACCGTAAGCTGTGATATTTTGAGAAATTCTTGAGAACGTAAGTTTTCATTTATAGTTTTATGAGATTTCGCGCGTGTCGTTTTTCGATTGTAACTCGTAACCCTATTTTGTAATGTTGTTGTGTTTAACAATAATATTTTTTTTAATTTTTAACAAGACTTATGTGCGGTATTGTAACCTCATAAATAACTAGTTATTTAAATACAAACATTCTAAAATATGAATTAAATATCAAGATATTTGTTATTTTTAATAGTTGTAATTTCATTTATTAATATGATTATAAATATTCTTAACTACATACACAGCGCCACATGTTTTAGTACAAACTGCCTTTGCGTAAAAGTTCTCTCAAAATTGATTTAATATAATATTAACTAAAGACAAACCTAAAATAATTATGTTTTAAGAAATGGTTTATATGTAATTTTATATTGTGGTTTAAAATAAACTTAATGTTATTTTGTTTATGTACAAATGTAAAATAAGGTTCAAAGGTTATATTTTGATACTGAGCGTTAGAGAATTTATTTGTCTAAGGTATTATCAAGCATAATCGATATACATAGTTATTTTTACTAATACGGCACCATAAATAATAATAAATTTAAGTTTAAAAGCCGACAGTAAAAGGTTAAAACTATTATCATTCATGGGCCTGAGGTTCGAATCCCAGGCACGTATCATTAAATTTCCAAAAAAATATGTGTATTAGAAATTAATTATTTATCATTGTTTTACGGTGAAGAAAACAACGTGAAGGAACCTACACTTGAGAGTTCTCTAAAATGATAAATTAAAACTTAAAAGCCAATTATGTTTCGTCTAAACAATTATCGTTTAAGTTGAGTATCTACATTACAAGTTATTTCCTAAAAGGAAATTTTATAAACTCATTATAACGATACAGGAGTCTTCAACTACAACGTATAATCATTTATTATCTGTTTGAATAAATATTTATACAAATGTTATGTACATGTTATGTGAAAAGCATACAAATTAAATGAAACACTAGATAATTCCCCCGGCTCTGCCCGTTTCGTAAACTTTTATCACGGTAATGAGTGTCCCATGAGTTAATGAAAGTATAAACTATCTCTGTACCAGATAACAGCAAAATCGTACTAGTAGCACGAAAAATAGTAACCACCGTATACATTTAAAAAAACACGCTTTCTACACTCATAGCCCCACACTAGGATTTTCTTCTGTGTCGTGGGTAGGTACCATGGACACACAAGACGAATATACAAACACCCAGACCCAGAATATGGATTCAAACTCATCAGGTGGTAGAGTGTAGTTCGACCCACCGCCACACCTATTTCCAGGGTGAAGCATTTTTTGCTTTTCGATAGAAGGGTGTGGTTGCCGGCACACTTTTATATGAGGCGACCTTCACATAGAATCCATGTTCTATTTGAACTTGCTTATAGATGTCTATGGGCGGCAGCAGGGCGGCAGTGACCACTTACCATTAGGTGGACTGCAAGCTCGTTTGCTACGAACGAATCAGATGAAAAAAAATTTAGGAAGCGTGTTGTTGCCGGCTATCTCCACGGCAACTTCTCTGTAATTGACTTCTGATGACTGATATCCATTCTTATTTGCTACTAGCTGTACCCGCGGCTTTGCCCGCGTGCAAATCAACGTGTCACAAAGTTTTTCCGGCGCAAATCTCGACACCGTGGGAATTCTATGATAAAAAGTAGTAACATTAAAATCGGTTTGGCCGCTCAAGGATTACCTGGTCAAACACAGAGTGAAAAAACGAATTTAAAGTGTGTATTTGTGGGTAGGAACGTATTGTTATGTATTTTTTTTTTTAATTAGACGAATTCTAATATTGTAAACCGCTTTTTTTTAACCAATTTACATTCTTAATGGTCTAATTCACAATATCGGGATACTTTTTTTCAATCAACTCCTCCACATTTGAACCAAAACGTATCGATTATAAAGATTGATTTGAACTTTTCAGAATTGGAAAATACTATTTGAAGTAACTTTGGCGGATTCAAATATCTAAGTAAGATTATAGGTAAACCTACTTTTAATATTAATTTGTGTTCAGGAGTTCGGGAGGCATTAAGGAATTCAAAAATTCTGTTGGATAATGTACTACTTCCTCCATCTCAATGACTGTGTCTACCGAATAGTAGATCTGAGACGCTGCTTTAAATTTTGAAAAAAAAAAAAAATCATTTATTTTATCGACACGTTCATTGGTGGGTGGGTATATAGCCGTCTTTTGGAACCAATTTATAATGTTATTGGTTGTATTAACAATACCAGGATATACTTTTTCAACCAACTCCTCCACATTTAAACGAAGATGTATCGATATAAAGATTGATTTTAACATTTCCGGATAACAAAAAAAATATTAGAAAATTGGAATATCACTAAACAGCGACATATATTCTAAGTTCATATTTTGTTTCATGTGGCCAAAGATAAGATGTTTTAAGAGGTGCATCGGGCTATTTGTGTGCGTAAATCCCGCATTGTTCTTTGTAGAAGACATAATCAAAACACTTTTACAATTCATACGAACAGGGCGCACCTGCTCGCAGGGCGCTGCCGCACCCTACTCGCTTTTTTATGTTTTTAACCGACTTCCAAAAAGGAGGAGGTTATCAATTCGTCTGTATTTTTTTTTTTTTTTTTTTTTTTTTTTTATATTTGTTACCTCATTTCTCCGGACTGGGTGAACCGATTTAGATGATTTTTTTTTTATTTGAAAGGTAGTGCGTGTCATAGGGTCCCATTTTTTTTAGTATTTTTTTGACTAGGGCATCCATAAGAAAAACGCATAAGTCTTAAATTTGCATTTTCAATGTACGCGATAAATGTATGAATAACTCAATATCCCGCCAACCGATTTTGATGATTCTTTTTTGATTAGAAAGGATGTACTCCAGGGGTAGTCTGATAAGAGTTTGATAAGGTTCTAATCATAGGATCTTCAACTTTTTGGAGCAAAATAATAAAATTAGTGATAGTCGGCCGAACCTTAGCTGGAGAAGTCCAATTGAGTAAAATATAGAATAAAATTACTATGTAGGTATTTACTATGAAAAATTTGACCTTCAACTCTTCAATCCTGATGATGCAGGGGTACTGCTAGCCTGAACTATAAAAGTTGGTCGTTTGATGTTTGCGAATATATAATGAAATTGTTAAGCAAATTCATGGGACAAAAATTTGACCTTCAACTCCTCAACCCTGATGATGCAGGGGTACTTAAAGCCAAAACCATAGGAATAAGCCATTTGGTGCTTACGTATATGTTATAAGATTACTGAGCAAAAACATAAGATGAAAAATTTGACCTTCAACTCCTCAACCCTGATGATGGAGGGGTACTTCAATCCTAAACCATAGAAGTTGGCAATTTGGTGCTTACGGTTATGTAAAGAAAATACTAAGCAAAAATATAAAATCAAAAATTTGACCTTCAACTCCTCAACCCTGATGATGAAGGGGTACTTCAATCCTAAACCATAGGAGTTGGCAATTTGGTGCTTACGGTTATGTAAAAATAATACTAAGCAGAGGCACAAAATTAAAATTTTGACCTTCAACTCCTCGACCCTGATGATGAAGGGGTACTTCAATTCTAAACCATAGGAGTTGGCAATTTGGTGCTTACGGGTATGTAAAAATAATACCAAACAGAGGCACAAAATTAAAATTTTGACCTTCAACTCCTAAACCCTGATGATGCAGGGTACTGCAAGCCTGAGCCATAGAAGTTAGCCACCTGGTACTAACGTATATGTTATAAGATTACTAAGCAACAATATAAGATGAAAAATTTGACCTTCAACTCCTCAACCCTGATGATGGAGGGGTACTTCCAGAGGGGGCGCCCTGTTTGTATGAATTGTAAAAGTGTTTTATGTTTAATTTTTGTGAATATGTAGATGCACAAAGCAAACTTAGAGGCTTTATTTAAATACAAACATAAAAATATAGTCACTAAAAAGTGTAAAATAAAAACTTTTTAACAAAAAATATCTACCGACTTCCATGTCACAAAAAAGTAAAAAATAATTTAAATATATTTTGGTCTAGAACATACTCAGTACTTAGTACATAGTTCTGAAGTCGGTGCTCATATAGGACGTAGTTACCGTCGTCCAGCGAAATATGTCGAGCACCGACTTCAGGACTATGTACTAAGTACTGAGTATGTTCTAGACCAAAATATATTTAAATTATTTTTTACTTTTTTGTGACATGGAAGTCGGTAGATATTTTTTGTTAAAAAGTTTTTATCTTTTATGTTCCCACCTAACCTCACCCATACTGTTTAAAAAGCTACAGCTAAATCCAACTCTTAACAATAACATGACAATACTCCTGCATTTTCAGGATTTAGGTATTCAAAGTGACACTTTTCATAATAATGTTCTCTCAGGAACGGGTTGTAATTTATTGTATCAATAAGTACCAAACTCATACGGCTTAAGTAGGTTGTGTACTTAGATTATCAGGGTTGATGTATTGAAGTTTAATTTATTAATCACATTTCAATTTAATGAGCAGTCATTAAAGTTATAATATATACTAAAAACAACCGTAAGCATTATGTGAGTACCTTTTATAATTTAGGCTTGCACTATCTCGCATCATCAGGGAGGAGTTGAAGGTAAAAAAATATTTCGTGTCTTTGCTTAATATTCTTATTACTTATACGTAAGCACTTGCGAGCCAACTTCTATAGCTTGCGCTTGCAGTATCCATCATCATCATCATCATCATCATCACCATCATCAGGGCTGAAGAGCTTAAGGTTGAAATTGTCATCATGTCTTGTCTTTGCTTAGTAATTATATTACATACCCGAAAGCATTAAATGGCCAACTCCTATGGCTTAGGCTTGCAGTACCCTGCATCATCAGGCTTGAGGAGATGAAGATCGAAATTTTCATCTTATGTCTTTGCTTAGTAATTATATTACATACCTGAAAGCACTAAGTAGCTAATTTCTATGGCTTAGGCTTGAAGTACCGCTGCATCATCAGGGTTGAGGAGTTAAAGGTCAAAATTTTCATTATGTGTCTTTGCTTAGTAATTATATTAAATATCTGAAAGCACCAAATCCCCATCTCGTATAGTTTAGGCTAGCAGTATCCTGCATCATCAGGGGTGAGGAGTTGAAGCTCGAAATTTTCATTTTGTGTCTTTGCTTAGTAATCATATTACATACCCGAAAGCACCAAATGGCCATCTCCTATGGCTTAGGCTTGAAGTAACCCTGCATCATCAGGGTTGAGGAGTTGAAGGTCAAAATTTTTACCGTGTGTCTTTGCTTGGTATTTTTATTACATAACCGTAAGTACCAAATAGCCAACTCTTACGGTTTAGTCTTGAAATACCCTTACATCATCAGGGTTGAGGAGTTGAAGATCAAATTTATGTCCCATGAATTTGTTTAACAATCTTATTAAATATCCATAAAAACAAATTGACTTACTTCTACGGTTCAGGCTAGCAGTACCCCTGCATCATCAGGATTGAAGAGTTGAAGGTCAATTTTTTTTAGGAAATATCTACTTAGTAATCTCATTCTACATTCAACCCAATTGGACTCCTACAGCTTAGGTTTGGCTGAGTATCGCTAATTTCGTTAATTTGCTTCAAAGAAATGGATCCTATGATCAGAACCGTATCAAACTCATCAGAGTACCCTTGAAGTACATTCTTTCAAATAAAAGAAAAATCATGAAAATCGGTTGGCGGGAAATTGAATTATTCATCTATTTATCGCGCACATCGTTAATGCAAATATCAGACTTATGCGCTTTTCTTATGGATGCCACTGTCAAAAGTGAACTAAAAATAAATGGGACCCCATGACACGCACTACCTTTCAAATGAAAAAAAAAATCATCCAAATCCGTTCACCCAGTGAGGAGAAATCGAGTAACAAATATAAAACAAAAAAAAATAATAAAAAAAAAATACAGACGAATTGATAACCTCTTCCTTTTTGGAAGTCGGTTTAAAACTATGTTTTAACATAAAAATCAACGCGAAATACTAAATTTTATTGAGGTGGCCTCAAAATTGACTGACTTTCATACAAACTTACGTCTCCTATTTGGGTTAAATTGGGGGGGGGGGGGATCAGAAAATTCATTCGTATCTGACGTCTACGTCATAACAGGAACCCGTAGTAAAAATCATATTCGTATCTTTAGCAGTTTAGGCTCTACGATGTTTATTCAATAGATGAGTGAGAGAGCATCCTTTCGTTTTTATATAAGTATATATAGATATACAGATATAAATTTGTATAGTATCAAATAACATAGGTACACACATAACCAATAAAAAATACATAACAAAGTTTACATGTTTAGTTTCAACCAATTCAACTATGCAGTTACTTATCTTATTATCACTTACCGAACACAGAATAAATACTGCGTAGTTTTAAATTCACATAACTTTTTTATTTATAAACCGATTTACATAAAATAAACACTAAATGTTAAGTGAAGTTTTCCACAACACATCCCTGAAAATTATATTCAAATTGGATAAGCCGTTTCTGAGATTAGCGTTTTCAAACACACAGACAAACAGACAAACAGACAAACAGATAAACAGACAAACAGACAAACAGACAAACAGAAAAGATTTCTAAAAACCATTATTTTGGGTTCTATATCGTATTAAAGACCTCTAGAAATAGTTTTCACCTAAATTTATTCCATGTACAGACAGCGACCTCTTACAGATTTATTATAGTATAGAAGATAGATAGAAGATAGATAACTCAATAATAAAAATAATATTTGTCGGCGCGGCATCGCGTATTTATGAAAAATACGTCGCCGATAATAATTATTTTAGTTAGTTTAAAGATTGAAAATTGTTTGTTTATTGAATTAGCAACATTTAATGATTTTTAGAATTGTAATTTAGTTTACCCTCCATAAATTTGTTATTATCACACCACCAAACACTGTTATAAAAAGGCGAGCGAACGCCGGTAGAAAAAAGATTTCTTATTTAACCGTCGAAGCGATCGGACCTCCGCAATTGTGAATAAATCGAAGAAGTTTACTCCTGTGTGTGACTTGAAATATTCAAGAATGAATAATAATGAAGACTCCTTGGCCTTCCTGACGTCACATATTCATGCATTCCACTTCGTTATATTATATCTGTTGAATGCAGACAAAGAAACATACATACAGAATAACTGACAGACTGAAACATTGACTGACAGCTCTGACAGCGTCAGTTTATTGAATGACAGTGACAGTGCGACGGTGATAAATTGAATGAATGAGTATTGACTCAGTCACTGCAATTAATTCTTGTAAATACACTGTTGTCATATTGCACGATAATGTTCTTTGGAATTGTTTTTGTCGACATTTTAAATTACAACTGCCTACTACGGCGAAACCTTTTTTTTAAGATTTTAATTTTTTATAAGATTGAAGTGGCAAACGAGCATATCATCAGTTAGTCTGATGATAAGTGTTAATGCTAATGGATCTGTAAGCAACTCTCTTGTAGAATATTTATTATAGGTATATGTTTTTTCTTTTTTTCTGATTGAAGTAGCAAACGACCACGCAGTCCACCTGATGGTAAGTGGTCACTGCCGCCCGTGGACATCTGTAAGCAACTTCATCTAGAATATGGGTTCCATCTAAAGTCAAACACAGATGCTTTGCTATTCCCGAGGACTATAATGGTCGCCTCATATAAAAGTGTGCCGGCAAACACACCTTTCATGGAAACGCGAGAAGTGCTTAACGCTAGAAATAAGAAAGGCAGTGGTATGTCGTCGGCCGTACTACACTAGTTCTACCACCTAGGATATATCCTTATACCTCACATATATGTTATTCATTAAGAAAACAAACAAAAAACATCTGCAACGCAGGACATTAAAGTCCACCTGGGAATGTACCACCGCCATATCTATTTGAAAAAATCTTTTTTTTAGGTGACTGAAGTAGCAAACGAGCATGCAGTCCACCTGATGGTAGGTTGTCACTGTCGCTCATCTGTAATCAACTTCATACAGAACACGGATTTTATTCACATAAAATCACAGATGCGTTGGTACCCCCGAGGACTATGATGGTCGCCTCATATAAAAGTGTGCCGGCAACCACACCCTTCCATCGAAACGTTCGAACTACACTGGTTCTACCACCTTCAAAACTGTTCTGTTTTACGCTAGTTTGCAGTTTAACAGATGGATGTGGTCTTTGCTCACCATTGATGATTTCAATCGATCCCAAATAAGATCAGTCTTACCCGTGGTTGGCCAAAAGTGCATTGCTACTTGTTACGCCTAAGTTGAAATACTTCCATTAAGTATGTTTTCCTTCGTCCCTGTAAGCCTCGGGGTCAGAATAGAGCTACGGTATCCTGTACCTGTCGTAAGAAGCGACTAAAAGGGGCTTCCGGGGTTGCAGACGGCTAGAGTGGGAGCTCGAACCGTTCGGCCAGGCAATCCCGGGAAAGACGGCGGTATGTGTGGTCGCATACCGTCGAAAAGACTAGACGGAGCGGTGGGCCCAGCCGCCCATCTGGGAGGAGCCCGATGGGGCAGCGCGCTCGGAGGATTCCGGTTGAAGTCGTTTCGAAATCCCGGAGTCCTCCTTTTCAGCGCCGAGGACGGCCACCGGGGGGGTTTTAGTGCGGTAAAAATTCCCACATAACCCTGCGTCGCTCCCACGGCGTCGGGTACCTTTGGAAGGTTTCCCCCTCTAAAACAAAAAAAAAAAGAAGTATGTTTTTCTTACATCTTTCAAACCAAAATACAGTAGCGCCTAAAACTAATAATGAAAGGGTTCCGTTTCAATCAAGTCCAGTTTATTTAGCGATAACCACATGCAGACAGAGTGGCCACATATCGGATGTCTAGTATTTATGTAACACGGTAAATAACTGTGATAAGAAATAGGAATACGTAAAGGTTGTTCCACACGCTTTCTACACTCATAGTCCCACACTAGGATTTTCTCGTGTATCGTGGGCATCATTGACACACACAAGACGAATACACAAACACCTAGACCCAGAACATGAATCTAAACTCATCATTCAGATACATGTCTGACCGGGAGTCGAACCCGGGACCCATTGCGCGTCAGACCGGTATGGTAACCACTCCGCCATGCGGGTCGTTCCAAAAAGCCTAAGTTTAAAAATATTGGTACTTCCATGCAATAATGATTCCATCTCATAATAACAAAAGATGCAAACGTGGTGCGTGAAAATCTGTAATCAAAATTGTATAAGACGTACGCACTATAACTCCTCTGGTGGCCGACGACGGCCAATCTGCACTCCAAGAACTCGAAGGGAACGATATCGGAATCCTCTGAGCGAATAGTCCCGTCGGGCTCCGCCTAGGTAGGACAGAGACTCTATCATCGATGTTTATCGCATACTGCATTCCTTCCCGAGCCCGCTGTCCATTTCTAGCTTTCACTATTGCCACTCGCAACCCTAAAAGCTCTCTTTTAGTTACCTCTTACATCAGGCAAAGCATACCGCAACCCTATTATTATCACGGAGTTACAGGGATAGAATAGCTTCTCCTCAAGAAGAAAGAAAAGTCGGAACATCTTGTATAAGTTTTCTTTAGGATCTTTAACCTTTTTTTTTTTGTTTTCGGGGGGGAACCTTCCAAAAGTACCCGACGCCGTGGGAGCGACGCAGGGTTATGTGGGATTTTTACCGCACTAAAACCCCCCCGGTGGCCGTCCTCGGCGCTGAAAAGGAGGACTCCGGGATCTCGAAACGACTTCAAACGCAATCCTCCGAGCGCGCTGCCCCATCGGGCTCCTCCCAGATGGGCGGCTGAGCCCACCGCTCCGTCTAGTCTTTACGACGGTATGCGACCACACATACCACCGTCCTTCCCGGGATTGCCTGACCGAACGGTTCGAGCTTCCACTCTAGCCGTCTGCAACCCCGGAAGCCCCTTTTAGTCGCCTCTGACGACAGGCAGGGGATACCGTAGCCCTATTCTGACCCCGAGGGTACAGGGACGAGGATCTTTAACCTAGATCGCTGCAGGTCTTGTTAGACGGTGATAGCAAAGAGATGCTCAAGGGTCGAAAAATGTCCTACCACGTTCGAATATTTACTATATTCTTTGGAAGAGAGCGTGTGGTGTTATTGTGTATACGCTCTACAATTTTATTTCGCAGTGTAAATAAATGAAGTTCTAAATTAGAATTTATACTAAATTTATATTTTGAGTTTGAATCTACACAAAATTTGGACATTTTAAACCAATTTCTCTCAATTATAGTTTTATACTTAAATATACAATTAATTTTAATATACATTAATTTTGAATATCGGCAGCAATTTACCAACTTATCGCAGATAACTACTAAACTGCTCTTATAAGGTCAACACTGATTAAAACGTCTATTGCAAAATAAAACCAACCTAAACCAGTTAACGCTAGGCCACAAAAAATATTTTGGCGCTGCGAGCGTTAGCTAATTACGGCATATTTCGGTGAAATTAGCAGGGAAAATTCGTGGCCTGACGCTGTCGTTTAACCCGTAGTATGCGTTTACTATGTTTCCTCCAAACAAACATTGTTAATATTCGATTGTTATGATCGAAAACGTATCCGTGCAATGTGCATTGCAGTGTTTGAGCGAAAGCGTAAACGGTAATTGTTATAGAGGCAACTTAATAAACTCATACTAATGATGCTGAGCATTTCATCCAGGGCCAAATAATTACACGGGCCAAACGGAGCATACACTTAGAGAATTTCCATTCTAAATAACGATGCGAATGATTTGACCATTAGTAGCAGATTGTTATTTTTACAATAACAATATTATTTTTACAATAACAATGTTATTTTTACAATAACAATGTTATTTTTACAATAACAATCTGAAATCAATGGTATCACCGCCACAGTAAATTCTTCGTATCAGTGGAAATGCCTGGCTTATGTATAAGGTAACCACCCTGATAGGATAAAGATAGAAGCCCTGGGGTACAACCCATTATTGTAAGCCCTGCTCTGTATGAAATTGCTTACAGATGTCTATCATCTACCTCCATTACCTACCATCAGGTGGACTGCAGCCTCGTTTGCTACTTCAAACGAAAAAAAATAACTCGTTGACGACGATGTGCATATAATTCATATTCACCTTATAGTTATGCAATAATTTACAAATCATACATAATTTATAGACAAGTTTTACGTCCAGTATGGCGTAGTAAGCATGATACGTAAACGCTGATAATAATTCAAAACACGTGTAGTATCAGTAGCTAATGGGTCATGCTTCAAATAGTAATAGATAAGTGGAAAGTATTAATTACTTTAAACTTCACAAATCAACACATATACAGTTGGCTTTCGTTTCGACCGATCCGATAGAATGATTTTCGATCGACGCGCGACGATGTAATTAATTTTGCAATGTCGATCGTCAATTGTTATTACACTAATCACTCGATACTATCAATGAAGAATGGTATCAGTAGATAGTTTGAATATAGGGTATATATCGATCGACAATAGAATGTATCAGTCGATAAATATTGTTAATAGCGATTTAATCGATTGGCGGTGGAATAGGTCAGTCCATAACTATTGTAGAAAACGGCCTGGTTAACAAAATCATCAATTGACGATAAGATGGTTAAGTCGATTACTATTGTTAATATCGACCTATGTCAACTGACGATAAAATTGGTAAGTCCATTACTATTGTAAATATTTATAGTAAACTTAATCATCGATCGATAATAAAATGGATTAGTCTACTACTATTGTAAAAAACAGCATATTGCCGACTGACAGTACCGACTGTCTAGTCAGATAGATTGTTTGCGATATATAGTAATTTCAATCAAAAATCGACGATAAGGTCCATCGGCTACTGTTAGAGATAGCTGTCTATAGTAAATGCAATCATTGACGATGTATTCGATCAATCAGCTACTGTTGTAGATAGAAATTTTTGGTAAATTTAATCATCGATCGACGATAGAATTGATTAGTCGACGTCGACTACTGTTCTAAATAGAGATGTATGTATCATCAATCGGTGATACAATATGTCGGACGACTACTGTAGATAGGGAGCTATAGTAAACTCAATTATCGGTCGACGATAAAGTATGTACGGGAGCGTATAACAATCATATACTTATTGATTTTTATTAGAATTCCGTTTTTTCCTTAGGATACGGAACCGTAATAAAAATCAATAAATGTATGATTCCTTGACGTTCCCGCTCAGGAACATGCAGGAGATATATTTATCTCCTTCGCACGTATGCACAGGAGATATAATATGTATCTCTCTCGCTCATATATCAACATAGTATCGGGTTAACGACCGCTATCAAGTTCACACGTCTGTTGCGAACCAAAATATTTTCCGTTTGTTTACGATATGCGTGTTCACGTAATCAAATTGTTTGCTGACTGTACGGTTTTATAGTAATCAGTAGTTTGTAATGACGATTTGTCACAATTTACCCGGGTCTTTCAATACTGAGAATATGTAGGCGGCGCTTACGTAAATAATATGTTAGTTTTTAAGTACGCTACACTTCGCTACACACAAACACACACACACGAATATATTAGACCAGATAAATGTAGAAAACGCGCATACATTAGCCAAACACAATGATGTTAATTTTCTTTGAACTAACGTGCTCAAAGGTAGCTGGAATCTGAAATTGAATTTAACCTCTTTGTAATGCGTCTGCTTATAGGAGAAGGCTAATGAAAATTGTTAATTGAAGTTAGAATCAATTTATTTTCTCGAAAAAATAGTAGTATAAGCAAATAATATCGGTGTAAAATAGAAAAAAACATAAAGGATTTGGAAATCATAAGATAGAAAAAGGAAGAAAAACACATAAGGCAAGGGCAATGCAACGGTTGTTTTGGACGTCACAGATTACGGAAAATAAGATTACAACACTTTTAAGTGATACCTCCACCTACGAGGCAGTCAATTATGACCCGACTGCAAGAGTGACACGTCAGACACACAAAATTATTCAAGAATGTCAAGCCACAATAGGGGAAGAAACCTACAAATACTTACTTAAACCCCGTATTATACAACCACCGAAACTTTATGGCCTACCTAAAGTACACAAACAAGGGGTTCCGTTAAGACCTATAGTTAGTCAAATTGATTCACCAACTTATGAATTAGCTAAACATGTAGCCGGAGTATTACAGCCCCTGGTAGGTAGGACAACATCTTACATAAAGGACTCCCGATATTTCATTAGTATTATAAAAGACATTCAGTTACAAGACGGTGATTGTATGGTGAGTTTTGACGTAGAATCTTTATTTACTAACGTTCCTATCACCGAATGTTTAAAAGTAGTTGCTGATGTTCTTGTTGATAATAATATCCACTTAGATTACGTTAAATTGTTAGAACACTGTCTCCGTTCTGGTTACTTTCTATATAATGGTCAATATTTTCTTCAAATGAATGGTGTGGCGATGGGTAGTCCGGTTGCCCCAGTAGTTGCTAACATATGGATGGAGTATTTTGAGAAAAAAGCCATCACTACTGGCCCTAATTGTATTAAAATTTGGAGAAGATACGTGGATGATGTTTTTGCCATATTGAAGGGAGGAAGGGGACAAGTCGAAACGTATTTATGTCACTTGAACTCGGTACACACTAATATTAAATTTACTTATGAAATGGAAGACAACGGGAGGCTGGCATTCTTGGATGTTGCATTAAACACTCGCCCAGATGGTACATTTAGTCATGCAGTATACCGGAAACTTACTCACACGGATAGATACCTACATGGCACTTCACACCATCATCCTCGACACCTAGCATCGGTTGCAAGGTCACTCACAAACCGTGCACACGCATTGTGTGACGATGAACACCTGCCACAGGAATTAAAACACATAGATGATGTCCTGCGCCGTAATGGCCACATACCTAGGACCACACAAAAGGACAGAAAACATTACACTACCAGTAGAGTTGAGCGACATTGCGCATACTTCCCATATGTAAAAGGGGTAACGGATAAGATAGGTAGAATTTTGGATAGAAGATTTAATATAAAATCTGTATTTACGCCCTTTAAAAAACTTGCGGCCTACCTACGTACACCTAAAGACATCATCCCGTACCAATGTCCCGGGGTTTATAAGGTTGACTGTAGCTGTGGCAACTCCTACATTGGACAGACTAAACGAGCCATATCCCAACGGATTAAAGAACACATCAGTGCAGTCAAAAAGAATGACCCGAAAAAATCTGCGGTAGCTGAACACATCCTTAATTCCGGCTCTAACCACTGGATCGAACTGCATAAACCTCAGGTGATCTCCGCTGAGCGTCATTACTTCCCACGTTTAGTAAGAGAAGCTATAGAGATCAAAAAACATCCTAAGAATTTTAACAGAGAAGATGGTTTTAAACTTGCACAAGCGTGGAATCCGGTGGTTAGTTTATGTAAATCGCAAATAGTGCAAAGTGTGGTGCGTAAGGATACAGTTAGTGTTGTGTGTCGTGATATGGAACCTAAAAAAGAAAAACGAACTAGACGTAGGGTAGATAGGTTAATTTACCACTAGTGCTTGTCAACGGTTTCTCCCCGCTACCGCAGTTTGGCCGTGACCACGATCCATGCAACTGGGTCGAAATATCGGCAAAAAGAATTCTATAAGAATTCATAAACCGCATATCGTGAGTACCCGTTAAGTATTATAATGTATCAATTCCGCGATAATACTAGTCTAAAATCAAAAACACATAAGTACTTAACATAAAAAAAAACTTAAAATAGACAATGGACTACGCATCCTATACTATTGCACTACAATAAAAAATAATTTAAATAAAATAGTAGGTATAGCACATAGTCCTAAAAAAGCGGTGGCCACCATAGTACATATACTGCATAATACATAGCTTAATCACGACAACAAAACAGTGTGCAATATAAATACCCACTTCAATTTGTGTAAGGCTGAAATTCAAACCACTAGAATAACTCTTCATTTACAATATCCGTTTGGATTAGCTGATAACCTTGGCCTTACAATTTACGGTGGACTTGATAGTGCGAATTTGGCCCTGAGCCAATATCATAGGTATTTGTACAATTGAATTTCCTTCATGGAATATCAGCCGTTAGGAATTTCGTTATCGTGAATCTAATTCTTGCTGAAACATATAAATACATAGATAAATTCATTACCTTCATAACAATAGACAATGTTTCAGTAATATGTGGGTTGAGATTATTATTCAGACTATGATGGTCGCCTCATATAAAAGTGTGCCAGCAACCACACCCTTCCATCGAAACGCAAGGAATGCTTCACGCTAGAAATAGGTGTGGCGGTGGTACCTCCCGGTCGAACAACAATGTTCTACCACCTTTAAAACCAAAAAAACCTGGTCTTCACTTTGGCCGGACAGATTTTCAACGAAGTAAATAAAAAGTATCTTTTTCACCATTATACAGTATTAAAAAACATTGCAATGGCATAAGAAAACTTTAAATTAAAGCTGACTACCGTGTTTGTTAGGGGTGAACAATAAAAAGTTTTCCAACTCTAGGATTAGTAGCTGTGTTCTAGTTTATTTGGTTAATTCAGTGCGCTACCCACTTGCCATCAATGTAACTTGTATTTAACAGATTATTCTATTGCTTTAGCATATAATATTCGTTTAATTTACTATGCATGAATATCGTAATTGATTTTCCTCTTGCATGGAATTTTATCATAATTACGATTATCGTGTCAAACTGATATATATTTGTATACAAATGTGTCTCGTAAACATGACTTCATATGATAAGTGTGAGTATCTATATTATTTACTTACATGACAGGCATTTGTTATTTATCAGAGACTTACAAGACATGTATGGGTTAGTTATTCGGTTGATGATGATCGCGACATTATTGTTTCCTTACACAACATGTATTTACTATTTATCACTTTCTTATAATTCACAAAACTATTATTATATTAAAAAAAATATAGCGATTAAGTTTTACTTATAAAACAAGAATCACTTGTTTATTGATGACTTATAAATCAGGCGCTTGGGCTACTTAATCATATCGTAATCACAAAATGACATTAACATTTTTTTACATTTTGTTATAGGAATTGTGCTAATAATATGAATCTAATTTGTTATTTTAAACACATTACTCGAAACAAAAACCGTAGAAAATCGTTTATTAAATCCGTCTATAGTATCGAATATTTGTATTGTATGATCGTTGATAAGAAAATGTATGTTCAGTACTTTTCCATAACTAGAAAAGTAAAAGTATACTATCGATCTTAAGTAGCATTTCTCCTTCTCTTCCTATGGACGGAGAAGGTGACCAAAGGAGAGAACCCATTAAATAGGCATCCGTCTTCTTATGTAACATCAACTCCCATTGCGATTACTAACGTGCATGCCAGATGAGCAGTGATAGCCTAATGGCTAAAACTTGCCCTCTCGATCGGGAGGTCCGAGGTTCAAACCCAGGCACGCACCACTAATTTATGTGCGTATTATACTTTAATTATCACTGCTTTTCGGTGAAGGAAAACATCGTAAGGAAACCTACACACCCGAGAGTTCTTTAAAAAAAAAAAGTTCTCGGAGGTGTGTGAAGTCCACCAATTCGCACTTGGCCAGCGCGGTGGACTATGGCCTAAGCTCTCTCATTCCGAGAGAAGACCCGTGCCCAGCAGTGGGACAGTAATGGGTTGACGACGATGCCAGATGAATTTTGATTTTGAAGGTGAATTGAGATTTTGAAGGTGGTAGAACCAGTGTAGTTCGACCGGGGAAGTACCACCGCCACACCTATTTCTACCGTGAAGCATTACTTGCGTTTCCATGGAAGGGTGTGGTTGCTGGCAGACTTTTATATGAGGCGACTATCATAGTCCTCGGGAGTAGCAACGCATTTGTGATTGACTTCAGATAGAACCCATGTTCTGTATGAAGTTGATTGCAGATGTTCATGAGCGGCAGTGGCCACTTACCATCAGGTGGACTGCATGCTCGTTTGCTACTAAAAAAAATGTGGGGACTATGAGCAAAAACCCTCATTATTGTAGGTCTATGTTCAGCAGTGGTCATCAATTGCCCGTTAGATCGAAAATGATTATATAACTTTTTTCAAAAACAAAAGATTTCTACGCAATATTACAAGCTTATTTCGCCTGTTCAAGAAAATATTTTTTAAAAAGTCTTTGGCATTTTAACTTAGTTTTTGAGTCCACATATCCACAGTTATTTTGAATCATATTAGAGATTGTAGATCAAAACAGTTTAAACCGTATTAAGTATATTTATCCAACTTATTAACACGCGTTAGATCCGTGATAAGAATTAGACTTGCTAATCATGCTATTTCTATAACAGGTTTGACATGGACTGAGAGGCTTGTGATGACAGATTGTACCAGTTATGTGATCCCGATGTACCAGCAAGATGGATCCGCAAGAATTAGTACCGTTAGAAGGTTTGTACCATGTCGTTATTAGGGTATTTTTCGTGTCACGCGTTTAAGTTTGTGACCCATCGTACATGCGTGTATTATAGTATTTCCATTCAGAGCAATGTATACTCCTTTTTATATTGAAACATATAGACATCTAGGTTCAAGAGAAAAGCCTGAATTCTTCATAAAGATCTATTTAAATGCTAGTGTGTTTTTTTACCGAGGAGGTACCACAACCACACCTATTTCCCAGAAAGCAGTTGTTGCAGTTCTAAGAAGTGGGTGCTGGCTAGCTGGTTGGCGACAATATTAGTTCTTAAGAGTATGGTCAGGAGGATGCACATAGAACTTACAGTGTTTCGGTCACTGCTATCCATCCAGTAGAGCATACAGTGTGGCTATAAACGCCTATAGTGAAGACTGCATGCTTCTTTAGATAGTACAACTTGGTCAAGCTTCTAAAAAAATACAAAATATTCTCAGCTGCGAATCCAACTCGAAAATATCTTTATACTAAGATATGATAGTAATATGAGCCAAACCAAGCCTTTAAATTTCCGTTTTTTTACCCACAGCTGGGCAGCCCATAAGGGCGCGGCCAACACGCCAGTTCAGTCAAGTAGTCTCCCGAACGTGCTACCAGGGACCCATCCGGCTTTGCCGTCTACTCATACTGATGATTGTTCTACCCAGCCTGTTTATATTCATACCACTTTATATGAGGTAAGTTAATGTTAATCACCTTATATATACATGGCTATATAATTAGAGGAAACCTATGTTCAGCAGTGAATTTCAAAAGGTTGATGGATTAAACTTAAAACTTAAAAACGCTTTCTACACTCATAGCCCCACAGTAGGATTTTCTCCTGTGTCGTGGGTGCCATGGACACACACAAAGACGGTTACACAAACACCCAGACCCAGAAAAAGAATCTAAACTCATCATTTAGACACTCGTCTGGCCGAGAATCGAACCCGGGACCCACTGCGCATCAGACCGGTATGGTAACCGCTCGACCACGCGGGTCGTCTAGATGGATGGAATGTTATCTATATATATTAATACGTGAATCAAAAACTTGTGGTGCATGTTTAAGTAATATGCCGCGGAAGGATTAGTATCAAATAACGAATAACTCATGACACACACTGCCGTGCATTCATTCATTCATTCAAAAATGTCAGATCTCCTTGTCAAATAGGTACCCGTTATTGATTTTAAATGCATCTTTGTCACTTAAACCTCTTTTCACCTTTCGGGTGTATTAAAATAACTTGAAAATTAATAAAAATTGAATTTAGGAAATACTTTGGACAATATCAAGTTTAGTTTTTGAGTTGAATTACGGTCGAATTTCGACCGTTGCGACGGGTGACTAGTTGTACCCATTAATTTAATGTACCCATTACTACATAGCATAAAACAAAGTCGCTTCCCGCTGTCTGTTCCTATGTATGCTTAGATCTTTAAAACTACGCAACAGACTTTAATGCAGTATTTTAATTAGATACAGTGATTCAAGAGGAAGGAATTTATGTACAATACATGCTTATTATAGTGGAGAAACACTGATAATTTTAGATTTTTGACTTTTATGCGGAACCAAGTTCGCCGGGTCAACTAGTATTTAATAAATCTGTTTTGCTAAATTGTATATTTGTGTCGTAGTTTTCCGACTTCATTTCAAACATTTCTAATCGCTTTTCAATAATATTAGTTATTGATTATATTATGATTTAATCGTAATACAATGGATATGGTAGGCGGCGGCTTGTATTTGTGAAAACACTATCTATAGGTATCAGGGGTTCTCAAACTATTTTGGGCTAGATTTTTTAATGAAACGATACCCCATCCTTCTGCCAGTTTTTACCTATTGATACAAAACGTTGTCTGATTGTTAGATCCCAAAAAGAACTCCTTGGGGTCGATACGACGCACTTTGGGTATCCCTGTACTACATAATACTTCCTGAAACAAACCGTCCGCGTAAAATTCTACTTTGATTACATTAAGCTACGCGTTGCCTATGAGTATTAGTAGTATTTTCAGGGTGGTAGACCAGTGTAGTTCGACGGGGAAAGTACCACCGCCACACCTATTTCTAGCGTGAAGCATTTCTTGCGTATCGATGGAAGGGTGTAATTGCCGGCACCCTTTCATATGAGGCGACCATCATAGTCCTCGTGAGTAGCAACGCATCTGTGATTGACTTCAGATAGAATCCATGTTCTGCATTTAGTTGACTACTGGATATCTATCCATGGGTGGCAGTGACCACTTACCATCAGGTGGACAGCACGCTCGTTTGCTAATTCAGTCAGATATAAAAAAACAAGTCAAGTAAATAAGCTAACCTCTATCCATCTACTAGTCTTTAAAATTACACTGCTGGACATAGGTCTCCTCTAATCGACGCCCTGTAGTTCCGGGATCAGAGTAGGGCTACGGCATACCCTGCCTGTCGTAAGAGGCGACTAAAAGGGGCATCCGGGGTTGCAGACGGCTAGAGTGGGAGCTCGAACCGTTCGGTCAGGCAATCCCGGGAAGGACGGCGGTATGTGTGGTCACATACCGTCGTAAAGACTAGACGGAGCGGTGGGCCCAGCCGCCCATCTGGGAGGAGCCCAATGGGGCAGCGCGCTCGGAGGATTCCGGTTGAAGTCGTTTCGAGATCCCGGAGTCCTCCTTTTCAGCGCCGAGGACGGCCACCGGGGGGGTTTTAGTGCGGTAAAAATCCCACATAACCCTTCGTCGTTCCCACGGCGTCGGGTACCTTTGGAAGGTTTCCCCCTCGAAAACAAAAAAAAAAAAGGTAAGTTAACTTATTGTCACTAAATTGCTTAGTAGTTTTACTCTTCAAGTATATTATCTAAATACTATTGTTGGATATAACTATGACATTTCCGGCTTTCGAAATGTTTTCTTATCAATCTAAGTCGCAGTATCAACTCCTCAACGCTATCTCTTATTTCATGTTTTTGGCAAATAGGCCGAACAATGGCAAGGTGTATGTACAGGCCACACGCGATTCGTGTTAAATGCTGACGCAGCGTAACTGTACATATTTTATATAATAAATTATCTATATATCTGGGGGCCCGCCAAGTTTAGCAAAAAAGCGGCACGACTGTACCATACTTCTCGAAGCAATTCAGGCCATTTTCGATCCCCTATAACTTCGTTGTAGATAAAACTAGAAGCTTGAATTTTCATTAACAAAGCAGGCATTGTATAAATACGGTATATTTTAAATTTCATTTAATTTGAACCGGTACTTTATGAATTATAACTAGTCAAAGTTTCTTAATTTTGTCACTGAGTGTCACTCACTGACCGATCATCAAAAGTCTAGGCACTTCTAGCACACACAGAAGCATCAAATTTAGAATTTAGAATTAAATATATAAAGCTGAAGAGTTTGTTTGTTTGTTTGAACGCGCTAATCTCAGGAAATACTGGTTCGAATTTAAAAAATCTTTTTGTATTGAATATACCATTTATCGAGGAAGGTTTTAGGCTATATAACATCACGCTGCAACTATTAGGAGCGAAGAAATAATGGAAAATGTGAAAAAAACGGGGAAAATTATTCATCCTTGAGGGCTTGCGTTGCGTGCCACGCGGACGAAGTCGCGGGCACAGCTAGTTTAGAATAAAATTGGTGTTTAATATATGAATTTATTTAAAACGTTAAAGATTTGTAATATTGATATGGTCACTATAAGATGTTGTTAGGTTAGATAATTACGTTACAAAAGACAGAAGGGGCTGAATAAATTAATAACCGACTTGGTAGTACATAGATCTACACAACTTTTTTTGGTAGAAGAATTGAAGACTTTATCTATGTAATGACACACCAACAGCATTACAAACAAGACATTACAATAATCTTACTTATAGGAAAAAAGTTAGTATGCTCACCAATTACAGGTGCGTACAACATTTTCTATAATTGACATGTTGAGTTAATAATATTGACAGCTAAAAGAAAGTTACATAGTACAAGGTAGACATATTGGGTTGATAAAGATGAAAAAGATAAAAATTTAAGGATATACATAACTAAGCAATAAGACTTGGTTATTTCACAAGTAGGTACCTATTATTTTTATATAATTAATACTACTGGAAACGTTGGATCTACGATTGAGAAGTCAAGTATCAACCATTAGACTTTCACTGCTCGTCCCTGTAGCCTCGGGGTCAGAATAGGGCTACGGTATCCCCTGCCTGTCGTAAGAGGCGATTAAAAGGGGCTTCCGGGGTTGCAGACGGCTAGAGTGGGAGCTCGAACCGTTCGGTCAGGCAATCCCGGGAAGGACGGCGGTATGTGTGGTCGCATACCGTCGTAAAGACTAGACGGAGCGGTGGGCCCAGCCGCCCATCTGGGAGGAGCCCCATGGGGCAGCGCGCTCGGGGGTTTCCGGTTGAAGTCGTTTCGAGATCTCGGAGTCCTCCTTTTTAGCGCCGAGGACGGCCACCGGGGGGATTTTAGTGCGGTAAAAATCCCACATTACCCTGCGTCGCTCCCACGGCGTCGGGTACCTTTTGAAGGTTTCCCCCTCGAAAACAAAAAAAAAAGACTCACTGCTCTTTTAATCTTTCTCGTTCTCGAATACACCAGACTTTTATACTTGTCGTTATATCGCTACATGACAGCAGAATAAAAATTCCATGTGTCTTTGTCCCATGTGCGTTATGGCGGGTAACAAACCATTTGTAATTGAACTTACACCCGTATTCACAAACAATACTATGTGGCCTCATAGTGTTAGCTAACGCATAGGATGGGTAAAATTATTTCATAGACAATACTTAAGCAAAATCCAACGCTATGCGTTTGTCAAAATCGACGCATAGGTAAAGTAGCCGTCGAGCTATTTTATGGAACGCATAGCATCGTTTATTATGGTTCCGTAACCAAAGTGTAAAACCAAAACCCTATTACTTAAGTCTCCGCTGTTCGTCAGGCCGTCTGTCCGTCTATCTGTCTGGGCTGTATCTAACGAACTGTAATAAACCGTGACAGTTGAAATTTTCACAGATGGTAAATTTCTGTTCCCGCTATAACAACAAATACTAAAGACGAAATAAAAATAAGTATTTACGGGGGCTCTCATACAACCAACGTATTTTTTAAATGTTTTTTTACAGATAATGTATGAAATATACGAAACCCTTAGTGCTCGAGTCCGACTCGCGGTTGGTCGTTGTTTACGTAACTTGGTTACAAGTTACCGAGTAACGCAATAATAATGATTTGTCAGTGTTGTCAAAAAGTCTAGAGTGAATGCAGCTACAACAAATGGACCAATTACAGAGTCCGAACCAACGCTATGGCACCTCATAGCAAAGTATTACTTGAGTTTCGTTTATGAATTAGATGGCTTGAGATGACGAACGCACAGGATAGTATCGCTCTGTGCATAGTATTGTTTCATTACTTATGAACGTATTGTTCTTGAATACGGGTATTAATCTACTCTATAACTTCAATCAAGTCAACGGAACTGGGAATTGGATGGAGAGGTTCTCAATTAGCGCATAATGGAATTTATAATAACACGCTTAAGAAAATTTATAATCAATTAGAAAGAGGCAAAATTACAAATATTATATATACAGCTATTTATATACCTACAAGCTGTAGACTGGAATCATAAAAAAGGAACACACCGATTGTGCCTCTTTGTCGCTCGTTCCGCGCTCTCGCTTGCACTTCAAGCCTTAAATGGAACGCCTCAGAGCGAGGTAACGCCGCATGAGTCGTGTTTTTTGGTGCGTGCAGCCGGCTCAATCAAATTATAAGACATTCTCACGTCAAAAGAAATCAATTTATAATATTATCATAATTGATTGTTTCAGGTATCGAGTATTCTCTGGCCAGATGTACCCAATGAGTATGACAGACATGAGGCTGATTGATAGCAAAATCTCACCGCTGTGGTGTCAGGTAGGTGTGTACATCTTAATCCCTACTAATATTATAAATGTGAAAGTAACTCTGTCTGTCTGTCTGTCTGTCTGTCTGTCTGTCTGTCTGCTGCTTATTCACGACTAAACAACTGAACCGATCTTTATGAAATTGGGCACACAGATAGTTTTGAACTCGAGAAAGGACATAGGCTGCTTTTTATCGAAAAAAATGGGTTAAAAGCGTTAAAATCGGGCATAAATGTTTGTATGGAAGTTCGTTTTGACAAAGTCCTATATTGACAAGTCCGTCAAGGGATACGATAGACTTACTTAAAACCTTATCTAAATAATAAAACATAAAAAAACATTGATTTCGAGTCGACAACATATATCCGTAAATTTCGGATTGTCGCGTATTTTGTTAAATTCTAATGTAAACATGTGTGACATGACAGTAGATTCATTCCATCCATTCCATCCATCCATTCTGAATTCATTCAAAAATGATACGTATAAATTTGTAACTATCAATTATCATAAAAATAGATGTGATTCAAGTTGATTTTAATTTAATTTATGAATTTATGAAATATTTCAATAATAAAAGCATCCGTTGACGCGCTGCGGCCGCGCAGCTTGCGACCTAATGTAAAATAGCTCTTAGAATACAGCGATTCCCAATTGATAACAGATGGCGCGTCATACTATTATAGTAAAAAAGTTATTCGAATCCAATAATTCAAAGGCGATAAAATGTTTTAACATTGTTTCAAAATAAAATTATCGACTCCATTTGTCACTCCATGTTCATGTTACATAAATAGTTTCTTAACTATTATTGCATAAATAAAGTTATGTTATTGACCACACCCGTACATTTTTAGCGAAAATAATTATTAAGGACAAAATACAATTGATAGTCTTTTATGCAAAATACTAACATTAATAAGTCGATCAATATCTAAATAAGATATAACAATTATATCAATTATTATTATTATAAAGAAGCTTTTGCAACTTTAGTGATAAATAATTGCATTTATGAATATTGAAGCATGGTTGATGAACACTTGGCTCTATTAACAAACGAGCAAGGTCAACATTATTGTTCTTTTTATATTTATGATATGTTCATTATAAATAATGTTATAGAAAACATGCATTTAAATAACAACATATTTTAAATTAATTTAAGAATAACAAAGTGTGTCAAAATAAGCCTAAATAGATGATGTTCTTAACTCAATAAGTATGTGAATTTCGCATCTGTTATTAAAATCGTGATAGCCGTGTGCCAAATCGGGCGGATTAGAAACGCGAAGTCTGGGGTTCGAATCCAGTTGTCTTATGTACATTATTATTGTTATTATCTGTAGTTTTCATAAATACTAATTTTAGTATTATTTTTTTAACAACCAGCTCTATTTTAAATATTATTTAGTATCGGAAATGCAAAGCTTTCGCCCGCCTGGGAATCAATGTGTCACGAAGTTTATATGAAATTAATAGAGCTTTAACCTCTGTCAGGTAAAAGTACAACATAATTTGGATTTACCTTGCCGACAAATTCAAATTTTAATGTAATGAACCACAAACAAGGCTTAATAAACATAAACTATAAACATACCTGAGCGCCGCTTAAATGTTAGTAGAACCAAAATTAGTTTACGTATCATTGATACTGTCATTAGATTTTTAGTTTTAGTTAGATGCATTAGGAGGCATGGGTAAAACGTTTTTAATAAATTTACTATTAGCGAAAAATATAAGATCTGATAGAGATAGAGCTATTGCCGTGGCGTCGTCCAGCGCCCACACTTTTAAAAAGCGGTCATAATGCCTGCCTATTCGCCTTTGAGCGTCCACTCAAGATTTGTAGCAACGATTTCTCTAACATTTTTAATATTTCAAATCAAAGGAATACTGGAAATTCAATGCGGGATTGTTATTTGACTATTTGGGATGAAGATTCTGTAGATACAGTCATCGAGATCGAAGACATTAACCAACAAAATTTTTGGATTCCTTCAAACCGCGTCCCGGTACTCCTCCACACAAACTTTTATTTTTAATAAAAATACGCTTTCTACACTCAATGAAATAGAAAATTTCTACAATTAAAATTTCTACAATAGCCCTACACTAGGATTTTTTCCTGTATCGTGGGTACCATGGACACACAAGACGTATATAGAAACACCCAGAACATGAATCTATTCAGATTCCTGTCTGGCCGGGAATCGAACCGGGTGTGCTCCGCAACGCGGGTCGTCAAGGTTGTCAAATTAATGTTAAAAGTAGGTTCACCTATATGTAATCTTACTCAGAAATTTAAAAGGACCAAAATTACTTAAAATAGTATTTTTCAATTCATAAAAGTTAAAATCCATCTTTATAATCGATGCGCTTTGGTTTAAATGTGGAGGCGTTGTTTAAAAATATGTATTCCGATATTGTTAATGTGACCACTAAAACTGTAAATTGGTTCAAAAAAGGGGTTTACGATATTCTGATTCGTCTTATTTTCATAACATTTTACATAACAATATGCACCTACCCACAAATACACACTTAAAATTCGTTTTTTTCACTCTGTGTTTGTTCGGGTAATCCTTGACCGGCTAAACCGATTTTTACGGGTTTTTTTACTATAGAAAATGTTATGGAACAACATGTAGACTACTTTTATCGTAGAATTCCCACTGAGTGGAGATTTGCGCGGGAAAAACTTTGCGATACATTGATTTGCACGCGGGCGTAGCCGCGGGTACAGCTAGTACTTAATACATCTTAATAATAATAAAAGGTAGGTAGAACCAGTGTAGTAGTGTAGTTGACGACCCGAGTGGTGCAGCGGTAACATACCGGTCTGACACGCAGTGGGTCCCGGGTTTGATTCCCGGCCAGACAGGTATGTGAATGATGAGTTTAGATTCTTGTTCTGGGTCTGGGTGTTTGTGTATTCGTCTTTGTGTGTGTCCATGGCACCCACGACACAGGAGAAAATCCTACTGTGGGGCTATGAGTGTAGAAAGCGTTTTTTTTAAGTTCGCCCGGAGAGTACCACCCCCACATCTATTTCTAGCGTGAAGCATTTCTTGCGTTTCGATAGAAGGGTGTGTGGTTGCCGGCACACTTTTGTATGAGGCGACCATCATAGTCTTCGGAAGTAGCAACGCATCAGTGATTGACTTCAGATAAAACCTATGTTCTATATGAAGTTGCTTATAAATGTCCATGGGCGGCAGTGACCACTTATCATCAGGACTGCATGGTCGTTTGCTACTTCAATGTGTTTAATAATCGAAACATGGATGAGATTGGTAGATCAATGACGTGAATATCAGACTAACTGACCCGGCGAACTTCGTTCCGCGTTAAAGTATGTAATCACATTAGAATAATCTAAAATTATCACTGTTTCTCCATTATATCTTAAATCACTATCTATTAAAAAATACATTAAAATCCGTAGCGTAGTTTGAACATCTAAGCATACATAGGGACAGACAGCAGGAAGCGGCTTTGTTTTATACTATGTAGTGATGATTATGATTATACATAGGTATATATTAACTTACGAGGTTAATCCCGCGGTTTTATCCGCATCAGTTATGTCTACGGTAGTGACTACTCATTACCGTAAATATTATTGATGCGCCGAATAGTGATTACACCGAATAATCGAATACTTAATACTGTTCGGTTTACTATTTACCGAACCGGGTATTCGGCCGAATAATTATTCGGTACACCGTTGAATGTTTATATCCAACTTCGGAAATGTGTTCATTAAGCTCTCAAATCTTTAAATTATTTAAACATTTGAGAGCTAAAATTAAATGTTGATAAAGGTTTTAAAGGATTTGATAGAGATTTTAAAAATGTAGAGTTTAATAATAAGTTTTAATTTAATGAAAGTTTAATAATAAACATGATTAAGAGATTTCATAATAAATGTTTGGTTTAAAATAAATATTGATTTATAGTATAATCTTATTTATTTTGCTTTATTTAACACATATCAAATAAGATCTCTTTGACTTATAATATAACATGAATGTTACATAATTTAATTATATGCGTATCATGTAGCTAAGAAAATAGAAATACTGGAACTGAATAAATTCGGTATCAAAACCAAATAACTCAGCTGAATACAAACAGTGGAAAAGACGCCGAATACGAATAGCGAATACTAAACGAATGTTTGGCGCAGGTATTTCCCCTCATTCCTGTAGTTCCGGGATCAGAATAGGGCTACAGTATCCCCTGCCGACTAACGTAAGAGGCGACTAAAAGGGGCTTCCGGGGTTGCGGGCGGTAAAAGTGGGAGCTCGAACCATTTAGCCAAGCGACCCCGTGTAGGATGACGGCATGTGTGGCTACACGCCGTCGTAAACACCAGGAGGCGCAGTGTGTACCAATGCTCACTGAAAAGAGCCCGAAGGGGGCATCGCGCTCGAAGGACTCCAGTTGTGTTCCATTGGAGATCCCGGAGTCCTCCACGCAGCGCTGAAGATGGCCACCAGGGGGTTTCAGTGAGTTAAAAATTTCACATAGCCCGACGTTGCTTCCACGGCGTCGGATACCTTTTGAAGGTTTCCGCCTCGGTAACAAAAAAAAAAGTCTAGGATCTCTAGATGAAATATCTACGCGAAAGACTAACAAAGTCTTACATGTATCTACCTACATACTCAAAAAGTTTCGCATCTATAAAATATTAAGACTTAGCTAAAGTGAGTGCGTATTAAAATTATGCTGGTTGTAAAACACTCTCATATCACATAAACCGCCAACATAAAGATAAAATATTCAAGATAAATAATAAATGATAGGCCCATATTGTTATCGGTCGGGTCTAATATCGTTCATTTATTATTTTGGGTTATGTAAGTAGAAGATATGGTAGGTGAATCACTAAGTTAAGCAACCAAGCTAAGGCTTGCTAGGTGGTAGAACGGTAGCGCGCCGATCCCGCGCGAAGAAGGAGGCGCCAGAGACGCAGATAGCGTCCGCCCGGAGTGGTGTTCCTGTAGTTCTGGGACCAGAATAGGGCTACGGTATCCCCTGCCTGTCGTAAGAGGCGACTAAAAGGGCCTTCCGGGTTTGGGGGCGGGTAGAGTGGGAGCTTGAACCGTCCGGCTAAGCGATTCCGGGAAGGTTGGCGATATGTGTGGTCGCATGCTACCGTAAAGACTAGAAAATGCGGTGAGCTTTTACGCCCACAAGGGAAGAGCCTGAAAGGAGCATCACGCTCGGAGGACTACGCTTATGTTTCGTTGGAGATCCTGGTGTCCTCCACGCCGCACAGAAGACGGCTACCGGGAGGGTTTTAGTGCGGTAAGAATCCCACATAACCTGCGTCACTCCCACGGTTTTCCCCTTTCCCCAGATTTACTGGAGCTAACTATTGTTACCCATGTAAAAACAAGATGGCAAATAAAAAAAAGAAAAAAATAAAAAACAGATATACAAAGAAAAAAGACAAACCCACTGAGTTTCTTGCCGGATCTTCTCAGTTGAGGTCGTGTTCCGATCCGGTGGTAGTGTAAAAAAAATATATATAAATGTAACTGACAATTTGTAAGCGCCCCCGAAGGCCTATGCAAAATAAAGACATTTCATTTCATTTCATTTCCCCTTAAAGACAAAAATATGGTAGAACGTATATGATTCAACCAGGGAGATACTACCTCCATATCTATTTCTAGTGAGAAACAATTCTTGCGCGTCAAGATGCTCGCCTTATATAAAAGTTAGCCGGCAACCAGACACTTCCACCGAAACACATGGTTCCTCCCCGTTGAACCATTGCTCTACCACTTTGAAAAACTTTGGTTAATGATGTCAATTAAAAATTTTAGACTTATTTCATAGCTAAATTGAAATATTTTAATATGTAACGGGTACTCACTATACACAGTTTAAATTAATTTAATACCAATATTCCGATCCAATTTCACGGATTCCATTTCACGGACGTGGTTACAACGAAGGTCAGTCAGTGATTTCCATCGATCCCTGAATCAATAAATTCTGATGAAAATCCAATCCTAAGGATACCTAACTGATAGTACGTTGGTTGGAGCAGTGATAGCCTAATGGCTAAAACTTGCCCTCTCGATCGGGAGGTCCGAGGTTCAAACCCAGGCACGCACCACTGATTTATGTGCGTATTATACTTTAATTATCACTGCTTTTCGGTGAAGGAAAACATCGTGAGGAAAACTACACAGCCGAGAGTTCTTTAAAAAAAAAAGTTCTCGGAGGTGTGTGAAGTCCACCAATTCGCACTTGGCCAGCGCGGTGGACTATGGCCTAAGCTCTCTCATTCCGAGAGAAGACCCGTGCCCAGCAGTGGGACAATAATGGGTTCACGAGAGTAGGTTAGTTATAAAAGAAATCAACGATGATTTACTGTTGCTTTAAATATTTTGATTTTAATTTTCATGTGAACGTTTAAAAATTATATAGTAGCTCTTACCCGCGGCTTCGCCCGGACGGTCAAAGGGAATTAACATTAGCATTTGATAGCGTGATTCGAAACTTGCAAATGAACTTTACTAACGCCATCTATTCACAACGCTTGGAACTACTAAATATGTATCAACTAACAAAACATAGAAATTTTCATGGAAATGAGAGAGCACGGTAAAAAGTAGCCTACGTCACTCTCTGCCCTCCTAACTATCTCCCAGCATATAAATCACATCATATAATAGCTATGTGGCGACGTGAAAGAGGAACAAATAAACACACTTTCACATTTATAATATTAGTATGGATGTATTTGGACAGAAGATTCTACGACTTTGATAAGGTAATCCTCGCTATGAATAAATATTGGCTGCATTAGATAATTATCTAAAGTGCTCGCGTAAATGTTATGACTTTCGTATATTCTCCCAGCGCTTATAAAAATGTCACACGCGCTTCTTTATATTTGATACTAGGACATTATCTTAAGCCTGAAATAATTTAAGATAACAACAGCGAACTAGGATTGTAATGAGGAAAATGGTTGTTGTTTTTACGAAAAATGGTTTAATTTTTTTGTTGAGTCTCGTAATAATATTTAATTTTAGATTATTTTATCTAGGTCTTCACAACAAAGGTTCAGTGACATTGATTTATCAATGAATCTTGCATTTGTCTGCCATGACACGTGCATAACACGCTTAATATCTGTAATTCTATAGATATTCTTTTCGTCTCCTTCTTTGTCGATTGTTCATTGCTGAAAGTTATGTTCATGAAAGTCCTTGACAATTTTGAATGTTATTTAGACATATTTTTTTAGTGCTGTCTCAATGAGGATTTTGATGAGGGTAGCTATGTGGTCACGCCATTGGGCAGCACTACCAAACCTGCTAATCGGCCGAGGGTGTGATCAAAATAACCGAGGATCTTCGGTTCGCAAATGGTCAATAACTGGCTCTTTAAACTAACTACTCCGGAATAGACATAAAAATGTAAATAAAAAGGAAGCTTTAACGTGACCTTCTAAACTCCAACTGTTACCAACTTTGTTTTGAAGGTGGTAGAACACTTTAGTATTTCGGTCCGGTGGAATTATTGTCACACCAATTTCTGCCTCTCTCGTCAACGTATTATTGTCCCACTACTGAGCACGGGTCTTCTCTCAGAATGAGAGAGTTTTAGGCCATAGTCCATCGCACTGGCCAAGTGCCAATTGGTGGACAATTTCTGCTTAATAATAGCAAAGTAGAGTATTAAGCATGCCTTGGTATGACGGATGTGACAAGAAAAACGTACGTATCCGAGGTTTTTCCATACATGTAGCTGACTCTGAGGTCTCTTGTCCTATATGATGTCGATACTATTAGATCAATGTTTGACAATATTTACAAAATATCGGTTATTCATTAATTATCACTTATTAAAATAAAATGTTCTTTACAGCGGCAGGTAGTGAAGTCCAACACAACGTTCAACGCGTTCGTGGTGCCAGGTCCTCCAGAGCTGGAGCAAGAGTTGGTACCAGTATCCATGACCAGGCAGTTAGAACTCCAAGATGATATGAAGGAGTACTGGGGGTTCTATCTCCTGAAGGGGTCAACCGTCACCGTGTCTGCTTGTGTAAGGTTTGTTTTAGGACTTAATAGTACAAAAGTTTATAAATTCACGGTCCATAAACGTCTTGGTATTATGGTATATTAAAAGTATGCTTTGTTTTATACAAGTAGCAAATTTTCGTGTAATAATTAGACATTTGTAATGAGCCAGAGATAAGATTTCGATTCTACGTTAGGTGTGCATTGCATTGCATCATTTGTTGACCCGCGTGGAAGAGCGTTTACCATACAGGTCTGACGCGCAATGGATTCGGGGTTCGATTCCCGGCCAGACAGGTATTTGAATGATGAGTTTAGATTCATGTTCTGGGTCTGGGTGTTTGTGTATTCGTCTTGTTTGTGTTCATAGTATCCACGACACAAGAGAAAATCGTAGTGTGGGGCTATGGGTGTAGAATGCGTGAAAGCTATGACTGTAGAAAGCGTAAAATCATTAAAAATTAATTGGAAAAGTTCCAGTGCCGTACACTAATGCACATACTCAATAACTAAATTAATTGAAATCAAAGTTTCTTTCGGAATGTTTTTTAGGCAGAATTCGATAAGATTACATGTCAGGAAGAATGAATAGCTTAGTATAGTATTATATTAAGCTCATTATTTTCTTATACAATACAATGAATTATCTTCTTAAACAGCTGGCCAGGTGCTTCTCTGATCATGATCAAAGGATACAAGCATCTTCAAGAATGTGCGTACATTGGCGACGATTCATCAGAAGAACTAGACGAATTGAAGGAAGCCTACAAACTCGGGTTGTTGTCCAAAACGACATTCCTCGAGAAAGAACAGGAGTTGAAGAAAGATGATGGAAAAGCTAATAGACCTGGTAAGATGATTACAAAGGTTCGGGAGCACTATTGTCATACTTATTTTCATTCATTAATTTTAGGTGCTGCCAATTTGATGAAAGATGTGGTAAGGATAGAATAGATAGATGGAGAGACTTTTCAAGCTGATGTTCTACATATACCTGTCAGATATCTATGTCTTGTAGTAAGCATTTACCGTTAAGAGGACTTTGGATTATTTTGTACTCTTGATAAAGTCACATAAATTCAGAATAAGCTCTAAAAAATAATATGTCAAATTTTAAACACAACAGCGTTGATCATTCTTCAAAATGTATATAATAATGATAATTACGATCTTATTACGATTTATTTAGGGGAGGCCTATGTCCAGCAGTGGACATCAAAGGGCTGATGGATGGATGGATGGACGATCTTATTGGCGAGATATTTTGTTTAAATTTTGCAGAGTGAAACGAGTACTGTTCGATTGTAGAAATAACACCACATTTTTTTTGCATTAATCAGTTCCCGGTAGAAAGATGTAGTTGCCGGTTCCCTTAGAGAACTAACCTCGGGAGTAGCAGTGCAACTGGGATTGATTTCATAACTCCTCGGTTATTTCATATAACTTACTTATAGATATGCTTGAGTCGCACTTATCACTCACCATCGTTAACTCCATCTTAGTTTTCCATTTCATTTTTATAACGAAATAATAATAAAAAGTAATCCATGGATCATAATAAAAGTCAAAAACCTAACATTATATGTTTACTAAAAGATTCTTTAATCGACAAAGTACTTAAATAAGCAGAAATATTTGTTTTCTGATTGTTTGTCAGCGTCATTGTCAGTGCCTACTGTACACGAACACACTGATGAGTTGGCAATAGCAAATAGGATTCAATTATTATCTACGGTCACGTTGTCCTTTACTTAGGAGTTGTTATCTTTAGCGACTAACAATATTTCAACAATATTATTTTGTTAACAAGCTGTTTGTTTTATTGCTAAGTATACGAATAATGATGAAATTTTGCTACTATTTTTTGCCACCATTGAAGCTCAATTGTCAATAGTCCTCGGGAGTAGCAACACATTTCTAATAAAACCCATGTTCTGTATGAAGTTGATTACAGATGCCCATGAGCGGCAGTGACCGCTTTCCATCACGTGGACGGCATGCTCGTTTGCTACTTCAGTCAGATAAAAAAAATGAAACTATTAATATTTACGTTCAATGGCTTTGATGACAACACCATAATAGTATAATTATTACTGATTTCATTATGAATTTTTGGCCATAGAATTATTTAACTAAAGAAAAAACTTATCGTTTAAGTATGTATGTATGTACCAACCCATTATTGTCCCACTGCTGGGCACGGGTCTTCTCTCGGAATGAGAAAGTTATAGGCCATAGTCCACCGCGCTGGCCAAGTGCGAATTGGTGGTATCGTTTAAGTACCTACGATTAAAGTGAGTAAAATTATTATTAACAAATATATCGGGATAAAAGCTTATGGTTTTATTTACATAAAAATAATTGCAGAAACAATGAAACGCCATAAAGCAGGAGTCAGCTTTCATGATCCCAACCAAACGACAAATGTAACAGCTTCTGAGTCCGTTCCAGCTGTTGATGTGACAGATCATGATCCTAAGGTAACTGTTAGTTTAATTAATGACTAATCAAATTATTGAAAGATTCCTCTTTTAAGTATCATATGTGCCATGATCAATGAAACGGGAAGTCTAGAATGTCAAGAATGATAATACTTAAATTACTTAATTCGTTCATATTAATATCTTTCAAATCGAGTGCTGAATGTTATATTACATTTTTTTTTAATTTTATTTTATTTTACTTTCATTCCACCAGATTCTCTCTATTTTTATTTGCTTCGTTATATTCTGTTTATTTATATCTTCTTCTGTTATGTTCTTCACTTCCCTTGCTACACTTTCGTTCATTAGAACATTCATCTAATTTCAAGCTTTGTAATGATTATTCAATGTAGAGTACTATAAACTTTCAAGAAGTTCTTTACAATCAACAGGAACTCCGCGAGATATTAGAACGTCTTCACGCAATACGCCAAGCAGCTAAAATGGAGGCCTTGAAAAATTATAGGGTACCGTCACACCTTATGCAAGTTCCAGAACTACATCGCTATAGGGACACCAATGTGGACAGGGATGAAAGAAGATGGCTCTCGTTTAAAGGTAAGAATAGTTTAGTAATAATAAGGGTTATTGAAGAAACTCCCAAAAAATACTTTGGAGTAATTCTTGGTTTCTTCGCTACGTTGGAATTAAAGAGATACAACATGCATATGAAAAACTAATTTTCATAGATATCAATATCACTAAAAACAAATTGCTATAACTTGATGCTTAATCATTCTCTTAATATGGTCTCAAATTCTGGTTCAAACTTTTCTTACTTTTTGGGGCTCAAAAACTGTGCCCAGTGGGGCCAAAATTATTTAATGATGTTATATTACGATGATGTAAAAATAGGTGATTTAAAAATGATTAACACCACATTTAGCTGTACTGTAATACATTTAAGCGACATGTTCTAACGAGAGATAATATCAAATTTATTTTAATATTATAATGTTTATAAAAGTTCATAATCCCTACTAATATTATAAATGTGAAAGTAACTCTGTCTGTCTGTCTGTCTGTCTGCTACTTATTCACGCCTAAACAACTGAACCGATCTTTATGAAATTGGGCACACAGATGGTGTTGACCTCGAGAAAGGACATAGGCTGCTTTTTATCGAAAAAAATGGGTTGAAAGCGTTAAAATCGGGCATAAATTTTTGTATGGAAGTTTGTTTTTGACAAAGTCCCATATTGACCACTCCGTCAAGGGGTACGATAGACTTACTTAAAACCTTATCTAAATAATAAAACATAAAAAAACATTGATTTCGAGTCGACAACATTTATCCGTAAAATTCGGATTGTCGCGTATTTTGTTAAATTCTAATGTAAATATGTGTGACATGACAGTAGTGTGACATGACAGTAGCCATAATGGCCGCCCGGATGCCATTCTGAATTCATTCAAAAATAATACGTATAAATTTGTAACTATCAATTATCATAAAAATAGATGTGATTCAAATTTATTTTAATTTAATTAATGAATTTATGAAATATTTCAATAATAAAAAAGCATCCGTTGACGCGCTGCGGCCGCGCAGCATGTAAATCGCTCTTAGAGTACAGGGATTCCCAATTGATAACAGATGGCGCGTCATACTATTATAGTAAAATAGTTATTCGAATCCAATAATTCAAAGGCGATAAAATGTTTTAACATTGTTTCAAAATAAAATTATCGACTCCATTTGTCACTCCATGTTCATGTTACATAAATAGTTTCTTAACTATTATTCCATAAATAAAGTTATGTTATTGACCACACCCGTACATTTGTAGCGAAAACAAATATTAAGGACAAAATACAATTGATAGTCTTTTAAGCAAAATACTAACATTAATAAGTCGATAAGTATCTAAATAAGATATAACAATTATATCATGAATTATTATTATAAAGAAGCTTTTGCAACTTTTGTGATAAATAATTGCATTTATGAATATTGAAGGATGGTTGATGAACACTTGGCTCTAATAACAAACGAGCAAGGTCAACATTATTGTTCTTTTTATATTTATGATATGTTCATTATAAATGGATTGTTATTTGACTATTTGGGATGAAGATTCTGTAGATATAGCCATCGAGACCGAAGGCATTATCCAACAAAATTTTTGGATTCCTTCAACCCACCTCCCGGTACTCCTCCACACAAACTTTTTTTTTAAATAAAAATACGCTTTCTACACTCAATAAATTAGAAAATTTCTACAATTTTAATTTCTACAATAGCCCCACACTAGGATTTATTCCTGTGTCGTGGGACCATAGACACACAAGACGTATATAGAAACACCCAGACCCAGAACATGAATCTATTCAAATTCCTGTCTGGCCGGGAATCGAACCGGGTGTGGTAGCTGCTCCGCAACGCGGGTCGTCAAGGTTGTCAAATTAATGTTAAAAGTAGGTTCACCTATATGTAATCTTACTCAGAAATTTAAAAGGACCAAAATTACTTAAAATAGTATTTTTCAATTCATAAAAGTTAAAATCCGTCTTTATAATCGATGCGCTTTGGTTTAAATGTGGAGGCTTTGTTTGAAAAGATGTATTCCGATATTGTTAATGTGACCACTAAGACTGTAAATTGGTTCAAAAAAGGGGTTTACGATATTCTGATTCGTCTTATTTTCATAACATTTTACATAGCAATATGCACCTACCCACAAATACACACTTAAAATTCGTTTTTTCACTCTGTGTTTGTCCGGGTAATCCTTGACCGGCTAAACCGATTTTTACGGGTTTTTTTACTATAGAAAATGTTATGGAACAACATGTAGACTACTTTTATCGTAGAATTCTCACTGAGTGGAGATTTGCGCGGGAAAAACTTTGCGATACATTGATTTGCACGCGGGCGGGGCCGCGGGTACAGCTAGTACCTATATATTTTAAGCGTATTGGTCACAATTTGTTGTAAAAATTAACTTAAATATGACGAGGATACAAGAAATATTTAATATTATATCTATAGTAATAATCAAAACAAAACACTGCAATTCATGTCCTAGTCAATATTTAATCAAAAGTAATCTTAAGTCATTGCCCCAATCTTAACAACACTTCATGTGATTATGAGTATTAAGCCGTACGTATTATATGTATTAAATCTGGATTGATAATGTTATCAATAAACTAACATCTATTTCAGACATAGACGGGAATAACAGTTCACAAGTTTTTGATAGAACTACTAGAAGATTTAGACAAAATATGTTTCCTAGAACGGATATAACTAAAGCCACTGTCGCTATGCATAATAAAGATAATGGTAATAACAGCAAAGATGATAAAAGACCAATAGATGATAAAATTGATAAAACGGAGACAAGAGTGGAAAATTTCAAAGTGGCACACATTAAATCGGATGGAAATGACACGGAAAACAAACAGAAGGTATGTAAATTGTATAATGTATAATGAAAGGAAAATGTCTGTCTGTCTGTTGTAGAGCAATCAAGGAACTGTTCAAAATATGCGCTAGTAATCGTGACATTTTCATTCTAAGAATTATTATATACACAACCAAATTCCAATACATAACTGATACTGAACCGATTAATAGACTAGAAAATCAACAAACCTTATCTCAGGCATCATGGATTTTTCGGAAAATTATGTGCGCATCAGAAATTAATTTACACTCCATTAAGGTAAGGCAAAACATCGCGAGGAAACCTACGCACCTTGAGGTCTTTAAAAAAAGTGCTCGCAGGTGAATGAAGACTATAGGTAGCCTAAAATATCATTATGAGAAAACACCCGTGCCCAGCAGTGGGACAATCATGGATTGACTTTAATATATATGGACTTTGTAAAACTTAGTCGCCCTTGGTTGTAAGACTCTAAATATTATGCTTCTCAGGTAAGCAATCAAAGAATGTGATAAATAGTGTTATAAATTCCATTTAGTGGAATATTACACAATTGAACTATCGAGTTATCAGCGTAGATAATAATTATTGTTAGGAACACTACATTAAGTTGGTACACACATTAATCCGTATCTAAAGGAAATAGGTTATCGATGTGTTAAAAGGCACGCATTGTATACTTTTGTACCCATATTAGTGGTGGTAGTGTTTGTATCGTGTATAAGAATGTGAGAGAAGTTAAGGTCACAGTCACTCGCACTGGCCACTTGCAAATTGATGGACTTCACAAAACTTACCTAATACCACATCATTTTAGCAAAATCTTCAGACTCTTGGGTTAGAGACCGAGTTTCAACCAACAGCCCATCACTTCTCTTCAACGCGTTATTGTGACGCAGCTGGGCACGGGTCTTCTCTCAGAATGAGAGAGTGTAGGCCATAGTCCACCGCGCTGGCCAAGTGCGAATTGAAGAACTTTTTTTTAAAGAACTCTCGGGTGTGTAGGTTTCCTCGCGATGTTTTCTTTCACCGTAAAGCCGAGATAACTAATTTCTAATACGCACATAATTTTAGAAAAAATGGTGCGTATTAGAAATTAGTTATCTCGGCTGGGTTTGAACGCCTGGGTTTGAACCCCGAACCTTCCGATTGAAAGGGCAAGTTTCGACCATTACGCTATCACTGCTCTAGTTACCTACTAGAGTTTTACTTCATCTGATTATAAGTGGTTATTGCCGCCCATGTATAATCGAGATCTATCTGTCACAAATAGTACATGAGATATTCCGGATGTGAATTACGCGTGGGTGTTAAGGATTAATTTTGAACGGTCCTTACTAGTGATGTTGCAAATATTCGTATTCGCGAATTCTCGCACGTTTTATGTAGTCGCATTCGCATTCGGAAGAATTGTGCGAATGTTTTGTAAATATTGAATCTTAAATTCGAACTGCAGTTTGGCAACGCAAAAAAAGGTCGCCAAATTCTCTGACACCCTATACCAAGAACTAAAAAAAAATCAAACAGACGCATTCATCGTCGTCGATAAGTAATAGTCGCATTCGCATTCGCGAATCTCAAATAATAACATTCGCTACATCACTGGTCCTTACATATGTTATAACATATTTTTTAGGGGTGTGCGAATAATTCGAAGTTACGAATTATTCGTTCCGAATCGAATATTAATATTCGATTCGAAACACGAATCGAATAATCCGAACTTTCGAATATTCGAAAGTCCCCGAATAATTCGAAAAAGTTCGAATAATTCGAAACATTCGAACTATTCGAAAAGTTTCGAATAATTTGGCAAAGGTCACGGCTACTTTGTGCCTAATTGTCGATAGATCATTACAGTTGCAATATTCTAATGATAAATTAATTAAAAAATATATTCTTAAAATACCATGTTTTATTTCTAGGCAGAACTCAAGAGAAATGATACAGTCTATGAGTTTTTTTTTATTTCTGGTTTAATGACAACTTCGCGCCATTTTCTCGGCAGTGTTGCCCTTTAAGCAATATTTATGAGAATTTTCTGAAATATATTGTAGATAAATTATATTTTTACAAGCTTTTTACAAATTATATTTTCGATTAACTTGCAACGTATGTATGTTTGTCAGGGTGGAATCTTGCGACTGAATTTTTAAGCAGTTATCTTTAATTATTGTTTACATGACGATTAATATTAGTAATTCCAATATGGCAGATGATCCAAAATGGCGGACTAGTTACTTTTCCTGCACTGACCCAGTCTGGGTGTCAAATGAAACGGCTTAATTTGTAGCATCTAATAAACTACAAATCCAAGATGGTTGTCATCAAAAATATGGAAGATTACATACTTTCGTGCAACCCACGTAACACGGGTATCAAAAGGAAGGGCTTAATTTTTACAATTCGAAACACTACAAAAAAATCAAATCCAAGATGGTCGTCATGGAAACACCGGAATATTACATATTTTTGTATTATCCGCCCAATATTGGTATCTAATAGAAGGGCTTAATTTGTAGAATACAATACAAAACAAAACATTAAATGCATGATGGCTGGCTGCCTTTAAAAAAACTGGAAAGTCAATTTTTTTTGTCCAACACACCCAGTATGAAATGAGAGGCCTTAGTTTGTAGAATACAATACACTTGGAAAAAAATCAAGCCCAAGATGGCCACCCTCAGAAAATTGAAAGATTACATATTTTAGTGCTACCCTCCTTATAATAAAGTAGGTATGAAACGTAAGAGTATTACGGCTAAAAATAAGAAAATAAATTATTTTTTAATTTTTTTTTTTTTTGTACTCATAATAATATTTTGTGATTTTTTTTGTAATTTATTTATTCCTATAATTATCTTTATTTAAATATATGCAATTACGTAATTTAAATTTATTATTGATATGGTAGCAACACTGAGTTGTTGAAGTATTTTGCAGTACGAATATAATATTTTTTTAAATACCAAAGATAACCTATAAAGGGACTTACTTTTTCAGCATAAATATAATTCATCACATCATCGTTCTTTAATATCAGATTCTACAATTAAAATAGTGAAATATTTTCTAAAAAATATTTATAGAAGTTTGGGGTTAAACATAAAAACCCGTGCTTAGATTTTACTCATAATTTTTATCATTACAATCTAATAAATAATTTACAATTATTATCAACATTATAACTTACTAAAATAAGTAATAAATATTTTAAACTTACGTTTTATTAAAAAGTTACATTAATAAATAATTATTTACATCGTACAATACATATATGTAGGATGTTTAATTTAGATATCTTGCTGTTAAAAGAAAAAAAATGTCTATGTTATTTAAGCTATGATAATTAAAAAATATTCATCAGTGATCATGAAGACAACAATAAATTCCCGCCTTCCGAAGTTTTGAAATTCGAACATTGACGAACTATTCGAAATTTTTCGAATATTCGAAGTATATCGAATTATTCGATTGCATTCGAATTTGCGTCGAATGCCGAATTATTCGAAAGTTCGAACTATTCGATTCGAATTTCGAATCGAATATTAACATTCGATTCGATTCGATTCGAACGGTATTCGCACACCTGTAATATTTTTAAATCCAAATTATGATAGCGAATACTCTTGTGAATAAAGCAGCAAAGTTATGATTAAGGTCAAATCCAATATTTAGGTCAACAGGGCTCTTTTTTACTGAACTGTAAGGCAAGATACTGGAGCTAACTTACATTACCATGCAAAAACATGATTATAATATTTATATTAAAAAAAAAAATAGATATAAATAACGAAAAAAGACAAACACGCTGAGTTTCTTGCCGGATCTTTTCAGTTCAGGTCGTGTTCTGATCCGGTGGTAGTGTAAAAAAAATATAACTGACAATTTGTAAGTGCCCCGTAAAATGAAGACATTTTATTTAAAAAATATAGGTATTTGTAAAATTGTGCTATGTAGCCTTGAACTGTATGGAAATGAAGCTAATTTTATTTAGTTCGTTGGTCATGTTTCATTGTACTTCTAAATAACTGAATACTTCACAATAACAATATGTATTGTTGAAAGGTAACAAATAATTTATTGTATCATCCGATCTATTGCTTATTATTCGTGTCTATAGCAAAAAGTCTACAAACCTTGGTACTGTAAATGTAATAGGTACATAAAAAATTGTTTAAGCAATATAGAATAAAGTTATTTGTTTAATGAAGGTTACAGTACTTGTGAGGACAACAATAAAAATATTACTGTTTTATTAGATGTTCATCACTACATAGTATAAAACAAAGTCTATCCCTATGTATGTTTAGATCGTTAAAACTACGCTTCGAATTTTAGTGCACTTTTTTAAAAGAGAGTGATTCAAGAGGAAGGTTTTTATGTATAATATAGTGGAGGAACATTGATAATTTTAGATTTTTGACTTTTAGGCGGAACAAAGTGCTGGATCAGCTAGATAAATGATATAAAATAACTAAGTAACATCAACAAAAAAAGAAAGCCTTACATACAGCTATGTTTTAATGATTGAAGTATATTTTTATGAATCGGTATTTTTATATTCTAATTGAGAATGTCCTTACAATAATAACATTTATATTCATATTATACACATGTTTACATTAATAGTATACTAATTATTTAAATTAACGAAATATAAAAAGATAAACTATTTACAAAATGCACATATGTACAAAAAAGAAACACAAAAACATGTAAACAAAACACTACTATAAAAATATCACCATCGCAGTCTCTGGGCAAGGTTCCCAAGATGCTGGTAGCATTTCCTCTTTGAATGATAACACCAATTCGTTGAGCAAAATGCGTGCATTTTTTTTACATTTGTACCTAACGATAAGGCAGACGGGCCACCTGATGGAAAATGGTTACCGTCGCCTATGGACATTTTTTTTTTATTTGACTGAAGTAGCAAACGAGCATGCAGTTAACCTGATGGTAAGTGGTCACTGCCGCCCATGGACATCTGTAATCAACTCCAGCAACATGGGTTCCATCTGAAGTCAATCACAGATGCGTTGCTACTCCCGAGGACTATGATGGTCGCCTTATGTGAACGTGTGCCAGCAACCACACCCTTCTATCGAAACGCCAGAAATACTTGACGCTAGAAATAGGTAGGTAGTACTTCCCCGGTCGAACTACACTGGTTCTACCACCTTGAAAAATATACTTATATATTTAGGAACTTAAGACATACTTTATTTTTCTGGTCCGGAATTATAACAAGATAGGCTCATTTAATAACATCTAATTGTAAACAATTATGTGTATTGTACTAAGTCAGCTCCTAAATAATAATGACGTTACTTATGTATATAAGCTCTATAACATATTTTTTGTAAGAGTCGTAAATATTTTAGTGATTGCGTTATTAAGTATATCTTATTTACATAACACAACCGGTTTCGCAAGTATGCGTAAGTTACATAACGTTATATGAATAGCAAACAATACAGGCTCACGCGAGGTTATATGTTTTGTATATAAAGATTTTATGACAAACTCATTTTTGCCATTTGCCATTATTAGGCACTAGTTGAACCCCGCAGCTTCGCCCGCGTTAAAAAAACCGATGTATCGATTGTCCCGTGGGAATAAGATATTTTCCACAATAAAAAGTAGCATATATGTTAATCCAAAGTGTTAGCTAACTCCCTACCAAATTTTATGAAAATGGGTCCAGTCGTTTAAACGTGTAAAAGTAGCAAACATACACACTCACAAACTTTCGCCTTAATAATATGATGATTATAATGATTATAATTATAATATATTTATAATTAGTATATTATAATTATAATATAATTATAATGTTATAATTAGTGATAGTCACCTAGGTGGTAGAACGAGTGCCGTTTGTATGCGTAGGTATTACCACCACACCTATTAGTAGCGTGAAGCAGTTCTTACGTTTCGATGGAAAGGTATAGTTGCCGGCTCATTTTCATAAGGGGTTACCATCTTAGTCCTCGCGAGTAGCAACATTTCTGTGATCAAATCCAAAAGTATGAACTTTGCTATATTAAGTACCTTACAGATATCAATAGGCGCCAGTGACCATTTATCACTGGACTTATAAAAGAAACAACTTTACAGGTGGTAGAACCAGTGTAGTTTGACCTGGGAAGTACGACCGCCACACCTATTTCCAAAGTGAAGCATTTCTTGCGTTTCGATGGAGGGTGTGGGTTGCCGGCACACTTTTATATGAGGCGACCACCCTCAAGATTAGCAACGCATCTGTGATAGATTTCAGATAGAACTCATGTTCTGTTTGAAGTTGCTCACAGATATCTTTGGGTGGCAGAAGCCACAATAGACTGCGTGCTCGTAGGCTACTGAAATCAGATAAAAAAAACAAGTTTGTCCGTGTATAATATCACATACGAATTGATACTTTTGGAATTCCGGATACGTATTTTATGATAACTAGATTTTAAAATCTATTAATACACTAGACTCCTCAACGCAACAATCTTTACTTTTTTTTATAGTCTCGAGGAAATCTCTGCCATTTTTAAGTTAGTTTAGTTTGAGTTGTGGTTGGTCCGTCGCTCTGCGGATCGGAGCCTTGGAGGTAAGGCGCGCCTTTGTGTTTTCTGGCGCGCCTTAATGTTGGATGGGAGCTTCATGCTCTACGCGAGGGGGCAACGAGAGCGATCAGGCACCGGCGGGTTCGCGGATGAATGTTAAAGCGTGCCCGTGTTCCCGCCGTACGGTGCGAGGAGAAAACACAGTGGGAGTTTAGCCGGTAAGAGTCCGGCATAACCCAGCTGCTGCCCCGGGTGACTGAGTATCCATGAGGATTACCTAGTTTAATACACTTTACACTCAAGTTTCTTAAATATTAGCATGATAGCGATTGGATTATTCTTTTTCAGGGACCGAAGCCAGATGAACCCAGTTCGAAGGAAGTCTTCGAGGAAGTTCTGAAACAACTTCAGGCATTAGGAGATAGAGGGAAGGCGGTGCTTGTAAAACTACACGAAAGTATGGGAATGGACCATACGGATAAGGTAATAAATACTCTGTCTCATCAAACCATTATTGTCATACTGCTGAGCACGTATCTTCTCTCAGAACGAGAGAGTTGTAGGCCATAGTCCACCGCGCTGGCCAAGTGCGAATTAGTGGACTTCACACACCACATTGGTGATTTGTTATTCTTGAATAGTTTAAAACCGTTTGTTTCTTAGTTTTTCAATGTCTTTGTCAGAAGGATTGAAATATAAATAGTACGACAACCATGAAATAATATGACCTGATTATAAGCAAAGCAAATTTAACCAATTCTTTGGGACAGGAACGCCAGTTCTGAGACTGCATAATTATTTTCCATCAAACGAGATCTTTGCCCACACGGTCAAAGGGAATTAACATTAGCTTTTGATAGTGTGATTCAGAACTTGCTGATGAATTTTACTAATGCCATCTAATAACAACGTCTGGAACTACTTAATATGTATAAACTAATAAAACGTCGATATTGTCAGAGTAATATTATCGGGAATGAGAGAGCGCGGTAAAACGTAGCCTACGTCACTCACCTAACCTAACATATAAACCATATCATATAATTGCTATGTGGCGACGTGAAAGAGGAACAAACAAACACACTTTCACGTTTATAATATTAGTATGAATTTTTATACTTTCAGCCATCAAATAAAACAAGGCATGAACCTATAGGATCAGATGAAGATCTTGACAGACTGAGAAAGATTCTAGTCGAAGCTATAGATGAAGAAAAAACACGACCCCAAAGACAACGTGAGTAAGCTTTAGTAAATTATAGGAAAGTTTTTCTATCATTGCCACTTTTATAGAATTGTTCTTGCACTGCAATGATGTTTACATTTTTAAGTAAAATTTATTATCTTCACAGTTCTCTCCTTTATTCTCTTCTTGCTTTCTGGATTAACTAAATTTGTATCATATTTGGTTACTGTGCCAAAAAATATATCTTCAGATATTTCAAGTGAAGTTAACTGTATTTTCAATATAAGCGATATGACTTAACAAAATATTTATTTCTTTTACAGAAAGACGCAGAGATGCGAGAGAAGAAGCGAGAAGCAAAAGAGAAGTTATGTTAGGTTCAACTGATCTAGAGAAGGAATTAAACGAAGATGATGGAGCACGGGATTATGCTGCAGAAGAGGTATTCAGAATAACTAATTATAAAAAAATATAAAAAAAGAAAAATGATACTGAGCCAACGGTTAATCTCTCAATATTTTCATAGTCTCCATTTAATAGGAAAGACTTCCCAATTGTTCAAAACATACCTAGGTTATACGGTTGATTTGAATATTCATTTAGTTCCTTCTCGTTTCAGATAAGATTTATTACATGTTATTTACCAGGTGGTAGATCTACTGTAGTTTGACAGGGGAGGTACCAATGCCATACTTATTTCTAACGTGAAGCAGATTTTGCATTTCGGTGGAAAGGTGGCGTTGCCACCCACTATACAATACTTTTATATGAGGTGAACTCCTCTCGAGTAACAACGCTTCTATGATTGACTTTAGATAGAACTCCTGATCTATATGATTCCATGTGCAATTCCATATCCATGGGCGGCCTTATCCACTTATCATCAGATGGACTACATGCTCATCCGCTACTTTAATTGAATAAAAAAAGCCCCAGCCTCAGTCCTTTCAAGAGTTAATCAAATTCAAATCATAACATTATAACCAGAAATAATTGTCTCTCAATATTCAGGGTCTAGAACCAGATGGCTACGCAGATCATCACGTCAAAGTCAACGAAACGAACGAATTCGACATGTCGAACTCCGAGTACTGGTCGTCTTTTTCCAGCTCTGAAGAAGCTCTTTTGGAATGTGAAGGCCTGATTCTCAACCTGCCCCTTATTCCTCATAGCTCCTGTGTGAGAAACGCCACAGACGATGATACTAGGAAGGCAGCGAGAGCTAATGCTCTTACTTATAGGTTTGTTCAATTCCATTATTCGTATAGTAGAAGGTTTTTGGTTGGACGGGAGAAGTACTACCGCCTCACTTACTTGCAGGTGGTTGCGTAACATGGAGCATTTTTTTTTGTAAGATTCAAGTAGCAAACGAGCATGCAGTCCACCTGATGGTAAGTGGTCACTGCCGCCCATGGTCTCCTGTAAACAACTTCATACAGAACATGAAGTTCTATCTAAAGTCAAGTACAGCTGCGTTGCTACTCCCGAGGACTAAGATGGTCGCCTCATATAAAAGTACGCACCCTTCCATCAAAACGCAAGAACTGCTTCACGTTAGAAATAGGTGTGGCGATGTTTCGCATTTTTTATGTTTCGGTAAAGGAGTGTGGTTACCGGCTCTATTTTATAAGAGGCGATCATATTAGTTCTGGGTAGCATTCGTACGCATCAATGTTTGGCTTGAGATGTGAACCTATGTTGCAATATGAAGTTGCTAACAGATATCTATGGCAGTTGCCATTTGAAAATACATTTGTACTAAACGGTGTATTTGCTTATATATATTTTGCCTTCTGTCTCTAATTATACGTTTAGATACTATAATAACAAGGTATAAGAGTGGATTTTAATTATTTACAAAATGAAGAATGGAAAATATTTTAACCAGATACAGTTAAATATTCTAAACCTATTACTCAAACACCTTTCTGTGGTTCGCATGATCCATCCGTACAATTTATTTATCTACTTCATCAGGGTCCCAGCGAATGGGTATTATTTCTTCGTGTTCAACTCTGAGAACGAGGTTCAGACGAATTTCATCAAGGCGCGCTTCGATCTCCAGAAAACTAGATATGACGTAGCGAAGACAACGCTAAGGGAATGTAAAAATAGCACGGAGAGGTGTGATCTTCTACTTGACATGTTTTCCAGTCAAAAGGTAATAACAACAAGTATATAACCTGAATATGATGATGCATGTATATATTTAGAAATCATTTATAATTAATATGCATTGAAATGTTCGAAGTATATTTAACAGATACGTTATAAGTTCTACTATTTTGAAATACTCAAAAATGGAAGTAAAAAATTACAATTCACAAAAAATTTATATTCTAGAAAAAAGTGTAGTTCTACTAAAACTTAAAGTTCTACAGGAAACATACTTGTATTTTGTTAATATTTCAATGACTAATTAAGTGTTTAAATAATTCTTTTATTATCTAATAGTTTTGTTCATGGATTTAAAAGTTCACTTATTCATTCGTTCATTATAAAATTTGTTAATTACATTCATTAGTTTTGCTCGTTCAATTTATTAATCGCCGTATTTTTTAATAATAGTCACCCGTCGCATCGGTCGAAATTCGACAGTAATTTAAATTAAAAAACTAAAGTGCATATTGTATATATATAGTATAAATATTTCTCAAATTCAAATAAATTGTAATAATTTTCAAATAATTTTGAATGCACCCGTTAAATATAAAAATGGGTTTAATTAGCTAAACCGCATTTAAAAGCAATAGCGGGTATTTTGATAAAGACATCTGACATTTTTGACGTTATGTGTATTCATAGTAAGACATTGAATATTCAATTCCGTTTATTATGTATTTGTTTGTGCCAAATGGAAGGTTTTTAGTTGATTTTATAACATACATAAAATCAACTAAAAACACATTACACGCACGTCCTTGCATTTGGCACAAACACATACATAATAAACGGAATTGAATATTATTTGAAAAAAAATATTAGCATTGCGCAATCCTTCTCTACATCAACTATAACCGTGCGTAATTAAAAACTTCTCGGCCTGCGGCAAGTATCTTTAAAACGATTCACAAATTTTGCTTCACCTATTAATTTGTTAATATTATTTCCAGGTTGTCTTAGAAGTCCCTCTGCGTAACAACGATTCCCTCTGGAACGAACAGTTTGTGATAATATCGGAGTGTGAGCCTCGGACTTCAATATACCTCGCCTGCGTCATCACTGTGCCAATTCTCATTTTAGTATTTGCTTTTCAATGAATATATATATCACTAACCCATTATTGTCACACTGCTGGGCACGGGTCTTCTCTCGGAATGAGAGTTTTAGGCCATAGTCCACAGCGCTCGCCAAGTGCGAATTGGTGAACTTCACCCACCTCCGAGTTTTTTTAAAGAACTTTCGCTTGTGTAGGTTTCGTCAGGATGTTTTCCTTCACCGAAAAGTGATAATTAATTTCTAATACGCACATAAATCAGTGGTGTGTGCATGGGTTTGAACCTCGGACCTCCCGATTGAAAGGGGAAATTTCAACCATTAATCTATCACTGCTTAATAAAGTACCAATGAATATATTAGAACATAGTAGCGGGATTGGAACATGAGAGGAATGATTTAGTCTACCAAATAGTCAAAATCGATAATTTTGTACATTTGTACATATTCCTTCTTTATGATTTCCTGTATTAGGTTCTCCCAATAAATCAAGTGCACAAGTCTAGTATGAATACATATCCAAATTAGTCACTTGGTATCGCTGATATTCGCCATTAGGTTTATTGGTGGTTTTTTAAAATGTAACCTACATATATAAAAGTTTTCAAAGTCTGCTTTGGATGATGGTAAGATCCTTTATAGGGCGATATCGAAAGACCTACCACCTCGCCTACGTCCGTCTAATGACAGCATTATTAAGCGTTGTTGAGTTCTAGTTTAAAGGTGTTGTGAAGAAGATAACACATCTCTGGCCAACCGTAGCTAAGATGCTAATAATCGTATCAAGGATCGATTACCGGTAACCATGAAACAGTCGCTACTTGCAAACATGCAGTCCATCTGATGGTAAGTGGTCACTGCTGCCCATTGACATCTATAACCTAATTGGTGGTAGAACCAGTGTAGTTCGACCGGGGAGGTACCACTGCCACACCTATTTCTTACGTGAAGTATGCCTTGTTTCAATGGAAGGGTGTGGTTGCCGGCACACCTTCATATGAGGCAACCATTCAAGTCCTCGGGAGTAGCAAAGTTGGATGGGTGAGTCCAAAATGAGTTGGATTGCATGCTCGTTTGCTACTTCATTAGTATATAAAAAAATCGTCTTTTTGAAGTGAAACTTCTTTATCGGGGTTGGAAAAAAATTTAGTGTAACATTTTTTCGTTACGCGCCATCTTTTTCTGTTACGCGCCATCTTTTTTCTGTTACGCGCCATCTTTTTTTTCCGTTACGCGCCATCTTTTTCTTATCCCTACCACGCGTGATATTAGATAGATTATTTTATAGATTAGATTATTATATAAAGTTTAATAAAAGCCTTTTATTAAACTTTATCTAATTTAACTTTATTTAACCAATTTCTGTAAAGTTGCATATAGTAAATTATTTTTTGAAAAATAACGTCATAAAGAAGATTCACTTCTTACGAGTGTACGCTAGTACACGCACACATTTTTTTTTATTTATCTGACTGAAGTAGCAAACGAACATGTGGTCCACCTGATGGTAAGTTGCACTGCCGACCTGCGACATCTGTAATCAACTTCATTCAGGTTCCATCTGAAGTCAATCACAGATGCGTTGCTACTCCCGAGGACTACTGTGCTGGAGGAGAGAAACTGTGCCGGATTACATGTGACGGAGATTTTTCCACTGGATTTTTCTTTGATTAGTGAATAAACAGTGATATTAATTGTAATTACCTAAATTATATCTTGTTTGTTGGTTAGATAAATTAAATGATAGATGAATAGTTAATGAAGTGGGCAGTAACCGTAGATAGTGAGAAATAAAATGAAAGATTTGCAGGAGAATTAGGGGAAAAATATGTAAGTTTTGGAAATAATTAATTTTATATTTCATTTTTCCAATTAAGATAATTTAAGTTAAGATATTTTTAATGCACAGGTATTAGTTAAGATAAAATAAATAAAGTTTAGGAATTTTCATTTAATTTTATCTTTTTTTAATTTATAGCATAATTTAGGTTAAGTAAATTAATTTGAATTTCGCATAACACTTGTGCATCTTTTAGATTGTAATTGATAAAATTAAGAATACGTCGCAACAAGCAACATTTGTCGGGTATTGGATGGGTGACCATTAGTGGCTAGTGGATATTATTTTTGGATGACAACCGGTCGTAGGCATAGATACAGCCTTTTTATATAGGGGTGTTAGTAGGGAGGGCGGGTTAGTAATCTTTAGGCGGAAAAAAGGCTGCAGTCTAGTCTCTGAAATTTCAGCAAAAATCGTCCTTCTTTATAAATATTTTTTCTTCCTTACATTAGATTAGGGGTTTCACTACTAAGCAAATAGTTGCTAAATGTTAGTATTATAAGCGTACTGCTAACATCCAACACTTGCCACTAACTCGTCCTGCAAAATGTTGCTACTAAATTAATTTTACAGGGAAATTAATATGCAATTTAAGTGAATAATGCAAACTTTATATAACTTCGTTTGATTGTAAGATTGATTATATACTTTTTAGGGTACTTTTAAGTGTTTTAAAATAAGGGATAAAACATTGGTCAGTCAGGTACTATATCATATTCTTATGAGAAACATGTAAAGTTATTCAGAAAGCCTCTTTCACAATATCTAAAAAAAATCTTCAAATAAATAATGTAGATTGTTCGGTACCTATTTTTTGTATTTTTTTTTATTCAAAGCTGATTTTGAAACATTATTCAGTTATTGTAAAACTGGTCCTGAATTATAATAAAGATTTTCGTTACATAATGATAAAGAAAATCATTTTAGGGTATGCATTTGATTATGAGTTTCCGGTTGTTTTCCGTAGCATTGAAAATACTGATATACCAAACTTTAGTGAAAAAAAACTGCTTAGTTTTGCGTTAGAATACAAAAATGTATGTGGATCGGCATAAAATCAATTATATAGCCCTGCCGGTATCTGACAAATAGTTGTACAACTATCGGTCAAATTGAATGATTGGATAATAATGTTCAGATTCAACAATTGATCCGCTTTTCAGAGACGATCAATAGGTGAAACTTGAAAATTAGGACACAGTTCTACAACTATTAGATTGACTATATTATGGGCATTAACGTGGACTACACTGTTTAATCGATACACCAATTGCATAAATGCGATAGGTTTAAAGTGTCATACTTGCTCTATTTTCACAGAACACACACATATCGAGAGATATTTAAGAAAAAAGTACAATAATACATTACTAAATAAACTAAGTATATTATATCACACACTGTAACCGATTACTGACTATTGACTATTGTTATGTCATTAAAGATATGATATATTTTATGTTTATGTCTACCAAATAATATCCAAAGTGTAATGTTAATAAATTTGCACGAATGATCTATGAATAATAAATGTTCATATAATTAAGGTTGTACAGAAATTATTACTTCGGAATATATTGGTATTAATATAATTATGTTCAAACTTTATAGTATTCGATTTATTTTTAGAAAATTTGATTATTTGAGGCTGTTCTTGTGATACTAGTCATAAAGTGAGATATTGTTAACAGTTACAAATAAAGGCATTAAAATATAAACTAGTTTTATTTATAAATAAATAATCCTTTTTTTTATATATTAAGACCTAACGATAAGGCTGACGGGCCATCTGATGGAAAGCAGTCACCGTCGCCTATGAACATTTGCAACACCAGAGGAGTCGCCAATGCATCGCCGGCTTTGGAGGAGAGCTCTTTTTACACCTTTCTTGAAGAACCCCATGAAAATCTAAAACAACGATGGATTAATATAAATACCGGCGAATAATATGACATCAGTTATTTTATCAACAATGAGATACGCGAAGGGTTTGTTGAGGAAGAAATCCGTCGGACTTTCTGGAGCGATCAAAAATTCTGGACCAACGCTCCCTGAAACGCCCTTTTCTGTGACTTCGATATCAGCTACATTCGCCATCATTGATACAAAAGCGTTATATTCACTCATACTTCTTAAGTTTGCTAAATGTGGATAAAATATACTTTGGATGCCCATATCATAAAGAAGTTCTGGGATATTGTCAACAGTTGTCGTCTGCTTGAATCTTGGTACTTTGACGTTGACTAATCTTAGTCCATTAGACTTAAACAAACTGTATATTGTCATCAATCTTATATCTTTTAGCAGCCAAAATAGATCGCGTGCTAATCCTTTAGTTGGCAGCAAGTAAATCATGCTTATACGATCATTGAAAGGCAATTCTAGTGCGTGAGCGTTTATAGCTGGTACGTATGTAAGATTGAAGAAGCCGACTTGGTGCATCATGTTTACTTGGCCTTTTAATACATTTTCATCAGTATAAAACGGTTCAGGTTGTGTATAAACAGGATTGAATGGATATCTCCAATCAGCTTTCATATACGCTATATCAGTCATTAATAAAACTGACATATTAAAGTCCTGAGCATCTACGCTATCAGTGATAACGCCGTTGGTATCCATTGCAATAATTTCATTAACTTTATTAGCTGATTGTATATTATTCCTGAAATTTACTGACAATACTTTAGCAGCGTTTAACTTTTCAATTTTCGTTTTGTAAGAATCCTTCACTTCAAGTAGTTTGTCAATGACAATAACACTGCGTCGTTTACCCATAGCGCCTAATTCTTCATCGAGCGAATTAAATATTTCTCGGACCATCTTTCTAAAACATAGCATCCTGTGGTATCTTGTGACGCTAAGGATTTCTTTAAGTGTCTTTCCTTGGGCACCATCCGTTAACGCCAGTAACTGAAGCCATGTAGAAAGTGGTGAAAAGACAAAATGGCCATCTGCAACGTGAGACACGCGGTCCAGAATCCGTACTGAGAATTCATACGTCGGTTTTCTTATGCGTAGTAAAACTGATTCTTCATTGCAATATGGTCGTTGTGCACTCACTAATGTACATAATACGAGCATCAATACTTTCAACATGTTTGAAATCACAGCACTTTTCATTAAACTACTGCAGTCCGTTGATACACAACGCACTAGTTGACTTACTGAATGAAATATCAATATCAATTACATACGACTATTATGTTACAACTGGCTCTTATATTGCAGTGATAAACTAGGGTCAATGTTTGTTTTGTTCCTTCGTCCATCTTGTTTCAAGGGAATTCCAGAATTTTCATATGGCCATTTGAATTTAAAGCTTAATTGTAAACAACATAGCTGATAATGATTTAGTTAAGCAAGGATTTAAGTAGGAAGTTCGAGAAATTGAATTAGGTTTCTGTTACAATGTTTTGTAGTGATATATAGGTACCTATGTAAAAATATTTATCAGTTTTTCTTATCGTATGTGGGTTAAATTAAAAATGTGTATTTAATAACTAATAAAGCTTAATTTGTTGATAACTAGAGTAATGTAATTCAATCATATTTCATCCAACGATTAAATAAAATGAATCTTCAATAATCTTTAATTAATTCGCACACATTAAGTTTACTATTTAAGACCTAACTAAGTAATAACTTACTAATCACCTACTGTGCTTCAAAGTTGTTTAAAAAACACTTGGTTAAAAAGTTAACTTGAGACGTTTTTGCCTAGATTAAGAATTTACCTGTTTTTGGATTTGTTCCATATACTTAAGAATTTACCTGTTTTTGGATTTGTTTTTTCTAATGTGGAAGTTTAACATAAAATGAGGAAGTACCAAACCAGGTGGCCAGTTGATCGTATGTCAACCTGATGGTAAGTGACCAGTGCCACGCATGGACATTAATCAACCCCAAGAGTTTTACCTGATGTTAGCTGCAGATTGAGTTGTTGACTGACGACGTAGTTGGAAAGCCTTGGATAAGTATATTTTCTTATAAAACCCTTCAGATCAGAATACAGCAAAGCCTGTTACTACTGTTATTAGGCAGAAACAGAGGTGACGATAATTTTGGTATTGAAGCACACAAAGTTCGACTACTTATACTTTACTTTTCTTACTAAATCTAGCGCAAAGAATTATGTGTTAAGTCGTTGAGTAGTTGGTAGCCTGTCAGTAGCCTTATAATATCCGATGAATTTCACACTGCCAGGTTATTGTCCTCTTGTTTAATATTTCACATGATAATTACTGTGAACAATGATTATAGGGTATTTCGTTTAAGGGAAAAACGGTAAAAATACAATAATACATAACACATTTCTATGTATGGATATAATTAAAACAGCGATGGTTCTGAATAAATACCCGCAAACAAAATCACATTAACTCTTTTATCTACAATGAGGTAAGCAAATGGTCGATTAAGAATAAAATCAGTTGCACCATTGGGATCAATTAAGGATTCCGGAACAAGTTTCGCCATAACACCCTTTTCGGTAACTTCAATATCAGCCACATTCGCCATCATTGATACAAAAAGTTGATTATCACTCATGCTGCGTAAATTAGCTAAATGTGGGTAAAATACTCTTTGTACGCCCATATCATGAACAAGTTCTGGAATATTGTCAACATTTGTCGTTTGATTCCATCTTGGAATTTTTATGTTAACTAATTTTGGTCGATTGGCTTTGAATGAGCTCAATATCGTCATCAATGTTATGTTCTTCATTGACCAAAATATATCACTAGCTTTTCCACTGTTTGGTAAAAGCAGGATCATGGTAATCCTGTCATTAAAAGGTAGTTCCACTGCCTGAGCATTGATTTTAGGTACCTCTATATGATTAAAGTAACCGATTTGATTCATCATCTTAACCTGACCCACAGATTCTTCAGAATAAAATGTTTCTACTTTAGTGTATATAGGATTGAAAGGTCTTTTCCAGTTAACTTTCATAAGACTTACATCAGATATCAGTAGAACTGTCATATTAAAATCTTGAGCATCTGCGCCAACTGCTACCTCATCTGTATCCATTTTAATGAGTTTACGAACTATATCTGCAGATCGGTTACCATCTCGAAAATTTAGTGACGTTACTTTAGCGGCGTATAGTTTTTCTACTCTTGTTTTAAAAGTGTTTTTCACTTCAAAAAGTCTATCTACAGCAATAACACTACGATGCTTCGATATATCACTCAATTCTTTACTAATGGAGTTAAATATTTCCCGAACTAATTTCCTAAAGCAATATCTCCTGTGATATTTAGTCACTTTTATAATTTCAGTCTGTGTTTTACCTTGAGCTCCTTCTTGCAAAGCCAGTAACTGGAGCCAGGTTGAAATTGGTGAAAATATAAAATGTCCACGTGTTTCTTGAGCGACTCTATCTAAAATTTCCATTGAGAAATCGTAAGTGGGTTTTCTCAAAGCTATCATAGCTGTTTGCTCGTTACACTTTGGTCGTGATCCAAATACCGATGTAGTTAGCAATAGTATTATTAATTTCAACATATTTCTACCACTTGACACTAGCAAAGACTGATAATATTATGTAATAATGTAACATGAGTTTATTGTACGGAGGAAATAGATAGACTAAATGATATTATTAATGGACAGCAGTGAAGTCAATGGTATATATGTTTGTAAATGTATTATAAGATAATAACAGAGATTTGTCTGTTTAGAAGATATTTTTTAAAACGATTTCATAATAACTATTTAATAATCCTGAATCGGAAACATAAGCTTACAATTTTTTTGTCACTTTATCTATTTGTATGTTTGTTCGTGATTCATAAACGAACTAATTTTATCAGCCTTTCGAAGTCTACTACTGGACATATAAATGGAGATTTTTAAAATAAACACTGCTCTTGGTATGACAGTTGCGAATCGCAGTAAGTGTTAAGTTTCTCAGGAAGACGGCGCATACCGTATCCGGTTTTACATCGTAGTCTTCTCTTACGACATCCACAAGAAGAAAGACACTTAGGATACAACTTGATTAATTTATAGTGTGTGCCGTTACATAAAATAACTGGAAAAAGCTCTTTGTTTTATTTTTAAGCTTTGAGCGCGGCGACCGAATCAAGAAATTCCGAAACGAGAAAACCCTAACAGCCCGCACTCCGCCTACCATGTAGCGCGGTCGAGCGTTCGCTTAGCGTGTATGTATATGGTACGGCAGTACGAAGCTCGCACGGATCGAGACGAGCTACTCGGAAATCGGACGATTATGCAAGCAGCAGTTTGTGAGAAAGTATATCAAAAAAAAACCTTGAATTAATATCAAAGAAAAAAATACTTCATAAATAAATAAATAAATATAATTGCATAAGTCGATAAATAATGTTATGCAATAGCTTTACCGCGGCAGTCCCGGAGTGCCGTACGTTTTTTTTTAAATTATATATGCATACAATCATGAAGGCCGCTTGATAGTAAGTGGCCATTACCGTGCGTAGTAGCCACTATTAGCCTTGAGTACGTTGCTAATTCTGATTATAAATGTATCATCTCGTTTAAACAATTTAACAGTGTTATTTGTTTAAATTTTTTAAACAAAACCAAAACCCACTCGATAAAACTATTGATTGCCTTGAGTTCGATTTTTTCAAAGTCGGCTTTGAATGTTTGTAATTTATCGCTTCTTTTGGATTTTGTGTCAAATTGTATCATAAAAGTGTTATGATACTATATATTTTTTGTATTGCTCTATTTGTTAGTTTTCATTTGATACCCATGTTTTTATAATTATAAAACTATCCCTTTTCATTTTTCTCTTTTTGGAGGCCCCAAGCTGAAAAATTATATAGCTTGTGTCACTCTCACAACTGAGCCGTTTCGAACGATACTAGTCACCCGAAGCATCGGTCGAAATTCGACCGTAATTAAAATTAAAAAACTAAACTTCATATTGTCCAAAGTAGTAAGAATATTTCTCTAATTCAAATGAAATGTAAACATTTTCAAGTAATTTTGAACGCACCCGTTAAATATAAAAAGAGGTTTAATTAGCTAAACCGCATTTAAAAGCAATAGCGGGTATTTTGACAAAGACACTGACATTTCTGACGTTGTGTGTTTTCATAGTAAGACATTGAATGTTCTTCATACATTATTTATGTGTAAGTGGCAAATTCACGGTAGTGTGTGTAATGTGTTTTTAGTTGATTTTATGTATGTTTTATGCATTATTTGATAAAAAATATTAATATCTTCTCTACGTCCACTATAACCGTGCATCATACTAATCCGTCCGCGGCATATTACTTAAAAATGCGTCACAAGTTTTTGCTTCACGTATTAATATATAGAGGTGCCATATGTTACAATCCGTCAAGCCGTTTGGGCTGTAGCTACATACATACATACATACATACATACGCTCGAAAATCATTACCCTCCTTACGCAGTCGAGTAGAAACCAGTAATGCCATCCTGGGAATCGAACCACGGACCCTCGATAGAGGCCGAGTTATAACAAGAGTATCACTGCTCCAATAAATGCGATAATAATTTTCAAATTTGATTCACTCACCATAAGTAATATTCAAGGGGTGATACATCCCTGGGGATTATCGGTGACCCATGAATAAATTGCAGGGTGCGTTGATCGTAGGATAATGTTGACAAATCATAGGGTGTGAAAATCAGATTATTTTCGATAGAAACACAATTTGTTAGCAAAGTTATTTCACTATCGTATTAATAATACGTTAATTTACTCGTTAATAATATTTCTACTAATAATTTGATAATTTTAACACCTAAATATTGATAAATGTTAAATAATTCAACTTTAAAATGATAATTAATGAATATTAAAAGTAATTTATTTACTAACACACTTGGCATTTACTAACGAATTAGGGCCGGCACTCATATGACGGAGCGCAGCGCAGCGCATTTTTTGCTGTCAAACTATTATCGTCATTGTCCCTTTAGAAATAATATCCAAAATTAAATAACAGCAATTTATTTCTGAGGAGCATGGAAGCGCATGCTCGCGCATCCGCGCGCATTCGCGCTCATCCGCGCGCATTCTCCCAGTAATTAGCGCGAATTTCGGCTAGTGTGTGATTCGTTAAGAAAATTTCGCGGGCATGCGCTGCGCTGCGCTGCGCTGCGCTCCGTCATATGTGCGCCGGCCCTTAGGCATTCCTGTAATGTTAGTAAAGATGATTGAATAAATAAATAAATATGGAAAATTTGTGAGGATGTGTTTGTTACTCTTTTACGCAAAAACTACAAATTTCGTTTCGCTGTAATTTGAAATACAGATAGGTTAAAAAAAACGCTTTCTATACACCTATGAGAAAATCCTATTTTGGGATTTTCCCCTGTGTCGTGGGTACCATGGACACACACAAGACGAGTACACAAACACCCAGACCCAGAACATGAATCAAGACTCATCATTCAGATATCTGTCTGGGATCGGACCCGGCACCCATTGCGCGTCAGACCGGTGTGGCAACCACTGTGCAACGCGGGTCGTCATAGTTTATGTGTGTCATGTTTATAACCAGGATTAACACATTGGGTATTCATTACCATTTGCAGGTGATAGAAACAGTGTAGTTCGACCGGGAAAGTACCACCGCCACCTACTTCTAGCGTGAAGCATTTCTTGAGTTTCGGTGGAAGAGTGTGCTTGCCGGCACACTTTTATATGAGGCGACCAAGATAGTTCTTGGGTTGAATTACAGATTGTCTTACAGATGTCCATGGCCAGCAATTACCATCAGATGGACTGCATTCCCGTTTGCTACTTGAACCATATGAAGAAAAAAATACCACCGCAATGGTGACGTCGCAGGAATAAGTTAGTGTATCGTTATTAGTTTATTATCTCCTATATATCACGTTTAAAAATATGGAGAAATATATTTTAATATGCGCAAAAATCTTTATATCCTTTTTAAGTATCTATATTTCACGGACGAAGAAGAGTACAATTTGGCGTAGGTTCACATTTAAAAGGGATGCAGAAAGATATCATATATAGTTATTATTATAACAAAAGATAATATTAACTTCCTATATTCACACTGCCATTTAAACTATAGTTGAATAATGTGTGTAAATGTGTCTTTGTAAAAAATCGAGTGATTGCTAGACTATATCTTATTTATAAGTTGATAAGTTTCTTGGCTGTTGCCTTTCCCGATATGGATTTGATAAATTAACGCCTAAATAAATTAAGTGAGCGTTTTATGTTTTAATCATTTAAATACATGGATTTAATTTATACATACTAGTCACACGACGCAACGGTCGAAATTTAAATTAAGAAACTAAACTTCATATTGTCCAAAGTAGCACGAATATTCCTCAAATTTAAAAACTGTAATAATTTTCAAGTAATTTAAAGCACCCGTTAAAAAGAGCTAAGCTAAAGACATCCGACATTTTTTACATTATGTATATTCTTAGTAAGACATTGAATGTTCTATTTCGTTTATAATGTACGTATGTATGTATGTATGCTTGTGTCAAATTCAAGTAAGTGTGCGTAATGTTGTTTTGGTTGATATTATGTATGTATATATGCATTATGCTTTTTTAAAAAACAAAAATCTCTACATTAACCATAGCCATGCGTAATTCCATACTCCTCCGTCTGCGGCAAGTATCTTAAAAAAGGAGTAGTTTTTGCTTCACTTATTATTATATATTTACCTTATACATATATACACCTAATACATTTATACAAAAAATAATGGCAGTCTCACAAAAATATTCAATTTCACATTTTAATATCTCTCTTACAATATATAAAAAATTCATTTTACAGATATTAAAAGCCATGAAATCTCAATTAAAACTTCGCTGTAAATTTTCCTTGTCTTCTCAAGCCCGATTACAGATAACAGCTAATTTCGTAAAACTTTTAATCTTTTTGGAATATTTTATGGAGCTTTAGCGTGGCATAAAATACGATTTTGAGAAGGAAAATAAACAAAAAAGGAGTTATAATTGTTTTTTATTATACTTGAATTAATAATTAAAACAGAGTGTACATTTAAGTTAAAGGACTGATGGACTGATCACCTGAAGAAGACGGCGGGTAACCGCTGGATTCAGATGGCTCAGGACCGGTCGAAGTGGCGCAGATTAGGGGAGGCCTATGTCCAGCAGTGGACTTTCAAAGGCTGATAGATTGATACAGTTATATAAAATATATATTTATAAGTTGAATAAGCATACATCTTTTTTAAATGTTTTTAAATAAACAAGTTTTGCTTAATTTGAATACCCATAAACGTGTACTTGATATAAGTCTTTCCCGTAAGAATAAATATTTTTTTTTAAGTTTAAAGAAGAATAAGACCATGTAACCCACCTGATAATAAGTGGTCATTGCAGGGAATACATCTTAATTCGGAAGTAGAGAGCATCACGAGAGGTAAGTTGGTCACCTCATATAAAAAAATTACTGCCAACCACGCCCTTTCACCGATAAAAGAAAATTGCTTGAGGCTTGAAACAGATATGGCGTACCGTTCTATCTTGTACAATAATGTACATTACTATGAATATTAAAAAAATCTTCGTTATTTTAAATCAAGTCTCATGTGAATTTCAAATGGCAACATTATTCATATTTAGTGCACACTCAAATTAAAAATATATTTGCCAAATAATCCAGAAGCTTGGATAATAAAATTCATATTAAGCACCCCTCGCACCGCTGAGCACGTCTCACATAAAGCTCGTTCACACTGCGTGCACGTTACTGCCAAATTCCCGATATTCAACCAGCAATGGATTTAATAACAACTTTTTTTATCTGTTTGAAGTAGCAAATGAGCATGTAGTCTACATGATGGTTAGTGGTCACTGCCGGCCACGGACAAATGTAATCAACTTCAAATAGAACATAGGTTCTATCTGAAGTCAAACACAGATGCGTTGCTACTCCCGAGGAATATGATGGTTCGCCTCATATAAAAGCGTGCCAGCAACCACACCCTCCATCGAAACGCAAAAAAATAGATAGGTGTGGCGGTGGTACTACCCCGGTCGAACTGCACTGGTTTTACCACACAAACCCGCACAAGTGATAGATAGATAGATCAACTCCATATTCAACAGTGGACTTCAAAAGATGGATAGATGGAAATTTCTAACGTGAAGCAATTTTTGCGTTTCGATGGAAGGGTATGGTTGCCGGCATACTTTTATATGAGGCGAACATCTTAGTCCTCGGGAGTAGCGACGCATCTGTGATTGACTTCAGATGGAACCAAAGTTCTGTATGTAGTTGATTACAGATGTCCGTGGGCGGCAGTGACCACTTACCAACAGGTAGACTGCTTGCTCGTTTGCTCCTTCAATCTTATAAAAAAAATGAAAATTAAAACCGCTGTTCATATGAAAGGCCCTTTTAGCCCTACCAAAGGTATTAAGGCAGGCGTGCGTAGCGCTGATAAGGGAAGTAAATACGGGGCTTTTATTACCCGAAAAGCTATTTAGGGTTGGTACCATTTGAGGGATGATAGTCAATAAGCCAATGGGAATGTGGGGTGGCAATGTCAAGAGCGGATTTTCGCTTTTAGTAATGATACTTTATTGTGGAGCGAAATTTTGACTTTTGATCTAAATTGTGACTTTTTAAAGATGGTGTAAAAATCGTATATTAAGTCTATGTGAATTTAATCTGTACAATATATCTTTTTTAATGTGATTAGGAATTAATTATCACTGCTTTGCGGCGAACGAAATCATCGTAAGGAGACCTACAAACCTGAGAGTTCTTAAAAAAGTCCTCAAAAGTGTGTTATATCTACCAATTCGTATTTGGCTAGCGCGGAGTACTGTTTAAAACTCTTTCATTGTGAGAGAAGACCCCTGACCAGCAGTGCACAATAATAACATGCTTTCTACACTCATATCCCCAAAGTAGGATTTTCTCCTGTGACGTGGGTACCATGGACACACACAAGACGAATACACAAACACCCAGACCCAGAACACGAATCTAAACTCATCATTTAGATACCCGTCTGGCCGGGAATAGAACCCGGGACCCATTGCTCATCAGACCGGCATGGTAACCGCTCCGCCACGCGGGTAGTCAGACTGAGTTAACGATGAACTATGATGATAATAACGGGTTATCACGATACGCTGATTTAAGATAAAAAATCAACTAAAATACCTATTAAAATCTTACAAATGGCTATGCACTTAGCACTTGAAATATATCGTGTTTAGTGATGTAACCAATATTCACATTTGCATTCGATATCCGCATATTTTTATATAGTATTCGCATTCGCATTCGCAAGAATTGATGCGAATGTTTTGCGAATATCAATTTGCAATGCTTTGCAAGAAAGGGTCGCATAATCTCTCAAAATTGAAATCGAACTGCAGTTTGACCACCGAAAAGAAAAAACACGGTCGCCAAACCTAGATTCTTCGGTCACCACATTAAAAGCTAAAAAAAAACATTCGCGAATGTTGGTACGGAATATTCGCATTCACAGTGTTCAAATAATGGTTTCAAGCTGGTAGAACCAGTGTAGTTCGCCCGGGGAAGTATTTCTATTAAACCTATTTCTAGCGTGAAGCTTTTCTTGCGTTTCGATAGAAGGTTGTGGTTGCCAGCACACTTTCACATGAGGCGACCATTATAGTCCTCGGGAGTAGCAAGGCATTGGTGATTGACTTCAGATGGAACCCATGTTCTGTATGAAGTTGATTACAGATGTCCATGGGCGGCAGTGGCCACTTACCATTAGGTGGACTGCATGTTCGTTTGCTACTTCAGTCAAATAAAAAGAAAATCAAACAATGACGCAATATATGAGTAGGTACAAATAAAATCAATTACGCTTAGTAATTTTACAATGCTTTCATAAATTACCTACTCGTATAATATTTTTGGTTTAGATTTATTTTACAACATAAGGTAATAGTAGACCGGCTAATATAAAAGTTATATCTTGTTGAGTTGGATATTGTTAAATAGCTTTTTGGCTCTGGTGTAAAGTTGGGTTTTTCAAAATATGTTAAGACCATTTTTCACCTTTGAAACCTTAACACACACAAGTTCGTAATATTTAAAGATATTCTGTTATTTGCCTGTATCAAAATATCTATGTTTTTAATAGTCTATGTTACCAGTGTTCTTTTTATTGTCTTTGTGTTGTTCTTTTGTTTTATGAATGAAAATGATCGTACTTCTGCTGTTTGTTTTGAAACATCGAGTTGTTTTAATTTTAGTACAAATAACAACAGTAATAATTCAAAAATAATTTATTGACATCCCCAGTAACCCTTGAAATCCACAACCTCACAACTCCGTCTTAGGTTTACTTGTATGATAACTTCTGAAGGCCTTTACGGCTTTGAAGACATCATCAGCAAAGACTTTAGGTAACTCAAAGGCTAAGAAATGCCCTCCTTCATCAAGGACTGTCGTGCCTTGGATGTTGGAGTACTTGATCTTCAGAATCGTTGGAGATTGATAGAAGAGCTCAGTCTTCGCTTGCAGGAACCAGACTGGTACATCTGATGGGTATCTGAAATAAACATTGAGCTTATTCAATGTATGCAGAATCTATATAAGATGTTATTTTTTACAAAATGAAAATAAGCCGGGTGCTAGAACCAGAGTAATTTAACCGAGGAGGTACCGACGACACAGATATTTTAAGCGTGAAACAGCTTATGTTATTCGATGGAAGAGTGTGGTTTTTCATATACGAACCAATTATCTCAGACCTCAAGGATAGCAAAGCATCTGTGATTAACTTCAGAGAGAACCCCTCTTTTATGAAGTTGCATGTAGTTATCCATAGGCGGCTATGATCACTTTCCATTACGACTTGGACTTGGACTGCATGCTCGATTGCTCAAAATGAGAAAAACAGGTAAAAATTGAATATCTTACTTATCATAATGTAGCGCCCGATTCCTGCTGATCATGTTCTCAGCGTACAACCTCAAGGAAGTGGTAATCGAGTTGGTACTCCAATAGACCATCAGATTGTCGATCAATTGGACCTTGGAGAAGGTGGAGAGGCCTCCATCGGGCTTGTTCCGATTCGCTGTCAGCGTCCAGGTGGAGAACTTCTCCAGGATGTAGGCTAGTAAGCCAGCTGGTGAGTCTGTCAAGCCAACACCTGGAATTCGAAGGGACGATGATGATTAACATGGTAAGAATCTTGATTCGATTCTAACAGCGTTTTGTATTTTTGTATAATACCAGTAATCTTGAAATGGGTGGTCGTCGTCGTCAACCCATTACTGTCCCACTGCTGGGCACGGGTCTTCTCTCGGAATGAGAGAGTTTAGGCCATAGTCCACCGCGCCGGTCAAGTGCGAAATGGGTGACTAATTTGAAAGAAAAAGAATAAATAGTGCAAACGTATAAACTTACTAGGTTATAAGTAATCAGTAATCAGTATTTTATTACATAAATACAGGTACATTGAGCGATGGTATTTACAAATACTGTTTCAACTGTATATACTCTATGGGCGTGAAATTTTTATATAATTTTATACAGTATTTAATATTATTACATTTTTAATATCTACTTTAATATCAAACATAATTAAAAAAATAATTTATTCTATGTCATAAATATCTATACATTTATATTGATTCTAATCTAAATAAATTAATAATACAAATTTATTTATTTATGTATTGTCAAAAATAACGGCAGAACCAATTACACTTATTGACACATACTTAAAATTAATTAAATTCAATATTACATTAACATGTCCAAATTACAAATATAATAATTAATAGGATTAACAAGTTAGATTAACAACAAATCAAATAAAAATTAAGAAATTATGTCAAAATATCAGTTATTACCGTGGCTTCGATCACTTTGATCGGGTATATCACGGTAACGAGTATCCATGTGTTAATCTAGATCTTACAATGTGTGCCAATTTTCGACGAAATCCAAATGTTAATATTTGTGTGTGTTTGTTACTGTTTAATGCAAAAACTACAAATCAGATGTCGTTGAAATCTGATACACTGATAGTTTATGTCTTTGACTAACGAGAAGTATGGTAGTGTGGCGACCTCCCGCAACTCATCAAGAGATGGCGCTACTAGTATTCTGAAACACGCTATCGAAGTATTCTCAATACCCCGAATATATACAAGTTCCGAACAACGACTGTCGGAGCACGTCTGCTCCCCAGATATGATCACCTAGCCTGACGGGACATCTCCCTTTGCCAAAGTGGTAATGGCATGGTGGTAAACCTAATAACATCGCACAGACCTGCAACAGACCTGAATAGAGATTATTATGATCGTGATACTACAATACAACTTACCTACAGTATCCGGCTTAGTAGCTTGCAAGTGGAAGTAACCAAACTCTTCCAATAGGAAGGATAATGTTTTGGAGAGAGGATACAGCCGATCAGCCAAATGAGAGTCCACGATTAACGATGGAATGAAGGCACCTATCAATGTTCTAATCATAGTACATCCATTCTGCAAATATAGTTTAGGTTGGGTTAGGTTAGGTTAGTTCTTTATTTATATAGATACTTAGGTGTGTTACGCTGTGGGTTCCGGCTTCAATCCCCGACTAAGCAGATATCTGAATGATGATTTTAGATTTCTGTCCTATGTCTGGGTGTTTGTATTTTTCTTGGTGTATCTCCATGGCACCCACGATACAGGAGAATACTTTAATGTTTAGCGATGAGTGTATGCTGCGTTTGTAATGTGTTAATATTGGAGTACGATAGATTTTTATTTCTGTTATCGACATTAGTCGACAAAATAGGAAAGGTCCTCCTGATTTCACACCTCCACGTACACCAGATTATGGTATAAGTGGTGTAGTATAATATGGAATAGTAAGGGTTACTACAAATAAATCATAAGAGATCCTTTTTGACCAACCATGATGAACTTAAGTCTTGGCTAAAATATATAAGGACATCTAAAATTTTGCTTGCGGTCATTTAACCAACTCTTGACCGCGCCAAACATTGCTTATCAGTACAACAATTACGATCTACTCAAACCACTGTCACTCATCTAGCCACTTGCGGTCTTCCATCCGATTCCCCAACATTGGGATACAACCCATTATTGTCCCAATGCTAGACACGGGTCTTCTCTCAGAATGAGAGGTTTTAGGCCATAGTCCACCGGGCTGAGCAAGTGCAAATTGGTGTACCCATAACATTGTTTATCAGTAATATCAGTTGCGATCTACATAAAGCTGACTTGACTGACTTCTAAGCAGAAGTCTACCAACTAATGGCACATTTACCTGAACAACAGGCATATTGTTATGGTGACCCAGGATCTCATCAGGGAACGCAGTGGCCATGCTGGAAGCAATCACAGCGCCCCAGTCACCACCCTGGATGTAGAACTTCTTGAAGCCAAGCCTGTTCATCAGGTTCTTGAAGATAACCCCCGTTTGGGCTGGGCCGAGACCTGGGCGAACTGCTGCCTAAAATACAATTTTAGTAAGATATAAGTATTTTAACCAGTCTAATATTAAATATTATCTAATTGAATGCTTTGACTATACTGTCCTAATACGCAGGTTTCGGGTTCGATTCTCGGCCAGACAGATATTTGAAAGATGAATTATGACTTCTTTTTTGGGTCACTGCGATAGCGTATTCGTCTTTGTAGGTAATATTTGCGACATCCATGGCTCAGAAAAAATGACTACTACTAGCATAATAAAGTTTTTGCTTTTTGGTGAAAGGGTATGGTTGTTGACTCACTTTAATATGTGGCGACGATCTAAGCCCTGGTTAGCAACGCGTCTGTGTTTGACTTCAAATAGAGCCCTTGTTCTTTGTGACGTTCCCTAGGCGGCAGTTACCACTTACTATCAGGTGGACTGCATGCTCGTCTGCTATTTCAAACTTATAACAAATACAATTGAATCTCACGAGAAAGAAACTGTTCAGTTCTTATGTTTATGTCTATTCAAATTATTAATAACTTATTTAAATAATTATAAACTTTAATATCATCTATTTATTCTTCTATTACAAGACAATAAATTATGTCTTTATGTTGTTAATAACAAAGATTTTTTAATCTCTTTCACTTGCACGCTCGTTTTTGCCATGGACGTGAAATTGTGGAAGTTTCCTCCTGAGATATTCCCGGAGAGCTATGACATGGGGTTCTTCAAGAAAGGTGCGAAAAGAGCTCTCCTTTACAGCTGGCTATACATTGGCGACTCATCTGATGTTGCGAATGTCCATAGGCGACGGTAACTACTTTCCATCAGGTAGCCTGTCTGCCTTATTGTTAGGTGAAATTATAACAAAAAAAATGCAAAATATTAATTTGCCACTGATATAAAATAAAGATTAAACTCACATCAGAGAACCCATACCCAGGCAAGCTGGGCACGACGACCTCGAACGCGAAGTCATAACCTGGCTTCTGTTGGGTCAGCAGAGGGATCGCCTCGTAGAACTCTCGCACGGAGCCTGGCCACCCATGCATGAGGAGGATTGGCACTGTTGTCACGCCAGCTGGCACCTGGAATTTGAAGTTGGTGTTACTTTACTCAAGAGCGATGATAGCCTAATGGGATGATAGCTCAATCGGGAGGTCCGGGGTTCAAACCCAGGCATGCACCACTGATTTTTCTAAATTGTGTGCGTATTACAAACTAATTATCCCTGCTTTTTAGTGAAAGAAAACATCGTGAGGAAACCCTCACACCCGAGAGTTCTATAAAAAAAAGTTCTCGGAGGTGTGTGAAGTCCACCAATTCGCACTTGGCCAGCGTGGTGGACTATGGCCTAAACTCTCTCAATCAATAATGGGTTGACGATGTTACTTTACTTACTAAAGATTGAAGATGGTAAAATTTTACTTTTCGACTCGGGAGGTACCAACATAAATGTTTTTCATAATTAATCAGTGTTAAACGCTGTTGTGTTCTGATCTGAAGGGTATGGTGAAGGGGAGATAATTATCGAGGAACAAATTTTATTAGTACTCATGAGTAGCAACGCATGCGTGATTGACTTTATTTAAAACCCCATTGTTCTGTAAAAACTTGCTTACAGATGTCAATGGATGACAGTAACCACTTACCACAATAATACCTCAGATGAATAGCATGCTCGTTTGATACTTCATTGTTATAATTAAAAACGTGTTCTTACAAAAAATCACATTTGTAATTTATTTTATTAAACATTTTATATGGATTTGATGAGACAAATATTACGAAAAAAATCTTATACAAAGGTCCCAGGTTATTTTCACGTTAGAACATATAGTACAAAACAACGTTATTAAACAAAAACGACTGCTTAAAACCATTATTTGAATCCGTCAAGCTGTTTTGGCTGTAACTCTACGTTTATTTATTTATTTATTTATTTATTTATTTATTGTTAATTAGAACGATACAATACCACTTATACTAATTAACACAATAATATAAAGTTACATTTTCTTTCTTTTTTTTTATTTATCAAATAGAATTAAAGTAACATAAAGAAATGCCAAATTAATTCATGCATGCTAATAAATCATTGAGTTTCTCTGAAACTTAAACATACACTAAGGACTTTTTTCCACTTGTCAAAAAAAATGTCTAGATCTGGAAAGGTTACTATTAGAGTGTTGAGAGCCGAGAGGGTACGCGGGATCGGAGAGTTGGCGTGGGAAAGCGTGTGACTGGACGGTACGGCAAATAATTTTTACGTTTTATGGACATACATACAAACATACACATATGTACATACGCTTAGAAAACATTACCTTCCTACCGAATGCATAGTTTCCCGCTCGTCAAAAAAACAGGTCATGCATGTTAATTAATTACAATTCAAGGTGAAAATGTTTTTATTTCTCTTACCAAATGTAGGTACGGTCTCTGTTTACTGATATTGATCCCACGTGAATTGAATCATTAAATAGATAGTCAATGTCAATTCGTTACATAATCGAGTCACCCATAGATAGCGAAAGTTTTTGCGAAATCATTTCACAAAACAAGTAGCTATGTCTTTAATGTAGAACATATCCGTTGTCTGTCTGTTTTCAGTTAAATAATAAGCAATATACGAGCAATATAACGATAAACGAACGAGCTTTGAAAGTGGTAGAACCAGTGTAGTTCGCCCGGGGAAGTACACTGCTACACCTATTTCTAGCGTGAAGCAGTTCTTGCGTTTCGTTGGAAGGGTGTGGTTGCCGGCACACTTTTATATGAGGCGACCATCATAGTCCTCGGGAGTGGCAACGCATCTGTGATTGACTTCAGGTAGAACCCATATTCTATATGAAGTTGCTTACAGGTGTCCATGGGCGGCAGTGTCCACTTACCATCAGGTTGACTGCATGCTCGTTTGCTGCTACAATCAGATAAAAAAGAAAATAAAAACAAAAGATCTACTTGTAAAACTGATAGTACCAGTCGAGTTTATTGTTTCATCCTACTATGTCAGAATACATTACTTATCTTAACGATTTACTATTTTAAATACCATTGAGATGTCGGTATAACGTAATCACGAAACCTATGCATACCATCCACGCGTACTAATAAAATAGTTCTACAGTTTTAACTAGACGGCGTTATTGAGTATAACCCCATCTAGTAAAAACTATAGAACTAAAAAAACGTAACGCGGTCATTCTTCAGTAGATTTTATTCCTTGCATTTTTCTCATACCGGGCTCTTATATATGCAAATCGATTTTTAAGGAGCAAACTCCAAAAAGGGTAATGTGTCGAGAGGACTATTATGACACAAACTACTGAAAAAAGATAAATTATAATTGTAGAAAAAATACTCGACTTTCAATACAAACAGTTTTGTTTTTAGCAATCGGGTTTTTTCTTTAATCCTTTAGCAACATTACTCGTCCGCAAATTTATATATTATTAAAAACTGAACAGAAACCGAGTAAAGTCACGGCACACGAGTAAGTTGCTAGTGTACATAATAAAAAAAACGTATGCAGTCCACGTAGATAAGTGGCAATTTATAGATATCTGTAATCAATCGCAAATATAATCAAAGTCCTAAGGTCAGTCAGGCGTTGTTATCCAACATACCATGCATACTAAGTTGGTATCTCTCTCATCAACCCATTATTGGCCCACTGCTGGGTACGGGTCTTCTCTCAGAATGAGAGAGTGTAGGCCATAGTCCATCGCGCTGGCCAAGTGCGAATTGGTGGACTTCACACACCTCCGAGAACTTTTTTTTTTAAGAACTCTCGGGTGTGTAGGTTTCCTCACGACGTTTTCCTTCACCGAAAAGCAGTGATAATTAATGTATAATACGCACATAAATCTGTGGTGCGTGCCTGGGTTTGAACTTCGGACCTCCCGATCGAGAGAACAAGTTTCAACCATTAGGCTATCACTGCTCTATAGTATTAAGTAGTAAGTTGGTATACCTCTTAATTATTTATGATACCTTTAAATTAAAACTTAGTATACTGCTGTTGAAGGCAGTATACTTGCAAAATACTCCTCTACTGCATCTGTCTTTTTTATCTATTCGAAGTAGCAAAAGAGCGTGCATTCCACCTGATGATAAGTGGTCACTGCCGCCCATGGATATCTGTAATCAACTTCATACAGAACATGGGTTCGAACTGAAGTCAATTACAGATGCGTTGCTACTCTCGAGAACTATGATGATCGCCTCATATAAATGTGACGGCAACCACACCCTTCCATCGAAACGCAAAAAAAATCCTTCACGCTAGAAATAGGTGTGGCGGTGGTACTTCCCCGGTCGAACTACACTGGTTCTACCACCTGGTCTTTCGATACTATGGAACCTTTCAAATATATGTAAAGTAGGCAAAACTGCGAGTATAACCTAGATTTTTAGGGTCCCGTACCCAACGGGCATAAACGGAACCCTACTACTGAGACTCCGTCTGTCTGCCTGTCGTGATAGCTAGACACTTGAAATTTTTACACGTGATGTATTTCTGTTGCTGCTATATCAATATATACAAAATAAAATAAATATTAAGAGTCTCCTATACAAAAAACGTATTTGTTACGTTTTTTATAAGTAATACGGAACACTTTGTGCGCGAGTCCGACACGCACTTAGCCGATTATTATGAAAATAACTCACCTTTGGTTTAACTCTGATGAAGTGGATATCCAGTCCTTGTATATTGGTCTTAAATTGAGGAAACTGGTTCAGATACTTCTCCCTTTCGCTGAAGGGATACTCCTCAGCCCAGTATTGGAGCCAGGAGTCCATCTGCTTGGAATTGAACCCATATTCGAAGGCAACTCCCTCTAGCGGTGATGGACCGGGACGATAGTTCTTGAGACGCGCTTTCAAGTCCTTTATCATCTGGAATTTACTTTAAAATTTAAGTTATAATATTTTATTCAAATATTGGAAAGTAAATAAAAAAATGTGTGCGTGTACTAGCGTACACTCGTAAGAAGTGAAACTTCTTTATGACGTTATTTTTCATAAAATAATTTACTATATGCAACTTTACAGAAATTGGTTAAATAAAGTTAAATTAGATAAAGTTTATTAAAAGGCTTTTATTAAACTTTATCTAATAATCTAATCTATAATAATCTATCTAATATCACGCGTGATAGGGATAACGTAACGTAACGTAACTTAACGGATAATGGCGCGTAACAGAAAAAGATGACGCGTAACGAAAAAATGTTACACTAAATTTTTTTCCAACCCCGATAAAGAAGTTTCACTTCAATTAAATCTAGATTAAATAATACTTTCACTACACTTTTGTGGTTGCCGGTACACTTTTATATGAGGCGACCATAGTCCTCGGGAGCAGCAACGCATCTGTGATTGACTTCAACCAGAACCCATGTATGAAGTTGATTACAGATGTCCATGGGCGGCAGTGACCACTTACCATCAGGTGGACTGCATGCTCGTTTGTTACTTCAGTCAGATATAAAAAAAAAAACTAATGGCCCCAATAAGAAAAAAGGCAAACCCGCTGAGTTTCTTGCCGGATCTTCTCAGTTGAGGTCGTATTCCGATCCGGTGGTAGTGTAAGAAAAAAATGTAACTGACAAAGTTACAAAGTGTACTGACTAAGTGCCCCCGTAGGCCTATACAAAATAAAGACATTTCATTTCTTTACTTTCTTTCATGTTGTGGGTGCGACAAACATAATTACAATAATAAAGAAAGGAGAAAATATTTATTTGTAAAAATACTACAGCATAATGTAGCATAAATATAATAATAGCATACATGACTTTGAAAGTAGAACGTTGCTGCAGTAAAAACTAACAAAAGTGTCCACTACGCCTCACCGCAGCGAATCACGACCACTGATTTTCAGTGTCTCAATTCCATAATAAATAGATATAAATCCAAACAAACATACATTCGCTCCAAAAACATGACTCTCGGGCAGTTGGAATATACCTAAATGCAGAATTAAAAATTCAACATAAACACGCTTATACACGCTTTCTACACTCATAGCCCCACAGTAGGATTTTCTCCTGCGTCATGGGTACCATGGACGCACAAGACGAATACACAAACACCCAGGCCCAGAACATTAATCTAAACTCATCATTCAGATACCTGTCTGGCCGGGAATCGAACCCGGGACCCATTGCGCGTCAGACCGGTATGGTAACTGCGCCACGCCGGTCGTCTAATCATCAATAATACTTATCTTTTATCTACATAATCAAAATATTGTTAATCAAATCATATCGATTTATTTGTGAATATCGTACTGTAGCTACAGTTGGTTATCGTACATTTTTATTCCATCGCTTATTCTGCCATTAATGGCTTACAAATATGCATTGAGACAATGAAGCATCTAATTTTATTTGCTTGTAATAACATTACATTTATGGTTTCCGCCTCACTTTTATATGCGGCGATCCTCTCAGTCCTCGGTAGTAGCATATCTGTGATTGACTTCAGATTGAAATGTTGTATATTAATTATCTTATAAACGTCTATGGGCGGCAGTGACCACTTACCATCAGACGGACTGCAGGCTTACTACTTCAATGGGATAAAAGCGTTATTTAATAATAATAATAATTTTTTATTCACGGAATACGCAGCAGCATACACATAACAGATATAAAACGAAAACATGGAAAGCAAAAACAAATTCTTAAAAAACTAGAAAACATATATATGGAGGGTACCGCGCTGCGAAATAATAAAAACGGACTACCCTCAGCAAATGCCAACATACAACCAAGGCGCTGATTTGATGTAAAAACAAGATGGCAAATAAAAAAATAAAAAAAAGATATACAAAGAAAAAAGACAAACCCACTGAGTTTCTTGCCGGAACTTCTCAGTTGAGGTCTTGTTCCGATCCGTTGGTAGTTTAAAAAAAATATATAAATGTAACTGACAATTTGTAAGCGCCCCCGAAGGCCTATGCAAAATAAAGACATTTCATTTCATTTCATTTTCAGGGCAACCCGAAATCAGGGGACGAACTCGGATGGCTATACCGATACACATTAATTAATTAAAAACTAGAAAACAGAATATAATTAAAATAAAAGGTAAGCATTGACTGCAATAATATTTATTTCGACTTACATCATCACTAAACTTCACTTGGAACGGTCGTATGCTGGTATCCTGTCGCGTTCTGGTCTCATTTGGCCCCCACCACTCATTAGGATCCAGCTGTGGAGGAGGTCCAGGGAAGAGTATCCCATACACAAACCAAACTATGTACCCTCCTAATCCAAGCAGCGTTGCTGTTAGCAGCAGTCGGGCCATCTGAAAATTAAAAAAAATAATGAAGTAATTCTAACTAAGGGCAGTGATACCCATTTGTATCCTTTTTTGTTCTCGAAGGGAAAACTTTGAAAAGGTACCCAACGCCGTGGGAGCGACGCTGGATTATGTGGGATTTTTACCGCACTAAAACCCCCCCGGTGGCCATCCTCAGCGCTACAAAGCGGACTCCGGAACCTAAAAAGGAATGCATCCGGAATCCTCTAAGCGCGTTGCCCCTTTCCAGATGGGCGGGTGTGCCCACCGCCCCATCTATTCTTTACGACGGTATGCGACCACATGTACCGTTATCCTTCCCGGGATCGCCTGACCTGATTCGAGCTCCCACTCTAGCCCCGGAAGCCCCTGTCAGTCGCCTCTTACGTCAGGCAGGGGATGCCGTAGCCCTGTACTGATCCCGGAACTAGATGGATAAGCTTGATGTAGACTCTATATTATGCGGAGTTGGCTACAGATGTCCACGAGTGGTAGTGATATTTTATCTGGTGGACCGAATGCACGCTTGCTACTTATACTTCTTAATCTTTAAGAGTAAAGAAACAAACGATCATGCAGTACTCCTCAAGCTGACCATAGATACATAGCCACAAAGAATAAGACGGTCGGATCATATATAAGTCAGCTGGCAACCACAGCCTTCTACTTACAAACCATTTTTGTTACACGGTGGGACAGCCAGGAAAGTACCACCTAGTCTGTCATCCATCTGCCTTTTAAATCCTCTGCTGACAAAGGCATCCTCTAATGGGGTTTTTGCTTCAAGTCACTGCGCATGACACGCGTGGTAGTGACCGCAGTGGGTATTGATGCTACAGGAAGATGCTGCCCATCTCCTGGATTTTGTCGCTTAGTCTTTTTCCACGATATAACACGTTTTAATAACACGCTTTCTACACTCATAGCCTCACAGTAGGATTTTCTCCTATGTCGTGGATACCACAAGACGAGTACACAAACACCCGGACCAAGAACACGAATCTAAACTCATCATTCAGATACCTGTCTGGCCGGGAATCGACCCCGGGACCCATTGCGCGTTAGACCGGTATGGTAACCTCTCCGCCACGCGGGTCAACTATCCAGGGTTAGAGGGTTATCCAATTCATTCGACATCACACAGCACAGTGCCCGACAGTGTAATGTACAATTTCTATTTACGATACAATAGCATCATTGTGAAGCGATGAAAGAAACGAGTTTATTCACAGTAGAGTACTATTTATTTAGTAGCGTCAGGTTACATACCTTTGTTTATATAAAGAAATAACTCCAAATTTACGTTATGCGAATTTATGCCATAAAGCGAACGACCTAGGTGATAAAAAAACGCTTTCTTTGTTTTCATAGTATGACAATAAGACATTGAATGTTTTATTTTGTTTTTATATTTGTGTTCGTGTCAAATGCATGGAAGTGTGTATGTTTTAGTTGATTTTGTGTGTGTTTCATGCATTATTTGATAAAATATTAGCATCTTTTATTACTTCTGTATATTAACTATAACCGTGCTAAGTTTCATACTCCTCAGTCCGCGGCAAGTTACCTAAAAAAAGAATCCCAAGTTTTTGCTTTACGTATTATTATAAAGATAATGAAATAACAAAAACTCTTTCTTAGTATGTGTAACGACAAATAGGTAAAGATCTAATTGTCTTTACACACACTACAGAAATTTAATACAGAGATTTAAAAAACATTACAGAAATTTAAAAAATGACACTTTTGCTTACAAAACATTGTTGTGTTTAGGATTCCGTATCCAAATGAAAAACGTAACCCTATTTACTAAGACTCCGCTGTCCGTCTGTCTGCCTGTCTGTCACCAGGCTGTTTCTCATAAACCGTGATAGCTAGACATTGGTAATGTTCACAGATAATATATTTCCGTTGCTATTATAGTAAAAAAATCCTAAAAACAGAATAAAATAAAAAAAATTGTGAGCTCCCATACAACAAACGTGACTGTTTTGCCGTTTTTATGCATAATGGTACGGAACCTTAAGTGCGTGAGTCTCACTCGCACTTAGCCGGTTATGTTAATAAACATAACTCGTAGTAATTTGCACACCTTATTAAGTAGAACATATGAAAATAGAATGTTAAATTTAAGAAATATGTACTACACTATTTTCTGGCAAATAAATTGAATTTGAATTTTGAATTCAGTTCCCGACTAATAAATATAAAAAAATTTACCTATACCGTTATTTTTTGTTTTCATTTAAATTGACTTAGTAACATCTAATATATAAAATTCTCGTGTCACAGTTTTTGTTGCCAAACTCCTCCGAAACGGGTTGACCGATTTTTAGGTCTGAGAATCGGCCAACATCTACTTTTCATATCCCTTAAGGGTTGTCCACCCTTAACATTTTTTTTTATATGGCAAAACAACGTTTGTCGGATTTATAAAATTTCGCTATTTTGGTACTTTCACACACACTAGTGAAAACATTAAGCCTGTATAGATAACGTTACTTTGTTTATACGCCAAAGGTTATCTTCACCTTTGTTGGATAAAATTGACATTTCATAATGTATAGCAATAATATTATAACCGGTCTTTTTAGCTTACTCGTTAATCTTGGGTTTAACCTTGAAAGTATTTTGCTAAGACTAATGTTAAACTTAACTCTAGGAAGTTATATAATCACTACATAGTATAAAACAAAGTCGCTTCCCGCTGTCTGTCCCTATGCATGCTTGGATCTTTAGAACTACGCTACGAATTTTAATGTACTTTTTTTAAAAGATAGAGTATATCAAAGGAAGGTTTTCGCATTTATTATATTTACAAGTATAAGATTAAAAAATGAATTATTCTACTTTGTAAGTTAGTATAAGTATTTAAAAGATATAATCAGTGTCACAAGACAACACACTATTTTAAACTTCAATTAGAAATAACACTGCATATTCTCATAAAAATGTCTACTAAGTTATTAAGTAATAAAAGTCATTTAGTAGTAAAAGTTATATAGTAGTAATAAATAACAAAAGTTATTATGAAAAACTTGTATTCAAAAATATTTATCGCCTCAGAGATAATCTTAATTAACATATTCGAAAACATAAATTAAACAATAACAAATGCTATAGCATTATTTTAATTTAATCTATTAAACATTTAAACAAAATATTTACTGTACCTTATTAAATTCTTCGTGTATTTCTCGTTAACTTATCATTTATTTACATGAATAAAATAAACAGAAATAACGTTATATATAAACACGTCCACTTGGAACCAATAATGAAGTAACACTACATTGTAAAGCAAATTGAAGCGAACTCGTATCTCCTGTGTTTATCGAGATATAGTCCAATCATGTTTGTTGTCAACCCATTATCGTCCCACTGCTGAGTACGGGTCTTCTCTCAGAATAAGAGTTTTTGGCCGTAGTCCACCGCGCTGACCAAGTGCAAATTGGGGGAAGACATCCATCCGGAGCCCAGGGAGAGACTCCGGGTTATGTGGGATTTTACCCACTAAAACCTCCTCGGTGGCCTTTCTCAGCACTTGCAGGGGACCCTGGGATCTCCAGTACCGGTGCTAAAAATAAAAAATATAGTAAAAATAAATATATATAACAGATAAATATACTAAAAAATATAATATAGATAAATATACTAAAAAATATATTACAATATGGATGACCATCACAACACGCTATTCGTCTGATTATGTAGGTAACTTGTGAGTAGGTAATATTAAATTGCAAATAAATGTACCTATTACTTGAATTTGTTTAACAATAAAGGTTAAATAAATGTCAGCTTCGTAATAGGTACATCTGAATGCAAAAATGTATAAAAGACAAACACCTTGTGAGCTAATACAAAATTATAACTTGTTTTATTATTTAATCTTGTCCGGTCTTTAAGCGAAAAATATCTATTATTATTATACTTACCTAAATGTACTCGTATGTGCAGAAAACAAGCTTGCAAGCCATCATAAGTCGCCACCGCTGTTTTTGGACCAGTAATGTAAACGAATATATTCGCATTTGCAAGAATTGTGCGAATATTTTTCACGAATATTGTATTACAGTGCTTTGCAAATAAATCTATCCTAATTGAAATTGAACTGAAATTTGTTAACCAAAAAGACAGGTCGCAAAATCTCAGACCACCATCACCATACACCATACACCAAGAACTGAAAAAATAGACGTACGACACGGGGACTGCCGCGGTAAAGCTATTGCATAGCATTTTTTTCAACATATGCAATTGTAATTATTTATTTAAGCAGTATTTTTTATATCTTAATAATTCCAGTTTATTTTATTGATAGTATATACTTTCTTAAAAACAGCTGCTTGCATATTCTTCCGATTTATCATTAAAGCAAGTAATAATTAATCTTAATAGTTAATGTGAGAAGCTTAAGCCTTGAGCAAAAATGCACAATGATAATTTTGTCTTCCTAGTATTCATAATTGTATTGAATAGTCAGTAAAAGACAAGCGAGCGATACAGTGACATCTATGTCAGTAACAATAACTAATTGAAACACAAGACCACTAGATAGTTTCACATATTTCTCATAGATGGCGTTGAAACAAGATTAAGTAGAATATTTATTACAGTGAAAACCTCGACTTACACTACTCTAACTTACGCGAATCCGGTTACGCGATTTTTAAATCTCATCAATTGGTCTTTTATTTGAGCGTCACACAATCTCGATATTATCGATTACGTAAAGACACATATACTATTGCTCAGTAATACACATGTTTGGACGCACGAAACAACACAGCTACAATTTATTTTGTGCTACGTTCTTAGACCCCGACTTACGGGAATTCGACTTACCTACGCGGTTGTCACTCAGTCCCACCTATCGTGTAAGTTTTGCTGTATACTTGTCGAGAATAAGAAAAAAAATAACAAAACTATGGGTATCAGGGTTAAATGAAAAAGTAGATAGATAAAAAAGAATCTATACTTTATTTAGGCATTTAGCATTACATAGAATCTCCTAGAAGTAGTAATTGTCAATAGTTTCAGTTTATCAGAATAATAGAAGAAAATATAGTTACTTATTAATACCATCTAGATTTATTGTCACTTTTATTGTCATACATTTTTATTAAAAAATCTACGAAGAAGTCGAGACGCAGTCTAGATTTATTTTAATTATCATAATTATGATTTAGTAATTGACTTTGAACATTGAAACAATTAGTATAGCAAGCATAATAGTTGTAATCTATGATTTTAGACTAGTATTATCGCGGAATTGATACATTTTAATAATTAACGGGTACTCACGATATGCGGTTTCTATCGGTTAATATCGGCAAAAAGAATTCTTAAAGAATTCAAAAACCGCATATCGTGAGTACCAGTTAATTATTAAAAAGTCTTTAATCTGTCTAATAGACTATTCGGATGTGTTTCGTTGGAGATCCCGGAGTCCTCCGCATAGCGCTGAGGACGGCCACTGAGGGGTTTTAGTGAGGTAAAAATTCCACATAACCTGGCGTTGCTCCCACGACAGCGGGTACCTTTTGAAGGTTTCCTCCTCGATAACAAAGACCAGAACTCAACCGACATAACAAGGTACAATTAGATCAGTTATAAAACAAAAGCTTTTCTTAATTTTAAGTATAGCTGTTCACACGGGTTTAAAAAAATTAATGATTCTCAGTCGTTCAAATTATTTTTGCAAATATGTGATGTAAAAACACAGGACATTTTATGATTTTATTTTATGTGTGGATTCATTGGGGAAAAAATTAACTCAGTTTCTTTTTTAATTAATCCTTTATCGAAAAGGTTCGGTGAAGTTGCTTAATTTATTAAAAGGAATAGTTTTTATTTAACACAAAAACAAATAATGACTTATCTATTTGCAAAACGCTTATGAATTCACGTGTTGTAAAACATAACAATTCATTCTACTCAAATCAATAACAGTACATATTGATGTAAAATTAATTAAAACACTTTTCTTTTTGTTAGTTACTAAAAATTTAAGAAGCTTTATTTAATTAACCTGTGTATTTAAAAAGGTTAATTTATAATATGATATTAAAATATATCCAAACCCCGTCTCAACATTTAATACAACTGAAAATTCGTTGCGAATATCAGAAGAAGGTAATCTATTTTAGAAATATTAATGATTAATTCTTTGTACAATCTAAAGTCTTTTAAGGAAACACTAAGCTAATTAAAGCTTCTATCTTAATTACATCTAATTATTTGGTTGTTCAGCTAAATTTAGGTACAGGCAGAGAAAATCCAATAATTTTAATACAAACTGTATTTTTTACAATTCTGCGGATTTAAAATACTGCGGCGGATTTAATATCTATTCGTAGAGCCATATGGCATTTAGGGGGCAATAAAGTAAATGCGTACTTATATATTTATTTTCATCCGGTTGTAACCCATTGTACACCCATGACGGGTAAAGTAAGCGGACTCATACAGCATACTATTGACCATCCTTGTAATATACCTTATTTCGACAAATAAATGATATTGTATTGTATTGTATTGTATATGGTAATTGCAAATTAAAAATTACAACACAATTATGTAAAGTATAAATACTTATTAGTATTTTATGTATTATTGTTTGCATAAAATCGATAGGTAAATTAAATATAAGTTTATTGTTACAAATTGTAACAATAACCTTACTTAATTATATAGGTATATTTATTGACTTGCTGATTTTCTTTACCTGTACCCACCTGTATACATATTCATTGTAGCACGACCATATATAGATCAATATTTGAAAAACATCCATTAAATTTCATAACTAAAATAACACCAATAAACACTATAACATTTATAATTGCCAAATAAACATTATCTCATTAAAGCACACTGTAGTTTACACGGTACAGAAGATAATTTAAAATATTGTCTCCACATTAAACATATAATACAAACATTTTCACATTCTATTTCAATATATAGACTGTAAACGAGAACACATTAAAATACTTCATATATTCACAACACACACATAAGATTTCAGACGTTATATTTCTTTGTATAATTTTCGGGCCGTAGCACATATCTTATCTTCATTTAAAACTATTATAATAACAGAATTGTTATGAAGCGTGCTTAAAATATTTATAGTCGGCAGAAGATAAAACATTATTAAAATATTATATTAAAATTGATAATAGTGTTCAACAATTTTTTGGAAATAAATACATAACATAATCGATGTACCTGGAGATTTATTGATTATGTCCCGTAGAGTTTAATTTAGTATTAGTAAACGAAAAAAATGGAAGGAAAACATGGTTTTCCTTTGATTTCCGAGGTGATCCGAGTTCCGATTGAAAAGTTAAATTTCCGAAATTGAACTTTTTTTATACATGACTATTTTTAAATTAATATTTTTGTCTTAGTTCAATTTAGGAGAAACTAGTGTATTCTGAGCCATAATCAATAAAAATAACGGTAATTATTTACAACAGAAAATATCAATGCAACTTATTTCGTCTTCTACTATAATACTGTGTAGTATTTTTAGATTCACATGTGTAAGAGGTTTTGAAAATTCCAAAATTAGCATTTAAGCCTTTGGAAGATCATGCCATTAGAATATCTAGGTTTGCTAAACTATGTAAGCTTGAAAAAAGTATTCAACAAGCAAATTTTAAAAAATCTTATAATTATGCGTTACTATTTAAGGATCGAATATATTTTTCCATTATTATAAAAATCTAGAAAATGTATAAATTCACAACCTATTAATTTGTCTATGTTATTTTATCTGTGAAGTTGTGTGAATTTAATTTTGGTACATTTATTATATTTTAGATCTACAAGCGATTCCTATATCTATCAACATTTAATATCTAATCTTCAGGGTTTTAGGCCTTCTAATAAATTTATTTACAATAAAAGAATCGCAGACTAATTTCTAGGGCACGAAGACAAAGCTAAAGCCCTATAAACACACCTTTATCTTGCTGTCCATCCTACCACTTATTCTAAGAAAGATAATACAAAATATCAACTGTTTATATATTCACTTCGACATTGAACAAACGTGCTAATAGTTTGCAAACAGGTGCATTCAATGAATTTGTATTTCTCATGTATCGAAAAAAGTAAGTCGAAGCGCATAACATTGAGGGCTTGATTTTCTATTCAACATGACATTCGTGCTCAGCACCATGCTCAGTGACCTCTCTGGTGTCTCTCAACGAGTGGGTCTTAAGATGAACATGGACAAGACGAAGATCATGTCTAACGTCCATCCATAGCGGTCGTTGTTGACGGCACCACCCTCGAAGTTGTTGATGAATATATTTACCTGGGGCAGGTAGTTCAGTTGGCTAAGTCCAACTTCGAGAAAGAGGTTACTCGTAGAATCCAACTCGGCTGGGCAGCGTTTGGAAAACTGCGCCATATCTTCATATCGCCACATCATGCGATATACATTAGAGCCTGAACTCGAAGATGTTCGAAGAGTGTATGTTGCCAGTGATAATGCGCCATCGTAACGTGGTTCTTTATTGTGAGCCTTGTGCGTGAGCCCAAAATCGCTCAGCAAATATGGAGAGAGCTATGCTTGCCCTGCGCGAAAGAATTCATAATGATGAAATCCGTAGGAGAACGAAAGTTACCGACATAGCTCTCAGAATTAATAGGCCGAAGTGGCAATGGGCAGGCCACATCGCTCATAGAACAGACAACCAATACCGAACCAATACCAGGTAGAAGAGTCCTCGAATGGAGATCACGTCTGGGCAAAAGGAGCGCAAGCCGCCCCCGATCATGTGGACTGATGACCTGAAGAAGAAGGCGGGTAACCGCTGTATTCAGATGGCTCAGGACCGGTTGAAGTGGCGCAGATTAGGTGAGGCCTATGTCGAGCAATGGACTTTCAAAGGCTGATGGAGGGATGGATGACATTCGTATCTGATAAAGCGCTACATCCTATTTTAAACAAAACTAAAATGAACGCTACATGAAAGAAAAGTTCAAAAGACCATTATTTTAAAAAAGGGAAACCGTTTAAAAGTGGTACTAAAAATAATTTGATCGTAGGTACATAAATTGTGATTTTTACATATCATAATGAAGAAATGTTTAGTAATAAATTGTTTGACGTTTTCCTCGTTTAAAGATTAGTGTGTATAGAATATTTGTTTTCTAGACGATGACCATTAGTAGTCGTTAAAACTCTTGGACGTGGTAGTGGATAGACAGCAAAGATATTTAGTTACTAGCTTTTACAAAAGCTTACATTCAAAAATCGTGTGTCAATACCTTAATATCACTCTCAATACGATTTTCATTACAAACATACGTCATTGTACACACAATAATAAATATTAGGCTTAAGAGGCAGGCATAAGCTAATGAAGGCAACTGTCTATGTTTTGGACATTTGTTTGTTGTATCTAAAACGATTGCACCAAAATTTAAATGTCTTAATTACATTTACAAATAATTTACAGAATTATTTTATATTTGTCAATAATCTAGTACTTCTTTGGAATTGCTTTTTTTCCATAACAGCATTAAAGTAATGAATACTATACCCAACAGTGTCTTTTTTATGATATAGAAATATGAGTAGCAAGGGAGCACGCAGCAAGGGTCCATTTCATAAGAAGGAACTAACCTTCTTATATGAAAAGGATATGGTATCTATAGACATTTGTAATCAATTGCATATAAGATTCCGTTCTTAGCATAGGTCGGCCATGGATGTTTTCCTATCTCTGAGGACTCAGATCGCATTGAATGTAAACCAAAGCTATAAGATAGAAAAAATACATATTAAACAATTGTATTTTGATGTTTAAAGATACAATTTATATTTGATTTCTTGTCGTGATAAATATGCTAGCTGTATTAATAAAAAAAAACAAGTACTTTAAATAGCCATATAATTTTTTAGCTATAGTTTAAATTAAATGTTGATGTAATCGTGACAGAACTTGTGAACAGACAAACATCCCTAAACGTCAATTATTTATTATTTATATACATCACAACCACAAAATATTACTTAAATGAGCACTTTATTGTTAGATATTTATTTAGTAAATTATGTACTCGGTAGTACCCAGAAACTATTTGTCCTACATAGTTAATTTATAATTCAATATTACAAAACGGTAATGAACTAAAGATTAAGTTCAATTCTAGATACAATAGTTAACTAATATATAACAGTTCATTTCTAATAGTTATCGCTCAATTAACGCATATTTTGTGGTTGAACTAACAAGCTAATTAACCAAACTAAATTATTAATAGCAGGTTCGTGTCTACGTATTAAAATTTATCATAGTCGCTAGTAAATTAAAAATTGTTCCCTAAACAATTATAGGCTAAAATTTAACAACAGCTAAAATCCTTTATACGAATACAACAAGCTTATTATAAGCAATTTTCTTTTCTATAAATTTAAGAAAAGAACATATAGAAAATGTCTACACTCATAGCCCCATACCTACTAGGATTCGCTTTGTCATGCCCACTCAGAATACTCACAAAGATGACAGTGATATACACTGAACCAGAACAATAATAAGCGTTCAGTCCACTTAATGGTAAGTGATTACAGTCACCCATAGATATTAGCGATTAACTCCATAAAGAGGAATTCTTCCTTAAGCGAATCACAAATGTGTTGCCAATCCTCGACTGAGATATACACGTCATATAGCAAGTGTACCAACATTTGCTTGGCCAGGGATTGTACCCGGAACCATTTGTGTGTCATACTAATATGCAAGCCACGCGAGTTGTCAGACATAAAGATAAATTTATTTTATACACAAAAAACAAACATTATATTCAGTAAACAGAAAGCATCTAAAAATTCATCTAAGGCAGCAATATTGAGCTATTTTATCACACGTTATTATGTAACACACTTAAAAGAAACAATATCTGGCTATATATTCAGCAGTGCTTTAATAGAAAATATAACACGAAAATTAATAATTAGTAGGTATAAAATATTGATGTATACCTGTACATGGAATGTAACACTTACTTGTATAATTGAGCTAGAGAGAATTCGCATTTATTATAAAGAAAAGCTACACCGCTACCTACATGTGCAATAAACGTTTTTTGTGTACTTATATACGAAAATGCAATATTAATTTCTTTATCCTATTATATTCATGGCAAATTTATTGTCAATTGTAAATTACAATCGTGCGGATTTCACTTTCATTTTACTTTATATAAAAAAATTCAATCATTAATAATTTCAAAACACAATGTAACAACAACATGTTAACAATGTGATACCAATAATGTACGATGAAGATTGTTCGTTATTGTTATTTACATTCAATATTTATAATATGTACTTTTTTATTTTAAAATATTTTATATGCCACTAGTTGTAAGTAAAATTTGATATAAGTGTATGTTATTATATACTTATATTTTATATGTGTAATGAATGTTAATAGCATGTAGTACTATTAATAGTTGGAATAAACTTTTCTTTCTTTCTTTCTTTCAAAATGGTGTCTTTAGTTAAAGGATTGTTAATGAAATCCGTTTCTTTTCATGTAAATTCTTAAACTTGCACATTCTATCCATTCATCCTTAAACGCAAAGTACTCTAATTTTTCGCTCAACACATTTCAAACGATACGTAAATGAAATCCGCATAATTGTAAGACCTTATCCATTCCTACATTAATATTAGGAGTTTTTTAGAGTATTGTCTTAATATTATTGTCATATTAATAAGAAAGCTCATTATAAATAGGTAGTCCCGTCATGATCCATGGATCTTTAATTTTATTTACCTATAAATGCAGTAATGTGTCACATTTGGAGAATAATTGGTAAAAAAAAGTAAAGATTGTATAAATAAATTACATTTCATTTGCCTTAAATTAACTCAAAAGTAAGTTTAATTTATAGGCACAGTAATGTGAAACTTTAATTAAAATAATCATCATTTCATCTATGTAGTTCACTGTGTTTAGAGTTTTAAATTAAATATAACAATAATTTAACTATTATTGTAAACAAAGTATAATATGATGAGTTTTGATACATTTGATATATATATAAGACTTAGGAAGTAAAGCTATAAGGGATATTCACCAACCTATAAAGTTATAAATTATCTTGCTAAGAATAGATACTGTATCTTTTACTTCTGGAATTAGAACTAATATATACACTTGTATTGGTAAATCCGCGGAATTGTAAAAATCTGTTTTGTGGGGAACTGATAACAAATTAAATTGTTTTTACGTTGCTTATAAAAGATTATTCAATATAATTAATACTTTAATGGATAATTTAATCATATCTGTAAAAATATATTTTTTTAATGACCCATCTTTACAAGTACATCATTTATGTGTTTATACTTATGATATCAAAGACTTTCAGTAATACAGTATTTTTATCTGATTAAAGTAACAAACAAGCAGTCTATCTGCTTGTAAGTGGTCACTGCCCCCACTGGCATCTGTAAGCAAATTCATATAGAGAGTTCAGAGGTTTTAACTGAAGTCAATTATAGATGCATTGCTTCTTCTAGGGATGATCGCCTTATCATTTGAATGTAAGCCGTTAATTTTCTTCTCTATTATTTAAAGTAAATGGGTATATTGTTTAGTTTATATCATATTAGATGTAGTTATAATTACTTTTAATAATTCGTATTAAAACGAAATAGTCCTTTCTGAACTTTAAAATAATTTAAGTTTGCAATAATTACAGCTACAAGATAGGTAAAAAGATTTTATTATATTAGTCTAGTATAGGTTGGTGAAATATTACAGTAATGTCTAAAGGGCCTATTTTCCGAATAAATCAGATATGAAAGGGATATGCAAGGTACACAATATATTCCTTATGGTTATCGCAGGCGAAATGTAGCAAATCCGCACTACAATAAACTGATATCCGTTGAATTGCAATTAGTGCAAATATTAATTTTTAAAACAAAATATAAAATAATAAATCTATTCATATTATGGTTATAGTTTGCATTAATTACTTAAGTATTTTCGAGGTCATAATAAAATAACAACAAAATGAACGAGCTTTGCATGAACGACCTGCTCAATGCAAAGTAAGAAAATTAAAGTACAAATATTAAGTAATATATTTAGTATCAATATAGTAGTTACAATGCACAAAGATATTTGGTATAAATACTTAACATAAGCATATTTAAGGGATGGTGTAAGGACTCCGGGCACCTCTGTTTTCAGCATAGGCGAGAAAGGATACTAAAGACAGATCTTTTTAATATGTTTGGCTATTATACTGGACACCTTCCTTAAAAATTTCGTATCAATAATTTCGTATCTCCCCCTCCCCTCTACCAAGTAAGTAAGTACGGTGGACGTAGTTACAGCCTATACCTACGTCCGTGGTACTTAGGCATTACCTAATTACATCGTCCTACTACTTTCTATTTGGATTACAAACATGTAATATTCGTCTGATGCTACATTTTGCCTGCGACATTATTATCTATAACCACGTCAATATAATGTGGTTTGATTACATTAAAATTGTAATAAGCACAGCCATCAAATCGCGATGGATTCGATAAATTTGTTCCTACAAACTGTTCCGCATTCGTGATAGGACCCATTTTAGGATCCGTTCAAATCAACGCGAAAGATGCGCGGGAAGCGTAAGGATTTCCACTGTGTCATTTACTTGAAATACGATTGAAGTTTTCTATGATAACATCATCTTCTCTCTTCTCTCCAACAACTATCTAACTTGATGACTCTTACTTTCTCTCCATCTCTCTCTTACTGTAACGACACTCACAATATTATTTACCTTTTTAATAAATAATTTTTAGGTTTGGACAAGAATTAAATTTCTAAAACACAGGTGAATGTTAACTAAAAATGTAAAATGAGTTTCTCAGTATTATCTATTATCTTATAAAGAATAATTATTTTTAAAGTGATTAATCTATTAATTTTATACATAACGCCAATAATATAATAAATATTACAGATAATACTTTAAAAAATAATTATATCCATCCCCATTATTGTTAACAATAGATTACACAACTTATTTATACCAAAATGAAAGTAGATATATCATTTCAGAACAGTTGAAATGCATAACACTTCCCTTGCACATAACGCGTTGGTTTGAACAGAGCTTTAATGTTGTATTGACTTGGAAATACTTTACTGTTCACGCTTTAAATCATTTATTTCGTCATACTTAATCAATATTTCTATCATCACACAACTACATTTGCTACGTTTTCCAGTTTCCAAAAATAATCTTCAAAAATTCTTCGTTGAAGAAACTATTAAAAATATCTTGAAAACACAAAAATACATTTGTCATTTATAACTTGTTACAGAGTCCAAAATATATTAATGTTTTAGAAAAATAAATTATAAAAATAGAATGAGCCTACTTTGGAAATAAAATTTACAAAAATAAGTTTATTTGTAGTTAAGTTGCAAATATAAACCGAATAAAGAGTATTTCGCCTTCCTTTCAGTATTCCTTTTCCTATATTGAAATATAGGAAAAGGATTCCCTACGTTTTCCTACTCTACCTCAAGTCTAATCAATCCCTAATCCTTAGAATATAAATAATATAGAAACCGCGTCTTCTTATTGATCAAAGATTATTGAGAAGGCAGAGGATATTAATATTTTACAGTATTTTACTGACTAAATTATGAAATGATATTATAACGAAATCCCAGAAGTTGTTTCGTTTTATCAACTAACCTATTTATTATGGACGCTTTCTATATTTTTTATATTTTAAATCCTACCAAAATCTACATTTCCAAGTAAATACAACATTAGATCCAAGATTTTTATCTCTTCGGCGATAAACTTTGTACATAATTTGGGTCCATTTCATCTAAATCCCGTCCTTTCGTTTCGGGGACACAACACACGACGAAGCAGAGACCTCCGACACTTATTGATGCGTACAGCCAAAAGGCTCCGTGAAGGCCTAACGCTTGCTGAAAGTCGACAAACGTCTTCACACCAACGAAAGCACATAGATAGCTGAAAGCCGTGGCCATCGCACTACCAAATGCCCTATACTCAAGAGGAAAGAGCTCACCAATTAATAGCCAAGATATAGGACTCATGCCTAAGGAAAATGCTATCGTAAACACCAGCACACAGAGTAAAGGAATCCAGTCGTTCTGACCAACGGTTTGATGGAACATCACGTTCTGAATCCTCTGATTCCGGTGCACTTCTTCATAATACGCGTAACTCCCAAATCCAGCTAACGCCATCGACATAAGCACTGAACTTACGATTAAGAGCGGAAGTCTTCCAACTGTATCGATCAGAAGACCAGACAGACACGACGCTAGCAGTTGTACGAACGAGACAGCAATAGCTGCGCCATGCGGGTTCATCCCTCCGAAGGTTTTTCTAAAGATAGGAACCGCATAGAAAGAGAAAGCATGAGCGCCGGAGAATCTTTGGAACATCATCAAACCGCATGTGACCAGAATTGGTCCAAGAAGTCTATTAACGGTCCTGACGTCTAAAGAACTGATGAACTGGCTACTAGACATCTGACTTTGGCGTTGACTGAACTTCTTGCTAGCGAGAACATTGGTCCTAATCGTCGCCAACTCTTGCGCAACATCGGAGTTGGGTCCTCGAAGCCAGAGTAAGCTCTTGTACGCTTCTTCGTCTTTCCCGATGAGCATGAGGTAGCTTGGTGTTTCTGGGATGTAAAGAACGGTGCAGAAGAGCAGCAACGGTGCAGCGGATATACATAGTGCTAGTTGCTGCCAGTCGAGGTAGGCGCCGATGGTGAAACTGAAGAGTACTCCAAGGTGACCGACTATTTTGAGGACAGCGCTGAGGCAACCGCGTATATCCGGGACTGATATCTCGCTGATGTAAACCTGGAATTGAAATATATACATTGTAATGTCTATGGGGTTAAAATTAAATTTAAAATGCATTTTCTTAAATCGATGTTGCAAGGGAATTTGAACTGATGACCAATAACGTGGAAGTGATTATAATATAGGAGAGACAAAAGAGTATGTTAAACGCAAATATGATTTTTATTTGTAAGATATGTGCGTATTAGAAATTAACCCACATTTTTATGTCATAGTCGGAATTCAATACTTTTTCTAGTTTCTGATGGGCTATCTAGGATGCATAACGGATGACGTTCATAACGCCATAAGGCCCAAATCGTCGTTCCACAAGACGACTGCGGTCGTTGTGGTCGCGGCGAAAACGTCACTAATGACGTCATGACTTACGCCCACGCGACGCTCACGACGAACTATCTAACAAGGTGGGTCGAAGTGATCGTTCCTGTAGAGAATATGTCAGTAAAAGCTCACAAGCTAGTGGAACGGGAAAAACTGCGGTCGTGAGCATGGACTTTGTGAACGTCTAATGGAACGCACCTCTAGTCTATCTACCACATTGACAGTTATGTGCCTCAAATAAAATAATCTCTTAGTTCCACTGCGTAAAATATACGTTTCAAATTTTATATGAACATTTATATTAAGAAACTAATCGGTATATAATACTTCAATATAATACCTCGGCATAACAGGATGACGATGAAGAACCTAGCTCAGAAGTGGGGCAATAATCAATTGAGGAGACGTACTTAATGAATAAAACATTATATGCTCTTTAGTTCGGTTCTGCCTATATATAAATTACAAAGTTAAGAAAAAGTTTTAATTAAATCTACGTAGATACACACATCAACTTTATACAAAATTTCTTAAAAGGAAAACCTATCAAAAGTTTGAGTTCTCATGCCTTAGTAACAAACAAGGTTAAACTAATGAATAATTTTATCGTTACATAAACTTTTCCCTTAAGAATTTCTAAAATTGGAGCCGTCATCTCGAAACATTAGGGTTTCGTCATACGATCAGAGCTTAGGACGCAGGATAACCGCTTTAACAAGATCTCATTCAAAACATATAATGAGTTTAATTAAGTTTATGGTTTAAGAAATATTCACTTACATGAGAACTTAACTAACTTAATCTAATTCCAATATTTTAATGCACAGATGAGCGTTTAAGGTATAATAATAAATGTAAACATTATTTTCTACTTACTTATTATGAAATGAAAAGGTAGAGGCTAACAATACTGCGTAGCAATCGATTCAACGGCATAATTTAATGGAGTATTAATGACTAGATGTGGCAATTCATTAAGAATAATTTTGTTTATTTTGTTTATAGTATTTTTTGTTGTATTGTTGTTAAATTTGTTGTATACAAATCCAGTACTTAAACAAGAATTGTTCCATGGGAGGTACAGCAAATTTCTAGCAAAAAGTAACTCTTGCATTATTGTGAAAGGGTGCGGATATCGGCTGTCTTACAAATGAGGCGACTATGTTAGACTGTTACTGTTTGTCGATGCGCGATAGTGGCCACTTACCATGAGATGAACTCCCAAGGACTAAGATGTTCGTCTCATATAAAAGTAAGCCGGCAACCACACTATTTCACCGAAATGCTAGAACTGTAAAGAAGTACGGCGGTGGTGGTCGAATCTTACACATTCTACCTTATAATACTTATAGAACCATGTCTTTTCTCACGCAAGCGAAAACCTTAATACCAAGTTGCACTATATGGATACACATCATTTATCACGCGTCCAATATGAAAATACCTTAACAAGAGTTTGAAAGTTGGGCAAAGTTCGGAACAATCAATTATGTGTAGGGCGAGTAGCTTTGAGCACTTGGAAGGACTATCCTGAATTCATAACGATGTTGAAGTCAGAGTGATAACAAGCGTAGAGTGTATCTGCCACGTCTTGGTACGAATTAGTTATGCTTGAATATTCGCGAATGAAAATGTGAATATTCAGTTTTTTTTAATTTGACGTCAACATGGGTATTTGGGTACCGCTAGATTAGGCTACTCTTTTTTGGGTTCGTTACATCACTAGTATTAAGCATACGTATATAGGAATGAATGAAATATGAAATAGAATCTAATATATGTAAAAGGATATTTGCTAGTAAATTATAAAGGTGCCTAATTATAGAAGTGCCTAAATTCTTAAAGCTATAACTAGTTTATTAATATTCGTTAAAAGTTCTATTATGAATATTAATTGATAAGGGTTGTTTTTGTTTGCACTTGTCCTCAATTTGTTGCGTAATTGCTTGACGTTGCGTGTTTGAGTTCACGCAATAATGAACGTAATAAAACTTTGATTAAGTGTTTGTTTGGTAAGGAAAACAAACTTATCTAAGACATACTTCAGATATCAGGAAAAACAAATATTCTATTGAAATAGTTGTCCATATTTCTCAATTATCCGATTGAAGTTGCAAATGAGTTAGTACCACCCATGGATATCTATCTATGTACACAGCTTCGTATAGAACAAGATTCCATCTGAAGTCAAGCACAAATGCGTTGCTACTCCCGAGGGCTAAGAAATAAAGGAGAGTGTGATTGCCAGTCAAAGTCATAATATGTCTTCCTTACGTGAATTGGCTGGCAATCAAACTCTTACAGCGAAAACTGCTTCACGCAAGAAGTAGATGAGAGAGGGTTCCCTCCAGTCCAACAATATACGCTCTACCATCTTGTATCTGAGGTATTGTTCACGTATCAGAAAAGGCATCTATTAGATTATTCGTTTTCTATAACTCTATATAACTTTTGAAGGTGGTAGAACCAGTGTAGTTCGACCGGGGAAGTACCTACCACCGTCGCACCTTTTTCTTGCGTTTCGATTAAAGGGTGTGGTTGCAGCACACATTTATAAGAGGCGACCATCATAGTCCTCGGGAGTAGCAATGCATCTGTGATTGACTTCAGATGGAACCCATGTTCTATTTGAAGTTGCTTACAGGTGTCTATGGGCAGCAGTGACCACTTACCATCAGGTGGACTGCATGCTCTTTTGTTATTTCAGTCAAATAAAAAAACTCACATTTAACTTAACAATAAATAAAAGAACAAAACAATAACTAACATTTGCACTACATTAAATTTCAATAACCATACTTAAAACCTATAACATTGCAATCACTAAGGTAAGAATGAAGAATACAAAGGTCTTGAAACAAAGCACTATACGTACCTAGTGTACCTAGGTACAGGTACAGGTAATAAAAGAAAGAACAATGTCCTTCTCTATGCTTAAATAATGCGCATTGTAGTGATTGCGCTCGCAAAGCGGGCTGGATAAGGCACTTGTTATAATAGCAAACGATGATTTTTCAAGCGATTTAAAGATGTGATTAAGTAAATTATTATAAAAAACCATAAACCCAAAACCTAAGCAAAAAAAACAGTTATGTTTTACATATTAAAATAAAAATTTAATTATTACAAATAGAATAGGAGGGAAAACATTATGGTTATGTTTTCTCGACAATCTATTTAATTTGCAAGGGTAACATATTTTATTTATTTATTTAATTAATTTATGCACACACAAGGAAATCAAACAAAAGAGATTATACAATTGACTATAAGTGCAAATAATATAATATGATACGTAGACAATAGAATTAAAATACGTTTAACAGATAGATATATACTAATATAATTAATACTCATATTGTTAAGGAGAGATAGTGACATTTTACTCTGTTCTTAAAAATAGAAATGTTCTTAGAATCACGTATATTTGGTGGCAGCGAATTCAACAATCTGACTGCATGGACAGTGAAGGAATTAGAATAGGAAATAGTTTTGTGTGACGGGAAATTAAGGAGAGTCTTCAGATGGGTTCTACAAGGCGCAATAGAAGGACGAGCGTAAGAGAAACGCTCACGCAGATAGGATGGAGAAGTTGGAGTATGAAGGATATTATATAACAAGCATAAAATCCTAGTGTTTCTGCGAAGACGGATTGGGAGCCACTTGAGATCCTTGCGAAATTGTGAAACATGGTCAAACTTAGGAATTCCAAAAATGAAACGGATACATAGGTTTTGCAAGCGCTCAAGTTTACTAAGTAGCTCCTCTGTAGCGTCTAGATAGCATGCGTCAGATCGAACGTGGAATTTACCGCGTATTCGTACCATTAAAGATCCTACTACCTTTAAAAATGTAATTTATACGACATTATTTTATAAAAATAAGTAGTCATGATTGACGTACAAACTTTTTGCGTTTGTTCTTTTGTGTCCTATTTTCGGAGTTTACTCCTTAAGAATCGTTTTGCATATATAAGGGCCCGGTATGAAAAATGTGAGGAGTAAAATCTACTGATGAATGACCTCGTTACGTTTTTTATTGAGTATAACGCCATTAGTTATAACTTTAGAACTTTTTTTTATCAGTACGCGTGGATAGTATTCATGGGTTTCGTGATTACAGTTAAAATAGTAAATCGTTAACATAAGTAAAGTAAATACTATGTAAATACGTACAATATTAATATTTTAATAAGTATTATATTAGATATAATTTTTCATAATGAACCATGTATTGGTATTATTTATATCTTTAGTGTGTGTGTTAAATGCTTAGATATATGTGCTTACACAATAATACAACAACGCTCTAGGTGGCGTTTAAATCAATTTATAAGCATTATGATTTATGGCGGGACTTCCCGCAACTTATCAAAAGGAGGGGACAGTACTTTAAAATAGATTAAGATATGATGTTTTCAAATATTTGTTTGTCGCCTTAAGAAAATAATAACTTTTTATTATTTCCCTTATTCGCGCGTGATACAACGCGCGGCTAAACACGCTTGGAAATTGGTTTCGTAGAATGCGGGTATTTTAATTGTCTTTAATACAATGATATAAGCCTGAAGTCTACTTATTATTAAGTAAGTTAATAACAGCATTTGAGTTAAAGTAATACACTTAATATAATTATATGTTAGTATGTTCAGCTATTATTACAAATGGTGCCTGTGAAATACAATATCAACGTAAAGACCTAACCTAACTATTAGTTCAATCTGTTTTAAAACAGATAAGGAACGATTTTATAGTCAAATATCTACAATTATCAGTGTTCCACCAGTATATTATGCATTTATTATACATAAAATCATTTCTCTTGAATCACTCTATCTATTAAAAAAACTGCATTAAAATCCGTAGCGTGATTTTAAAGATTTAAGCATACATGGGGACAGCTCGCTGTCTGTCCCTATGTGTTGCTATGTATTATGTATGCTTCTCAAAGCAACTTTGTTTTATACTATGTAGTGATTTAGAGAAATGAGAGAATGAAATGCAATTTTATAAAATAATAAACAGATAAGTTTATAGATAGATAAATAGAAAGATTTCCCGATGTAAACTTTCCCCGATAAGGATTTTCCGTACGACATTTGGGCTGTATTGGTGACTTTGTTTCGTTTACATTTGTAAAGGTATCTGTTTCATCGATGGCGACACGAGAATACACGATAAATGATTAGTATTATAAATGTAAAAGATTGTGAGAAAGTATGTGTGTTTGTCACTCTTTTACGCTAAAACTACCGGCCGTATTTTAGTAGTAGTAGTAGTAGTAGGAGTAGTAGTAGGAGAAGTAGTAGTAGGAGTAGTAGTAGTAATAGCACACATAGTTTATCACCTAGATTGACACAGGATAATCATTACCGAATTAACATGGGGAAAAACTTAGTATCATGATAATATTAAATTTTGAATTCGTGTAAATATATACTATGTACTGATTGAGAAATGAGAGAATGAAATTCAATTTTATAAAATTATAAACAGATAAGTTTATAGATACACGCACGCTTTACACGTTTTCTACACTCATAGCCCCACACTAGGATTTTATTCTGTGTCGTGGGTGCTATGGACACACACAAAGGCAAATACACAAACACCCAGACCCAGAACAGGAATCTCAACTCATAATTCAGATACCTGTCTAGCCGGGAATCGAACCCGGGACCCATTGCGCGTCAGACCGGTATGGTAACCGCTCGGCCACGCGGGTCGTCGATAGATAGATAAATAGAAAGATATCCCGATTTAAACTTCCCCGATAAGGATTTTCCATACGACATTCGGGCTGTATTGGTGACTTTGTTTCGTTTGCATTTATATAGGTATCTGTTTGATCGATGGGACACGAGAATACACGTTATACTATTAATATTATAAATGTAAAAGATTGTGAGAAAGTATGTGTGTTTGTCACTCTTTTACGCTAAAAGTAACCGCCGTATTTTAGTAGTAGTAGTAGTAGTAGTAGTAGTAGTAGTAGTAGTAGTAGTAGGAGTAGTAGTAGTAGTAGTAGTATATAGGGCAGGATACGTGAGCTAACTTTTGTTACCCATGTAAAAACAAGATTGCAAATAAAAAAAAAGATATACAAAGAAAAAAGACAAACCCACTGAGTTTCTTGCCGGATCTTCTCAGTTGAGGTCGTGTTCCGATCCGGTGGTAGTGTAAATACGTAACCCAGCCCCTGGATTTTCACGACATGATCTTGTCTACACATCCTATAAAATCAAGCCTCCCAAAGAAAAACCTAAATTTCTAGAATTGCGTAATTTTGTAAGGATGGACGTTGACAAACTTCAGAGGGATGCCTCACTTATCACCTTTGCACCTTTAATGGATGCGACTACCATTGACCAGAAGATCCTTTTCCTCAACAATTCTATTCTTTCGCTTTATGATGATCATGCTCCATTGCACAAGGTGAAATTGAGACGTCCTCCTGCTCCCTGGTTCACAAATGACATTCGCGTAGCAATGATCAGACGGGATCGCGCGTTTCGTAAATATAAGAAAGAGCGGACTGAAGCCAACTGGTCTACTTTTAAAACTGTACGTAATCGATGCAATCAGATGGTACGAATAGCCAAACGCCGATATATTCATGCGAACATTTCTGTTTCATCAGCCGCTGATATGTGGAAATTCCTCAAGACACTTGGTGTAGGTAAACCCTTTTCTTTAGACTTTCGTTCTTCTCATTCCTTAAACGACCTGAATCGTCATTTCATTTCCACGTGTCCCTTGAACAATTCTGTCCGCTCCCTCACATTAGCTTCCATAACTTTAATGCAACCGTCTCTTGCTCCTATCTTTGAGTTCTCTCCCATTACCCAGGAAGACATACGAAGGGTTATTCTGAGTATTCAGTCCAAGGCAGTGGGGTGCGATGAGGTGAGTAGGGTCATGATTTACAATGTCATTGACAGCTTTCTTCCAGCTATAACCCATGTCATAAATTTTTCTCTGACCTCGGGCCAATACCCGTCGATCTGGAAGAAAGCCTTTGTACGTCCACTTCCCAAAATTCCTCATCCCGTACTTCCTAATCATTATCGGCCTATATCTATTCTTCCATTCCTCTCTAAAATTCTGGAAGCATGTGTACATAAGCAAGTCTCCACTCACATCTCGAAACATAACCTGCTGAGTGTATACCAGTCTGGGTTCCGCTCCGGTCACAGCACCACCACTGCTTTAATCAGAGTCTGCGATGATATTAGACGGGGGATGGATAATAAGAAGCTCACGGTGATGGTGCTTGTTGACTTTTCAAATGCTTTTAACACAGTCGACCATGATATTCTCCTTGCCATCCTTACCCACTTACGCTTCTCTCCCTCTGCCTTGGATTGGTTCTCTTCATATCTTCGCGGGCGCCAGCAGTCTATCCGTATAGGAAGTACTTCTTCGGATTGGGTTGATTTGGAGGCTGGTGTTCCGCAAGGCGGTATTCTCTCTCCGTTATTATTTTCTCTATTTATTGATTTCTTAACTCCTGTTTTCAACTGTTCGTATCATCTGTATGCTGACGACCTACAATTGTACACACAAGCTGACGTGGACGACCTTAATAGCGCCATAAGTAGATTAAATGAAAATTTAAATGCTCTTCACAATTGGTCTTTGCGGTATGGAGTAACTGTCAACCCGGCTAAATGCCAAGCCATCATCATGGGTAGTTCCAGGTTGCTGGCTAAGATTGATCGTGATTCGCTACCTGCTATCTTGTATGACAGTAAAGCCATTCCGTTTTCAGAATCGGTGAGGAATCTAGGTCTACAAATTGATAGCTCTCTAAGCTGGGACGCGCAAGTTGTTGAATTATCGCGGAAGGTCAACGTCACAATGCGATCATTATACCGTCTCAAGCACTTTCTCCCTGTAAAAACTAAACTTTTGCTTGTGAATGCCCTTATTTTACCCATTATTGATTATGCAGATGTGTGTTACCCAGATCTGACCGAAGCCCTTCTCAATAAACTAGAGCGCCTTCTCAACAATTCTATCCGGTTCATATTTGGCCTTCGCAAATATGACCATATCTCCCAGTTTCGCAGCCAACTAAAATGGCTTACTATTCGGCAAAGGCGCAATTCTAGGATTCTCTTTCATCTTTACTCTATCTTGAATGATACTAATACTCCTTCCTACTTGAAGGATGAATTTCAGTTCCGGTTTTCTACTCATGACAAAATGCTTCGGTCATCACATAACTTAAAAGCTATCATTCCACTGCATTCTAGCGGCTTTTTTCATTTCTCCTTTACTGTTCAGGCGGTATTACTTTGGAACGCCCTGCCAGTTGAAATCAGGAAAGCACCCAGTAAGGTCATCTTTAAATAACTTGTTCGAGAGCACTATCTCAACTCCGATACTGTCCCATAATTACTATATACTTTCCTTTTATATAGTTTATTTATTTATTTATATATATATATATATATATATATATATATATATATGTAGATGTATCATGTGTATTGTATGTATGTATGTATATATAAAGTTGTAAATTTTTATAAATTTTTATTATTATATATATTATATATGATTACTATTAAGTCTAAAATTAACACCTGCCGCATATTCTCCAACCACCCAGGGTTGACTGGTAGAGAATGCCATCAGGCATTAAGTTTACCCTTTTGTTGCTTTTATTTTTATAAAGGTGCAATAAACGAATAAATAAATAAATTCCTTATATGTATAAGAGGGTTTTCTCAAAATCAATTAGAGTTGTATTTCGCTGGTAAGGGCTACGATAGTAGTATTTGTGATCAAACTCATGTAGGGCTTTCTGTATTCTGGGGTTAAACCGAGGTATCTACGGGTAGCAGTGGCCACTGACCATCAAGTGTACTGCATGCTTGTTTACTACATCAACCATCTAAAAAAACTTGTGACTCAAAAACTATTGAAAACTTAAAAATATCTTATCATACGCGTCCAAAAATTCAGAATTGGGCTTATAATCGCACTGCGTAAGCGATCAAAATTCTTTCCAATTACTCGCTGTGTTTCAAACAAGTGCCTTAAAGATAAATCGGGAAACTTTTACCCGGATCTTTGTGTGTAACCTTATTATCCTTTCATTTCAAATTGACTTTTACGTGTATAGAAATAAGATTCAAATCTCTCTAACTGGTCCAAAATTCCTGTCTTCAAGCTTATGTATTTATATTGTCTGGTAATTTTATTATATTGCTGCTATTAGGGAATTTAATTTCAATGATTTACAACTTTGGAGCGCGGTGACCTACGGCTTGTACGTACAAAGTTGACGTACGTAGAGGTTGGATGGGTGCCCGTTAGTGGCTAACTGGTTAGCGGTATGTTAGTAAGACCTGATTATTGTTAGTGTTATTATATAGCAGATAATAAGTCTAAATCTTCAGGGTGAAATTTTTTTTTGAAAACATGAATATGCGTATGTATATCCATGCCTTTTCTTATCTGACTGAAGTAGAAGTAGCAAACGAGCAAGCAGTCCACCTGATGGTAAGTGGTCACTGCTGCTCATGGACATCTGTAATCAACTTCATACAGAACATGGGATCCATCTGAAGTCAAACACAGATGCGTTGCTACTCCCGAGGACTATGATGTCGCCTCATGTGAAAGTGTAGGCAACCCCACCCTTCTATCATAACGCAAGAAATGCTTCACGCTAGAAATAGGTGTGACGGTGGTACTTCCCCGGTCGAAGTACAGTTCTACCACCTTGTAAACCTTGCATGACCTATTCGCAGCACTAGAATATGAGTAAAGATCTTTAAAGCGATAGAACTCTTAGTAAGCAGTTTAACTCTGGAAGCATTATCGCCAGACTAATTTCTAGCTAGAAGCAGTTCATACGTTCCGTTCGAAGAATCTAGAAATGAGATGAAATGCCTTTATTTTGTATAGGCCTACGGGGGCACTTACAAATTGTCAGTTACATCTTTTTACACTACCACCGGTTCGGAACACAACCTCAACTTAGAAGATCCGGCAAGAAACTCAGTGGGCTTGTCTTTTTTCTTTGTATATCTCTTTTTATTTGCCATCTTGTTTTTACATAGGTAATAAAAGTTAGCTCTAGTATCTTGCCTTAAATAGAATTCTCGATGCCAGCAGAGTTAATAACGAGTCGATCATTCACAAAAATAAGGCTCTATACTAATTCTGGCGCTTTGCGTGGTAGTTTAGTTTTTAGGTAGTTTACTTTTTAAAGTGGTAGAACCAGTGTTTGTCGACCGGTTGTACCACCGCCACGCCTATTTGTAGCGAGAAGCATTTCTTGCGTTTCGATAGAAGGGTGTGGTTACCGGCACACTTTCACATGAGGCGACCATCATAGTCCTCGGGAGTAGCAACGCTTCTGTGATTAACTTCAGATGGAACCCATGTTCTGTATATAGTTGATTACAGATGTGGCAGGGCGGCAGTGACCACTTACCATCAGGTGGACTGCATGCTCGTTTGCTACTTTAGTCAGTTAAAAAACGTCCATTCCCACTCCCCCCTTTTCACCTCAAACAACGAGACTTTCACTGATTTAAAGAGTTAAGAATCATTTTGACTATACGAAGATTTTCGTAATTCCACTTATTAATTCGCGACATTGCTAAACTCCGACGAATAAGTACCATCAAAAGCAACTTTACACAATTTCGTCGATTTGTTGCAGCAGTGGTTAAAATAATTACTTTTGTTCGACAACTAGGACTTGTGACTTCGAGAGGTCAAAACTAGGCTGCGTTTGAGTGCTTGTTTATGTCGACATATTGTTGTACTTACACCTAAACTTTTACAGGGTTAAATGTCCCAAAATTATCATCAATATATTTTTTTCATATTAATATTTATTTATTTTGTTAACATTATAATATATAACCCAAATTTAGAATTTATTTACTAAAATTTACAATTATAAATAGAATAAATGAGCCAAATCGCTGCCCCATGGAAATGTACCCAAGACACTAGCAGCATTACCTCGCTGTATTGCTAAACTTATTTGTTGGCCGAGGTAAGCTCCAGCTCTCGGGTCACCGGAGGCGTCAATCAGGCACGAAGACAATTCTTTGTAAAAATGTTTCGCTTGTGGTCCCCACGGTCCCATCGTCTCTACTGCAAACGGCACAAATATGCAGTCCTGAGAAATGGCTGCATACTTGCGCCACTTCACAGTTTCTGCAGATTCGGCTGCCGCACCAGCGTGCATCGAAGTTGCCCGTATATCTATATTAGTTATGTGATTTTTCCAAAATCTTCTAAAGATACCCCAAACTTCTGCGGGTGAGATCCCATTATATGAGATTTCTAGTCACTAAAACGGTGGCCTCCCTATATAAAATAAGAAAGCTCTGAGATCTAGACAGCACATATGTAGGTATCTTTGTAGTTGTTAGGCCTTGCTTCGTGCAGGTCCTCTTCAACGATGCCAAAATAACAAAGATATAGAACGAAAAAAGACAAACCCGCTGAGTTTCCTGCCGGATCTTCTCTGTTGAGGTCGTGTTCCAATCCGATGGTAGTGTAAGAAAAAATGTCTAAATGACAATTTGTAAGTGCCCCCGTAGGCCTATATAAAATAAAGACATTTCATTTCATTCAATTCCATTTTAATACCTTGGTGTTTATACATGCTTCTTCTGAAGAAATATTTCCAAACATACCTGCGACAACATAGTCAGTATCGAGCAGCAGAACCCTCCAAGGAAAGCCGTGATGCACATCATCCGTACCGAGGTCGCTAGGACAGTGAGCAGCCAAGAGATGCTGCAAGGCGCAGCAGCTAGCGACAGCACCCGGCGCCGCCCGTGCCGCATCGCTGCACCGCCGGCCATGCCACCGAAGAGTGCTCCTGGAATAAGAAGAAAGAAATTTTAATTGACAACCTGCGTGGTGGAGCACGCTGATATTGGGTTCCGGGTTCGATTTCCAGACAGACAGATATCTGAATGATGAGTTTAGAGTCTTGTTCTGGGTCTGGGTGTTTGTTTATTCGTCTTTGTGCATGTCCATGGCACCCACGTCACAAGAGAAAATAATACTGTGGGGCTATGATTGTAGAAAACGAAATCGAATTAACAGAAAAAAATGTTAACATTAAAACAGCAATATAGCTTGAATAAAAAATAATAACCACATAAATATAAAAACAAGATCATAAACATATGTAAACGTACCTAAAATTCATCTTATTCCGCTCATGGACATCTGTAAGCAACTTCATATAAATTAAGGCTTCTATTAACCCGCACTCATTTGTAGCGTAAATTTTTAAGATAACTTAAGCGCAAGCTAAAAATATTTTTTTAAACAGGGTAAATAAAATTTCTCCAGTCTCGTGACATAGTATAATCAATTGTCGTCGCTCCATCGACGTGTATTGATTGTGACGTCGTGTCGCATCTACTAAAAGGTTTTACGACTTTTAAATTGATGGTTAACATCGTTTTATTTCGTAAAAGGTAGTAATATCAGCCATAAACATAGTGTAACAAGGCTAAAGAAAGCCAGTTAATAGCCTTTCGTGTTTTCATTCCAGAAACATAACCGAGATATTGCTACCATTTCTACCCCTGATAGATAAAAATAGTGTGGTTACCGGCACACTTTCACATAGGGCGACCATAGACCTCGGGAGTAGCACACATCTGTGATTGACTTCAGATGGAACCCATGTTCTGTATGGAGTTGATTACGGATGTCCATGACCGGCAGTGACCACTTACCATAAGGTGGACTGCATGCTCGTTTGTTACTTCGGTCAGATAAAAAATATCATCAACGCTAGCTCGTTTCTCGGTATTATTATATTGTAACACATTCTTGTGCATTATTTATTTATTACTAAGTAGTATATTCCAGCAGCTTTGCCCGCTTCGGTAACATCTTCAACGGTAAAATATCCTATGTGTTAATTTAGGGCATAAATTATGTATATGCTAAATTTCAACGAAATTCCACCGGTATTTTTGTGCAAAAAAATACCGGTGGCTAACCATACATAGGGACACACAGCGAGAAGCGACTTTGTTTTATACTATGTAGTGATACATGTATACAACAAATTGTATTTTGACTTCAGTAATACATAGTCCACCGCGCTGGCCAAGTGCAAATTGGTGCACTTCACATAGCTCCGAGAACTTTTTATTTTAAAGAACTCTCGGGTGTATAGGTATCCTCACGTTGTTTTGCTTCACCGTAAAGCAGTGATAATTAATGGACTATGGCCTAAATCTCTCTCATTCTTAGAGAAGACCCGTGCCCAGCAGTGGGACATTAATGGGTTGTACCCCAAATACGTTACATGTCAAATCGGTCAATACGTTTGAACTTTATGGCAAATAAATGAACATACACACACAGAAACATACAAACATACTCTTGAAAAACATTATCCTTCGAGCATTCTGGTAAAAAATAAAACTCGTCTAGTCCTATATCCTCTTTACATAAAACCTTGTTTCTTAGGAAGATTTCCCCGGCGTAGAGTCACGTTTATTAAATAGACCGTGAACGTCTGCACATAGACAAAATAGACTCCGAAAGGACGTCTGGTAGATCGCCTATGAAGTATTTGGCTATCTATCTACAATGAAGGTGACGAATAGATAACCTTTTCGTTTTGGGGAAGTCGATTAAAAAGTAAAGAGTAGCGATGTTATTGACGTTCTACTTATGGTTCTTACCATTTCTCTATTGTAGAACAGATTTGAATTAACTAGAAAGATGAAATTATTGTGATAAGTTCTTTGCAATTCTCGACTAAAGACAAAACTCAAGTATTCCCGCTTGGAAAATTCTCGAGCACAACCTTTTGCCATTAAATCGTTGATAGGTCAAACGTTGCTATGTATTTTTTATACTTTAATCTAACAATAAAGCAGATGGGCTACCTGATGGAAATTACTTACCGTCGCCTATAGACATTGAAAAAAAGCTCTTTTGGCACCATTCCTGAAGAACCCCTTGTAATAGCGCTCCAGGCACACGTCAGGACGGAGCTCATTCCACAACCGTGGGAAAAAGACGAGCGAGCACCGAACCATGAGATACTGATGAAACTTTTCGGCGAAGCGACGGCGAAAATATTACCATATATAATTTACCAGTCTATACAATTACTCTTCCATGTCAGCACGTGACCATATTGTCGTTAACTCTATCGAAAATACATCTATCGATGACTATTGGTGTTCGTAATGGCCGTTTGCCGTGACAAATTACGTAAAGGTTTTATTTACGAGCTTGAACTCGTTATTGTGTAGGTTATTCCCGCGGCTTTATTCGCTTCGGTCACGTCTACCACGGGTACGGTATCCTATGTTTTAATCTAGGTGTTAAACATAAAAGAACGCTTTCTACACTGAAAGACATTTTCTCCTGTATCGTGAGTGCCATGGACACATACAGAGACAAATATACACATATAGACCCAGAACATGAATCTAAACTAATCGTTCAGATGCTTGTCTAGCCGGGAATCGAACCCGGGATCCACTGCGTGTCAGACTGGTTTGGTAACCGCCACGCTGGTCGTTAGGTCGAGTCATGTAGGTCTTAACAATTTACCCGGTAATTTTTGCGATCCGATGGGTAGTTATTACGTGAACAAACACATATCCTTACAAACTTTCGCATTTTTAATATTAATGAGAAAAATTGTTGCAATGTTTTCTTTAAGATACCTATTACTCAGATCAATCTATATTAGTGACGAAAATATCTGTTTGTTGAATGAAAAAAAAAATCATTTACGCATTGCAGACGGTTAAACAAATTTTTTAAAATATTTGTGCCCAAAAAGTGTGCGTTGGCCGGGAATCGAACCCAGATCAACTGCTTGGAAGGCAACTATGCTGACCATTACACCACCAACGCAGTTGTCACTCATTTTAAATATGCCGAACAGAAATAGTTACGAAATAATAATGTCTATTATATTTTCCTGAAAATAAATACAGGTGTTTTATGACTTTCAGGTAACTTTCATGTGTTCGTAATACATAGTAATACCTTCTAATATAATAACGTAATGCACTGTAATAAAGTGCGTTTCAGTGTAAGGCTGTACTGGTCAGCTCACTTTTATATGAAATATAATAAATTAAAATAAAATGAAACACCTTTATTTTGTATAGGCTTACGGGGCACTTACAAATTGTAATTTTTTTATAACACTACCACCGGATCGGAACACGACCTCAACTAAGAAGATCCGGCAAGAAACTCAGCGGATTTGTCTTTTTTATTTTATATCTATTTTTTTTAATATATTTACAATAATATTTGTTACACGTTAATGAAGTTACTCACAGATATCTATGGGTGGCAGTGGCTACTTACAATCAGGTGGACTGCATGTTCATTTGCTGCTTCAATCAAATAAAACAATGTTTTTGTACTCTAATTTAAGAAACGTGGAAAGGTCTTTATTGGTATTCTATTTTATAAAAAGCAAACTAACCTATTCTTCAGAAGAACAATGCATCTACAGCTGATCATTGATAGGATATTTTATTTCATTAACATTGTATCTTTCTTAGCAATAATATTGACGACCCGCGTGGCGGAGCGGTTACTATACCGGTCTGACGAGCAATGGATCCCGGGTTCGATTCCCGGCCAGACAGGTATCTGAATGATGAGTTTAGATTTATGTTCTGGGTCTGGATGTTGTGTATTCGTCTTATGTGTGACCATGGTACCCACGTACAGGAGAAAATCCTAGTGTGGGGCTATGAGCGTAGAAAGCGAAATATTACCATCAAGTAGAAAGCCTGCTACTTCATAAAAATCAGTTTCATGTTTTCGTGACTTCCGTTAAGTTTCCATTACCATTTATGACCTTAGTCTGCAGCAAAGTATAAAATATACACGGTCCATAAAACGCACATTATTTCAAGTTATATCTTTTATTCCACGAGACTATTTTAATGGTACTTGTCACCCGTCGCAACTTGATATTATTCTAAGTAAGTTCTTAAATTCAATAAGATTATATTAATTTTTGAGTTAATTTAAAAAGACCAAAAAGGTTTAATTGACAACATTTCATTCTCCTTCGCTGTATAAACTATAACTATAACTAGCAGCTGTCACGGTATCTTTTTTTTATCTGATTGTAGCAGCAAACGAGCATGCAGTCTATCTGATGGTAAGTGGTCACTGCCGCTCATGAACATCCATAATCAATTTCATATAGAACATTGGTTCTATCTGAAGTCAATCACAGATGCGTTGCTTCTCCCGATGACTGTGATGGTTGCTTCGTATTAAAATGTGCCGGCAACCATCCCCTTCCAACGAAACGCAAAAATGCTTCATGGTAAAAATAGGTGTGGCGGTGGTACTTCCCCGGTCGAACTAATTAACTAACTGGTTTTACCACCTTCAAAATATCTTCGAGACTTCCCGAAGAACATGAACATGAACATTTTATCCCCAGTTCTGGTGCGACCAACGCCGTTTATGTTTCATACAGTACGATATCTCACTATCTATCTTACTACCCTCCTGAAGAAATAAGTGTGGCGGTGGTACCTACCCATTGGAACTAATCTTCTTATACCAGCTGGATTAACTTTATTCATTAAAAAGATAAAGACAAAAAACATTGTTTAAGTTTTACTTGGTTCACCTGTAAAAATACCGTTTTTCTGTCGTATTTTAATCCAAAAAAGAAGCGTTACATTATTTTACTTCACATATGTCTTCTCAACGTGTAATCAAACATTTGTCATTATAAAGAAAAACTCACCAAGAAACGACAAAGAAGCCAGCCAAGACGCCTGTTGGTCTGACAGCTGGAAGTCCCGCCTGGTAGCATTCGCTCCAGGTCCTTGGAGAGACGCAATCGCAGGTGAACTGTACCCCTTGCCCAGGCCAGCTGAAAATGGCGCTAGGGACACCGCCAGAGCTGCTAACACCTGCAAAACGTGTATTTATATAGAGCTGTCAACATTATCCCTACTAATATTGTAAGTATGAAAGTAAGTTTGATTGTAACGCTTTCACGCCAAAATTACTTGACCGATTGTAATGAAACTTTGTACACATGCTCTTAGAAGTATTAGAAAAAACATAGTATATTTTTTTCTATATATTAACAAATATATTTTGTCAGACGTGATATTTTGTCAAAAAAATTGATAATCAAGGCTCCACCGCGAGCGAAGTCGCGCGCAGAAATTTGTAAATGAATTAAAAAAAATGTGAGGGTGCATGTGTCTCTGTTATTCTTCCACACAAAAATTATTATAGATCTTTTCGCTGAAATTTGACACACATAGCTTAAAACTTGGCACATTAGATTGGTGTTGCCAGACGTCCCGATTTTGGCGAGACGTCCCAATTTTAAGGCAAAATAAATGTCCCACGCGGCAGGCTCAGTCAGGTTTTTCGGGACGGACTGGACTTTTGCAAAAAAAGTCGCGAATACTATAAAATTAATCTATACTTTAAGTCGACCTGCAGTTTGTCTACCAAAAAAAAGATCGTCAAATCTATACAAATTTAAGTCCATGTGCAAATTGTCGATCAAAAAAAGATCACCAAATCTAGATCATCTGGCCCCCTATACCAAGTCTTGGAGAAAACGTCTTACGCTGCCTCTGATATCCAGCTCTTGACTATGAATAAACGATTTTTTCACTCAAAATGTTTCAAAATCCCAACTTAATAAAAAAATCTCATTAAGATAGTAAAATGTAAAGAAATAAGAGACTTGCAAGATGTATATTTGAATAGAGCTGATAATACCGATGAAAAATAAAGTAATAAATAATGCTTTTCATTTCCCAGCCTTATTCTATGAGTCGTCTGTGTCATAAAGATACACCGACCTAATATAGCCACGACCGAAATACAAAAAAAATGTCTGCTGATCTAAAAATTAAGTAACGTATAGCACGGTCGGCAGATAGATCACCAGTTATGTTTTTTTTTGCGCCCAGACAGAGTTGGAAAATGCTCTACCCTGCTTGCGGGGAGTGTGGTGGTTAATGCTCATGCATCCCAATACGGCCGTATGCATTGGTCACGTGGGACTCACAAAAGAACCTACGTGCCTACCCACTGAACACTACCAGAGGTTGGCTTTGGCCTATGAAGCTTTCAAGCCGTGCCAGGAATGGTTAATGGAATTTCTTGCAGACTTTTATACTTTAGATTACATAAGCTATAGGGTACACTGGCTTTGTTTGCCAGAAGGCGCAATACCTTGTAGAAGTGTTACGTACGGTTTGAAAACATTTGAAACGGATTGGCCACTAATTCGTTCACTTAGTGCTAATCCGGACTTAAGCAGCGTAGTATACGCTCCACTCTTCTCCCAGTTATTAGGAGAGACTCTTTTCTTGTCTTAATCCAGTAGCTCATCAAGAAAGGCACCACTAGTAACTTGAATCACGCTTTCGAAGATTTTTTAGCATCATGTGTATAAACTCTGTGTTCAGATTATCAGAGAACGACCACTCCAGAAAATATTGATTTTAGCGGGAGATCTCCCTTTTCTAAACGGAAGCATAAAAGTAAATATGATAATAGAACCAAGTAGAGGCAGCTATCTGGAATTTATTACAAACTAGCTGAATCCCGCAATTTCGCCCACGTTATAAAAATCGATGTATCGATTGTCCCGTAAGAATAACATATTTTTCCGCAATAAAAAGTAGCCTATATGTTAATTCAAAGTATCAGCTAACTTCCTACCAAATTTTATGAAAATTGCTCGAGCCGTTTAGACGTGTAGAATTAACAAACATACACACTCACAAACTTTCGCCTGTATAATACTAATCATAGTAATATTGTGTTTGTGTCAAATGCAAGGTAGTGAGTGTAATGTGTTTTTAGTTGATTTTATGTATGTTTTATGATTTATTTGAAAAAATATTAGCATTGAGCAACCTTAGTACATCAACTATAACCGTGCGTAATTTCATACTCCTCCGTCTGCGGCAAGTATCTTAATGAAGAATCACAAGTTTTTGCTTCACGTATTATTATATAGATGATGCTGCATAGGATACTGCATTACCGTGGTAAACGTAAAAAAAAGCGAGCGGAGCCGCGAGAATAAGCTAGTAGTACTACAATACACTACATTTTATAAAGCAAACATCATAAAAGTATGCTTAGAATCGAATCATTCCGCGTCACGTCCGCGCCGTGCTCAAGCGACGGATTCTCAGACAGCAATATCATTATAGAAAATAGAATTATATTGCTATTAAATTAAATTTATCTTTGTGTCAGACTTTGTCCTTGTGAAATAGTCTATCCCTATTAAGGTACTACACCTAAATGAGATTTTAAGTTTTTTGTTATGCGCTTTCACGCAAAAAGTACCCTTCAAATTTCCTTTAAATTTTCCTGCTCCTAATTTATCATCTAGATTAAGTCAGGATACTCCATATCTTTTGTAGACAAGTCGGAAGTAAAAGGTGGTAGAACCAGTGTAGTTCGACGGGGGAAGTACCACCGCCACACCTATTTCTAGCGTGAAGCATTTCTTGCGTTTCGATAGAAGGGTGTGGTTGCCGACACACTTTCACATGAGGCGACTATAGTCGTTGAGAGTAGCAACGCATCTGTGATTGAGTTCAGATTGAACCCATGTTCTGCATGTAGCTGATTACCAATGTCCATGTGAGGCAGTGACTTTAGTCTCTACTTCAGTCTGATAAAAAAAGAAAAAAAAGTAGGCAAAAAAGCTATAGCTATTCATATTATACAGTTAAAGTTTGTGAAGATGTATGTGTATCCTTTATGCTTTTCCGCAAAAACTACATATCGGATTTTATTGAAATTTGACACACACGTTTTTCGTGACCTAGATAACAATGTGGAATACTTATTTTTGTGGTAAACTGAAATAAAGCAAAACCACGAGAATAAGCTAGTATTACTACAATACATTACATTTTATAAAGCAAACATCATAAAGGTATGCTTAGAATCGAATCATTCCGCGTCACGTCCGCGGCGTGCTCAAGCGACGGATTCTCAGGCTGATAGCAATATCATTATAGAAAACAGAATTATATGGCTATTAAATTATACTCATTTTTGTGTGAGACTTTGTCCTTGTGAATAAAATGTGAGTCTCTACCTAATATTATAAATGCAAATTTGTTTATTACGCTTTATAAAAAAGTAATGATCAGATTTTGCTTAAACTTGCGTAACACATAGTTTATGACCTAGATTAAGACATAGGATACTCAATATCTTGTTAGTAGTGTTGTAAATACGCTCGAGTCGGCGCTATAACGCTCGAGCCAACGCTCGAGCACCTTAGAAGTGCTCGAGTCGACGCTCGAGCAGCTTGGCAACGCTCCATTAAGGACTCGAGCCGTTTCGACAACGCTCGAGCGCTGGCTTGAGCGTTTAGGTAAAAAAGCTCAATTATAACGCCGAACTCGACGCTCGACTCGCGCTCGAGCGCGAGTCTTTACAAAGTACTCGTAAAGTATGCGAAGAACAAATCAGTTTATTAGTAACTATATATGGTATATATATATATTTATAATATTTTTAATAGACACACATAGTTTTATTTGTATTTTAAACCTCATTTATAGATAAAATTACAAAAATATTAACGATTTAAGGTGATTTTCAGGTCAAAAAAAGGTCCTTCTTTATTTTTCCACCACAACATAACATTCGTGCTCTCAGGTTCAATTGACGAGTTTAATTTAATTTCGTTATGACATCATGAACGATGTTGAAAACAAAATAAAGATAGATTATAGCAAAAACGATTATACGCCGATAAAAAAAAATGTTTTCAGTTTTATTAATTTACCCCCAGTAAAAATGATAACGCTTCGACGCTCAAGCGTGCAACTCGAGCGCGAGGCCCCGAGTCTTCAACGCTCACGAGTCTTAAACGCTCGAGCGTTCAACGCTCGAGCCTTAAACGCTCAATAGCGCCGGCTCAGCGCTCGACGCTCGACGCTCAGCGCTAATTTTTACAACACTACTTGTTAGACAAGACCGAAACGGAAGAAGCCGTGGGAATTAGATAATAGTAATGTTTGTGTGTCTATATAACTCTTTCACGCAAAATCTAATCATCTAATTTCGCAGAAATTTGACACACAGCATATGATTAACACATGAGATTCCCATTACTGTGATATACATGAAAAAATTGAGGAGACCGGCGAAAATAATCTAGTATTATTATAAGATACTACATTTTATAAAGCAAACATCATAAAGGTATGCTTAGAATCGAATCATTCCGTGTCACGTCCGCGCCGTGCTCAAGCGACGGATTCTCAGACAACAATATCATTATAGAAAATAGAATTATATTGCTATTAAATTAAATACTTATCTTTTTTAAGGCTTTACCCTTGTGGAAAAAATGTGTTAAGTTAAAAAGGTTGAGGTAATGTATTTGTGTTTAATACTCTTTCACGCAAAAACTACCGGTGTGTTTTAGCTAGAATTTAGAGACCAGCGCAAGTAAAGTCGCGAAAATAAACTAGTATTATAAAACACTACATTTTAAAAAACAAACATCAAAAAGGTATGCTCAAATTCAATCGAATCGAATGTGTAGAAAGCGTTTAATGTGAAAATATAGCCCAATGTTACCCGCTAAATTACATATAGGATGAATATATTACTCCTTAGAGACTCATCTGTTATCATCTTACGTAGAAGGCTGATACTATGGAGTTTCTTACTGAAACATACAATCAACGACGACCACCAACGGTCATAGGGACAGCGATCTCTTAGCATTGGAATCCATTTTTACCATTGACTAAAGAATCCTAAAAGAGACTTCTACAAGACACGAATATAAAGTTAAGACTCAGTTGGCGAGTGCATTCATTCTTAGGATTAACGTCTAATTCGTGTAAACTCGCCCGCGTTGATCAAACCTTTTTGTTGGTCAATTGCATAGTTTTGCAGTCTAAATTAACAAATGGTCAGTGGAAAGGAAATAATGCTAAAGCGCTAAAATAGTATTTGTGGGAATTGAAGTTTGAAGTCTTCTTTTACAGAAAAAAAACATGTCGCCTTTATTTTTGGTGGGATCATGTTGGGATCATCTTGAAGGTGGTAGAACCAGTGTAGTTCGGCCGGGGAGGTACCACCGCCACACCTTATTTTTTTTTTTATAAGATTGAAGTAGCAAACGAGCGTGCGAAACTGTTTCTAGCGTGAAGCATTTCTTGCGTTTCGGTGGAAGAGTGTGGTTGCCGGCACACTTTCACTTGAGGCGACCATCATAGCCCTCGGGAGTAGAAACGCATCTGTGATTGACTTCAGATAGAACCTATGTTCTGTATGAAGTTGATTACAGATGTCCGTGGGCGGCAGTGACGACTTACCATCAGCTGGACTGCCTGCTCATTTGCTACTTCAGTCAAATAAAAAAGAGTAGTAGTAGAAGTATTAGTATTAGTAGTAGTAGTAGTAGCAGTAGTAGTAGTAGTAGTAGTATTAGTATGAACTCCTAACAACAAGATCTCACCAAAAATAAAGATGATATGATTTCTTTTCTGTAAAAACAAATATATTTCCTTTCCATTGACGATATATACTCAAAAAACACTACCGTATTTTTGAAGCAGTCGGATAAATCAGTAACACTACAAAAGCAAAAAATCTAAGTACCCTTAGAATATGTATCCAGTATTACGTTTCAGGATAATTTCCACGATTGTATAAAGATATTGTTCCATCTTTATTTCAATACAAGTTTGCCAGCGACTGATTTAACAAAACATGCTTCGAATCGGTAAATATTGGCAAACAACTCGAATCAGAGGGAAATGGAAATGCATTACGCTCTTCAGATAACCTTTCTATCTATGTTTTGGGACTTTATCTTACGAACGTTTATATGGAACAATAAGTGGCCAAGTATGATACGTATACAATTATGGGAGGGTTCTGTATAACCGATTTTTATATTATTTTGTATTTATGATCATAGCAGCTATTGCGAAAAATTAAAGTGTCTAGTTACTCTTCTGGCGGTCCTCGGCGCTGAAAAGGAGGACTCCGGGATCTCAAAACGACTTCAACCGGAATCCTCCGAGCGCGTTGCCCCATCGGGCTCCTCCCAAATGGGCGGCTGGGCCCACCGCTCCGTCTAGTCTTTACGACGGTATGCGACCACACATGCCGCCGTCCTTCCCGGGATTGCCTGACCTAACGGTTCGAGCTCCCACTCTAGCCGTCTGCGACCCCGGAAGCCCCTTTTAGTCGCCTCTTACGACAGGCAGGGGATGCCGTAGCCCTATTCTGATCCCGGAGCTACAGGGACGACGACTATATGCCTACTTGTTTTTAACTTTTAATATAAAAACGTGCGGCACTCGGTGACTGCCGCGGTAAAGCTATTTGCATAGCATTTTTTGTTAACTTATGCAATAATAATTATTTACTATTTTTATGCAGTATTTCTTTTCTTGAATATTAACTCAAGTTTTTTTCTTTGATACTATGTATACTTTCTTACAAACAGCTGCTTATATATTTGCCCTATATCCAAGCAGCTCGTCCCGATCTGTGCGAGCTTCGTACCATATACATACGTTAAGCGAACGCTCGGCCGCGCTACATGGTAGCCGGAGAGCGAGGTGTTAGGTTTTTTTCGTAACGGAATTTCTTGATTCGATTCCCGCGCTCAAAGCCCGCGATATAAAGTGGATATAACTTCCTTTAAACTTACCTACTTGCCTACCTACACGCTCCGGAGAACGACCCCTCAGGTGTTGCATATTTTCATAGGCGTGGCTGCATGACTGTGTATCAAACGATAAAAATATAATCATAGTTCAGCTCGGCCACGACTGCCTTGCAACTTCTGAGGACAAACTCGGAACGCCTTGAGAACATTTTCCTAATCACACCCTTCAAAGTTATCCAGCAGTAACGAGGCACAGACGGTTCTACCATATTTAATGACGATAAATAAATAACACTTTACACACTCATAGCCCCCCACTATGACGATCTCCTGTGTTATGGGTGCAATAGACACACATATAGATGAATCGCCCAGACCCAAAACATCAATCTAGGTTAGGTTTAATGAATTTATTCCCAAAAAGACACATTGTCACTTGAGAACAATAGCATCATAAAAGTTTTACAATTTGTCGTTCGTTACAATTATAGTTACAAAGTTACAACTATAGTTACAAGTTTATTTTTGTACATATTTCAATCTTAAAGTAATAAAAAAATCTAAATTCAGCATTCAAATTTCTGCCAGGAATCGAACCCGGAACGTGTGTCAAACCGGTAAGGTTACCATTCCGCCAAGCGGTGTTCAAAACGATAAAAGACACAAATACCAAGTAGTTAATTAAAAGTGCTATGATATAGCGATTACGAGAAATATTAATCACTCTTAATACGGATCTAGTTTTCATATGAAGCCACGCGTTTCGTGTACATATTTCTCTTCTAACAATAACAGAGCAACTGAATGCCCAGCTTAGGGTCTCGTTATGTTGTACCCAGCGGGGAAAATATGTTTAGCGAACCGATGAATAAAGAACACTTTTTATATCGGGGCGGGTAAATTTCTGTGGCGCTATACATTGATAGATCTCCACTTGGCTTTTGTGTCCAGAAAATATACCAAGATCACAATCGAAATTTTAATTGAGAAAATTATGAATGGCTTTCAAAATACACGGCAAAAGGAGTGTACAATTTTAAATGTTAATTGATAAAAATCATGAAGTGAGGATTAAGAGTACATAGTATAAAACAAAGTCGCTTCCCGCTGTCTGTCCCTATGTATGCTTAGATCTTTAAAACTACGCTACGGATTTTAATGCAGTTTTTTTCATAGATAGAATGATAGAGTATAATAAGTACATGCATAATATAGTGGAGGAACACTGTTAATTTTAGATTTTTGACTTTTAGGCGGACTTTTACCGGAAGAAATAGAAGGTTTTTATATATTACGAATGTAGCAATCGAGGCTGCAGTACACTAGGTATTAGTTCTTTTGATAAGTGGTAGAACCTATGAGGTCCGATCGGAGACGTACTACCGCCACACCTAATTCTAACGTGAAACGTTTCGGTGGAAGGGTTTGATTGCCGGTTCATTATAATGAGAAGCGGTCTTCTTAGTCCTCGAGAGTAGCAACGCATCTGTGATTGACTTTAGATGGAATCTTTGTTCTGTATGGAGTTACAGATGTCCATGGACGATAATGACCACATACTATCAGGTGGACTGTATGCTCGTTTGCTACTTCAATCTAATAAAAAGAAATCAAATTATCTATGTGATCCTCCCACATCGGTCCATGACATGGCAGGGTAGGATGACAACGACGGTCAATTTAAGAGACTCAACTATATGACAAAAAAGTCGATGTCAGATTAACTGCGGATTCAAAAGAAGCCACAATGTTACAGAGGATGTAGTTCATTTACACGTAGAAGCTTGTAACTTCAGCCATTATTGGAAAATACATATAGGAAGTATTTTCTTTAATTAATAACCCAAAATATTTATCTTTTTCAGCAAATGTTTTCTTTATGCAAAAGCTATATTCCCTTTTGCAAAAAAACAGCAAAGGGTTGCAAATTCTACACGAACACAACGTATATGAGATTAAAATCAGCTTAAGCAGAGTTTTTAAACACGCCAACACAAATTAAAAGGGTGAAGCGAAAAGGCGAGCCCATTTTAATGTAACTTTTACAGAGCGCGGGTCCGTTAAGCCGGGATAATGAGTCTTCCTGTGTGTGATCTGGGAGGATAAAATAAGGATGCGGTATATGTGTTTTATGGATAACAGCGCCATCTCGTATTACTAGAGAGAAACACCAGTTCCTAAATTATCAGGTTCACACTTTTGTAGTCGAAAGTTTATTGTTAAGACTATATTGTTACTGCATCTTATAAAATGCTTTTAAGAAGTTAGAACGTATGAAAATTTAAGATTTTAATAAACAAATATAAATTACTACAATTCATTTAAGATAACAGATAATTAATTAATTCAACGTTAATTCTGTGATAAATCAAACTTAATTAAGTTAAACGTGTGACGCATAATAACTCTTGTAATCCATAGAGATTTGATATTATTTCTAAAAAAAAATCTAATCTGAAAATGATTTTGAATGATTACCTAAATTAAATTGTGCATGCCCAATATATTATTATGGAGAATACACACCATTTTTATTGTGTATTTGAAATATAAAATCTAATTTGTATATTGCGGTTGAATGGCGTAGGATTTTAAGCCTCTAATATAATTAGTTAGAATTAAGGTCGTTTGATCTACTGCAGTACTTTTTTCTTGATTCACCTTCAACTGAAAGGCCTCATGTCAATGAAACAATCTGTGCTTCAGCTGGATCAGTGCCAGCTACCTATTGACATCATTTGTCCATTAAAATTTCAAAATAGGTTTATGGAGCCGCGTTTTTAGCCTTTTATTGTCCCGCTGCTGAATACTGGAAACCTGTCAGAGTGAGTAGGATTTAAGGTATGCACCTAATGAGTCAAGTAATAATAGTTAGCTAGATATCACACTTATTTTAGATTATTTTCATAGAACTTTTACGATGTTTTTTTTCATCCTTAGCATATGAAAATTAATATCTAGTATTCACACAATATTAAAAGATCTGAGATGTCTAGGATTGGTATTTGAGTTTGACGTGTAAGGCTCACAGTTTTATTAATTGATACGTTATACTATGTTATATAAAATGAAATGAAATGAAATGTCTTTATTTTGTATAGGCCTACGGGGGCACTCACAAATCGTCAGTTACATTTTTTTCTTACACTACCACCGGATCGAAATACGACCTCAACTGAGAAGATCCGGCAAGAAACTCAGCGGGTTTGTCTTTTTTCTTATTTATAACCATTTTTATGAATATAATTACAATCATGTTTTTTTTACATGATAATGAAAGTTTAGAGTGAATGATGATTAATGTGGGAGTGAATTAAAAAAATATAGTCTCTTATTGGCTCTCATGTAGCTCATAGAGATAATTAGTATTTCATTGTCTTTTAAATATGATCCATGTAAAGTGAGTAGAGAGCAACTGAGCACATCTAGTGGATACCACATCCATCCTCTCTTACATGTGTGTTTGCCGCGATTATCCGACTTTCCGATGACGTAAGCGTGGAAGGAAAACAACGGGGATCAAAGCGTAATGCCTTCATTAAGTCAGAAGCACACTTGTAGGCCACGATTAGTCGTATGTCGACATGTGTGTCGTGTAGCCTAAGGACGCTTGATGGTACTTCGTTCTTTATACAGTTCTGCACGTTAAGGCAAAATATATGAAGCTATGTTAATAGTCAATCTTGAATACGTTTACAACATTATTATATGGAAAATATAATTTAGACAAATATTTTTTTAAGTTCAAGAGTTATGTGTGGTCGCATACTGTCGTAAAGACTAGAAGAAGTGGTAGAACCAGCCGGCCACCTGGGAAGTGCCCGATGGGGATCAGAGGATTCCAATTGCGTTCCTTTGGAGATCCCGGAGTCCTCTTTGTAGCGCCGAGGACGGCCACCGGGTGGCTTTTAGTGCGGTAAAAATCCTACATAACCCTGCGTCGCTATCACGGCGTCGTGTACCTTTTGAAAGTTCCCCTTCGAAAACAAAAAAAAACGAATATTATTCGACCGGGGAGGTACCACCGCTACAGTTCTTGCGTTTCAGTGGCAGGGTGTTTTTTTTTAATTATGTAGTTGCATTGGGGCCTATTGGTTACCGTACCGGTCTGACACGCAGTGGCTCCCGGGTTCGATTCCCGGCCAGACAGGTATCTGAATGATGAGTTTAGATTCATGTTCTGGGTCTGGGGGTTTGTGTATTCGTCTTTGTGTGTGTCCATGGCACCCACGACACAGGAGTAAATCCTACTGTGGGGCTATGAGTGTAGAAAGCGTTACAAAGCGTTAATTGGTATTTACAGGTTTTAGTGGCAAGCGTAAATCTGCTACCCCTCACCTAAGCCTTCCATCGAATCGTAATACTGTTCCATGCTAGGAAAAGAAGTGGCGATGGTACATCCCCGGTCAAACCATCAGCGTTCTTTCTACCTTGCAAATTTTGAATATTTTAATTAAGACTAGTTAACCCGGCAAACTTCGTTCCGCCTAAAAGTCTAAAATTAAAATTTTTCCTCTTCTATATTATGCATGTATTATACGTATAAACCTTCCTCTTGAATTCATATTAAATGATATTAAAAAAAAACTGCATTAAAATCCGTAGTGTAGTTTTAAAGATCTAAGCATACATTTTTTATTTTATTTTATTTGACTGAAGTGGCAAACGAGCATGCAGTCCACCTGATGGTAAGTGGTCACTGCCGCCCATGAACATCTGTAATCAACTTCATACAGAACATGGGTTCCATCTGAAGTCAATCACAGATACGTTGCTACTCCCGAGGACTATGATGGTCGCCTCATGTGAAAGTGTGCCGGCAACCACACCCTTCTATCGAAACGCAAGAAATGGTTCACGCTAGAAATAGGTGTGGCGGTGGTACTTCCCCGGTCGAACTACACTGGTTCTATTACCTTTAAATACATAGGAACAGACAGCGGAACGCGACTTTGTTTTATACTATGTAGTAACTAAGTATGGAAATAAATTAAAATGTCTAAGTAGGTAGTATTGTAAGCTTATGTGATGGTTCTCGGTCTGAATACAAGTTACGAATGTTAGAATTATATTTCACTAGGAATATATTAAATCTGAACTAATAAGGCTTCATTATACTTAGCCTTATTTAGGGTGTACAGGAAATTGAACTCTATAACTCTGAAATTAAGATTTGATTTAAATAAATCTTTGTGAATAGACATGATATGGGTATTAAAATTAACTACATTCGATTTTGAGCCGTGTTTAGGTAAGAATAAGGTATAATTTTCCGTGTTCCGTTGTTATTCCGCAAATTTAATCTACAAGCCTGTCGAAAGGTTGCTACCCTTACTATAATAGTCATCTGGTCAATCCATTATTGTCCCACTGCTGGGCACGGGTCTTCTCTCAGAATGAGAGAGTTTTAGGCCATAGCCAACCGCGCTGGCCGAGTGCGAATTGGTGGACTTCACACACCTCCGAGCCCCTTTTTTTTAAAGAACTCTCGGGTGTGTAGTTTTCCTCACGATGTTTTCTTTCACCGAAATTCAATGATAATTAATATCTCATATGCACGTAAATTTAGAAAAATCAGTGGCGCGTGCCTCGGTTTGAACCTCGGACCTCCCGATCAAGAGGGCAAGTTTCAGCCATAAAGCTACCACTGCTCATTAAAAGTCATCGTCAATAGTCATTGTCAGCCCTTTATTGTCCCACTGCTGGGCATAATGCCCTTTGTACGGGTTTATTACGTTTTCCAAAACAATCACTGTTACGGAATCTGCAAATAACTATTTTCTGTGAATACAAAAAATAAATCACCTATACAATTTTATAATCCGCGAATACTAAAAACGCGAATACACCTTGGAATAAGGGGCTTTTAACTAATATAGACTAGTTATTCGTCGTCCCTGTAGTTCCGGGATCAGAATAGGGCTACGGAATCCTCTGCCTGTCGTATGAGGCGACTAAAAGAGGCTTTCGGGGTTGCGGGCGGCTAGTGTGGAAGCTTAAAACCGGCCAGCCAGGCGATCCTGGGAAGGACTGCGGTATGTGTGGTCGCATACCGTCGTTAAGACTAGCCGGAGCAGTGGACCCAGCCACCCATCTGGGAGGAGCCCGATGGGGCAACGCGCTCAGAGGACTCCGTTGTGATCCTTTGGAGATTCCGGAATCCTCTATGTAGCGCCGGGGGCGGTCACCGGAGGGGTTTTAGTGCGGTAAAAATCCAAGATAACCCTGCGTCGCTATCGCGGCATCGGGTACCTTTTGAAGGTCCCCCTCGAGAACAAAAAGTTATCTTTCGTATTTTTTCACAACTATCTGCCATATTTTTGCAAAAAAAAAACATTTTATTTGACAGAAAGTTGACAACCCTAGTCGATTTCGCTCTAATATTTCCACTAAGTTTCTACTAAGTTTTGATAATCTTATAAGTAGTTGTATAAGGATGTGCCGAAGTGCCGAAGGATTTTTTATAATAATGGAGTAGGAAACGAGCATACAGTTCACCTGACGGTAAGTGGTCCTTGCCGCCCATGGACATCTGTAAGCCACTTCAAATATAACATGGGTTCTGTCTTAAGGCAATCACAGACGCGTTGTTACTCCCGAGGACTAGGATGATCGCGTCATATAAAAGGGTACCGGCAACCACACCCTTCCATCGAAACGCAAGGAATGCTTCACACTAGAAATACCATTACCACCCTTAAAATAACCACTTAATGTATGTATGTATGGGCTTACACGTAGATTTTCTGTAGGATACACTTTACACACACAAACCCGAATCTTTTTAGGTATCATAAAGAAGACCTAACTGAGATTTTTAAGGTGGTAAAACTAGTGTTGTTCGACCGGGGAAGTACCACTGCCACACCTATTTCTAAAACAGTTCTTCACGATGTTTTCCTTCGCCGACAAGCAGTGATAATTAATTTCTAATACGATGTGCCTGGTGGTGCCTGGGTTTGAACCTCGGACTTCCCGATTGAGATGGCGAGATTCGACCATAAGGCTATCACTGCTCCTACTCCCAGATTGATCTTATCTGGGTTTATTACAGACGTACCACTGGCAGTGGCCATCTACTATCAAGTGAATACCAACTCATGCGCTACTTCCAGGTTATAAAAAAAATGCAACACCGAAAACACAATTTGAACATTTACAAATTCACGAATTACGTTTCCGTTTCATTAGCCGAATTGAAGAGGTAGTCATGTTTGATTACCACATCCGAATGGCTTATTTCAGAAGCAATTCGATTTGAACATTAATTCGTAACTGTAATTAATATTCTGCCAGACACAGACGTAATTAATCATTTCCGTCAATTGTTATAAAAGGCGATTGTCAAAAAATAAAAGCACGAGCGCTATTGATTCGCTTCGGTATAAACGCTGTAAATAAACCTTTGAAATTTAGTTAGAAAAATATTGTTGAAAATGTGCTATAGAAAGTATAAAAACATGAAACAGCGTTTTATATGAATGTGGTAGTGGGCTTTGAATTATGAAAATAATAGTTCAATTTATGAAACCCATGTCTTAGTAACAGTGCCCACTTCCACAAGCATTTCTGAGTCCGCTGCTGGACATAGGCCTTTCTTTACCATATTTTTTAGTTACCATACTCGTCTGACGCGCAATGGGTCCCGGGTGCGATTCCCGGCCACACAGGTATCTGAATGATGAGTTTAGATTCATGTTCTGGGTCTAGGTGTTTGTGTATTCAGCTTGTATATGTCCATGGTACCCACGAAGCAGGAGAAAATCCTTGTGTGGGGCTATGAGTGTAGAAAGCGTGTTTACCATATTTTGCCAAAAGGTCCCGTGCCAGGCATGGGTCTTTGTCCCTGTAGTTCCGGGACCTGAAAAGGGTTACGGCATCCTTTGCCTGTCAAAGGGGCCTCCGGGTCCTTGCGGTAAGAGTTGGAGCTCGAATAGTTCAGCCAAGCGACCTCGGGAAAGACATATATGACATGTGTGACCGCATACCATCAGAAAGATCAGGAGGCAAGTGAACGCAAATGGTCACCGGAAAAGAGCACGATTGGGACATCGCGCTCGAAGGACTCCGGTTGTGTTCCATTGGAGATCCCGGAGTCCTCCACGTAGCGCTGAGGACGGCCACCAGGGTGTTTTAGTGAGGAAAGAATCCCACATAATCCGGTGCTAACACGGCGTTAGGTACCTTTCAAGGTCTCCTCCTCGATGACAAAAAAATGCATGGGGTCTCAGCCGCAGCATTTCCACGAGACGTGTCTCTATTCGAGGACTCTTCCGCCTTCCGGTTTTCTGTCTTTCGAACGATATGGCCTGCCCATTGCCGCTTCAGCTTATGTGCCACGTGAGTTGAATAAGAATTTATAACTTTATTTCGTTAGAATCAAATTTATTTTTCATACCATGGTTTCGACTATCACAGCGTCACATTCATATTAAACTCTTTCTTTAAACAGTGCTTTAATTTGATTGAATAGGTATGGTATTGAAGTGTTACGGGTTCGATCCTTGGCCAAACAGATATGTAAATCTAAAATCAAAATATATTTTTGTGTCCTGGGTTGTGTTTCTATAGTCGTCTCTTTGTGTCCATGGTACCCACAATATATACATTAATACGTGAAGCAAAAACTTGTGGTGCATTTTTAAGTAATATGCCGCGGACGGATTAGTAGACGTAGAGAAGGAGTGCAGAATGCTAATATTTTTTTCAAATAATGCATATATCGTACATAAAATCAACTCAAAACACATGACACACACTACCGTGCATTTGTCACAAACACATACATTTTTACTTACTGACTTTGAAAACACATAACGTCAAAAATGTCAGATGTCTTTGTCAAATTAACGCTATTGTTGCTTTTAAATACGGCCTAGCTAATTTAACCTCTCTTTATATTTACCGGGCGCGTTTAAAATTACTTGAAAATTATTGCAATTCATTTGAATTTGAGAAATATTCAAACTACTTTGGACAATATGAAGTTTAGTTTTTAAATTTAAATTACGATCGAATTTCGATGCGACGGGTGTCTAGTAAAACATAAGTGTAAAAGCCGCTATTTTATTATACCTTATTGTTCTTTATGTTATTGTTTGAATATTCACCCAATCTCTCATTCCGCAAATAATTTGCCACTAATCCATCTTCCTTAACGCAGACGATATTAATCATCAGCAACAATAGGTCGCTTGTCAAAAAATCCCCGGTCAATTACTTTGGGAAGTTTCTTTTATGTCTATCAAACGTCAAAAGGGATTTCGCATAAACAATTGAAGTTTGGAAATTTTCCTTTTTTTATCTGATTGAAGTAACAAACGAGCACGCAGTCCATCTGATGGTAAGTGGTCAGTGCCGCCCATGGTCATATGTAATCAACTTCATACAGAACATGGGTTCTATCTGAAGTCAATCACAGATGCGTTGCTATTCCCGAGGACTATGGTGGTCGCCTCATGTGAATGTGTGCCGGCAACCACACCCTTCTATCGAAACGCAAGAGATGCTTCACGCTAGAAATAGGTGTGGCGGTGGTACTTCCCTGGTCGAACTACACCTTGAAAAATGTCTATAAAGAACTGACAATAATTATCTTCCTTTTTTTTTCTCGAGGGGGAAACCTTCATATGGTACCCGACGCCGTGGGAGCGCAGGGTTATGTGGGATTTTTACCGCACTAAAATCCCCCGGTGACCGTCCTCGGCGCCACAAAGAGGACTTCGGGATCTCCAAACCAATCGCAACCGGAATCCTCTGAGCGCGTTGCCCCATCGGGCTCCTCCCAGATGGGCGGCTGGGCCCACCGCTCCGTCAAGTCTTTACGGTGGTATGCGACCATACATACCACCGTTCTTCCCGTCCGGCTCGCCTGGCTAGACGGTTCAAGCTCCCACTCTAACCGCCCGCAATCCCGGAAGCCCCTTTTAGTCGCCTCTTACGACAGGCAGGAGATACCGTAGCTCTATTCTGATCCCGGAACTACAGGGACGAATAATTGTCTACCTAATCTCTATTATAAAGTACTAAAATATCAGGTATAACTGTTTCCTAACTCTCTCGTTTTCTACTGGGATTCGACAAAAACGTTAAAAGCAATAAAAATAAAGTTTATTCGTTACGTTGATGGCGCCAATAGCAATCTAACAGATGCCATTCAGAAATAGGACAGGAAAATACTTCGATAGAATAAAGCGACTGTCAATCGAAATATTTCATCTACTGTTACAATAACAAAGCCTGTAAAGGTTTACTGTCGAGGGAGCGATAGCGAGTGTCGTTTCGTTACATTGGATCGAATAAACTTACGTATTACTAAAGTAAAATACTGGAATCTATATATATGTATAGATGAATGTTTGTCTGTATGACCTTTATAGAATCATAAACTATGAATTTGATCGTGTGATGATCTGTAGCAATATTTGTTGTACGTGAGCCCACGAATGTTTGTTTTTTTTGTGGTGGCGTAGCAACCCGCGTAAGATATATATAGCTAGTAATATACAAAAAACGTGCAGCACTCGCTGCCACGCTATTGCATAGCATTTTTTATAAACTTATGCAATTATAATCATTTATTTATTTATGCAGTATTTTTTCTTTAATATTAATTCAAGATTTTTTCTTTGATACCATATACTTTATCATAAACCGCTGCTTACATATTCACCCGATTTCCGAGCGGCTCGTCTCGATCCGTGTGAACTTCTTTGTACTGTGGTACACGTTAAGCGAACGCTCGGTTTTTTCGTTACGGAATTTCTTGATTCGGTTGCCGCGCTCAAAGCCCGCGATAAAAGCTTAAAAATTATATAGAACGAGTACGGTTCGATTGGGAAGTTACCATCGCCACACCTATTGCAAGTCAACAGCTTTTTTTATTTTAGGTTTTTAAATAATACTGGTATAAAAGATATCTGTTGGTATTCCCTATAAAGTCCCGTGAGACATGGTAATTATTTGCGAAAATGACATAAAAATAGTGCATACGTTTTTTGCACAAAATCTAGCTAAATTTTCAGCAAAGACTACTAAGTGACGTATTCTCGAATTTTAAGACAATTTCCATTTCATAAGACATGCTCACAAATTGTATGTAATGTCCTTTTCAGCTATTTATAGCAGGAGGAAAATCCTCAAGAGTTCCAAGACTTAGACTTCTTTTCAGTTTGTATAACA